>JACVVK020000361.1:615000-617500 GCA_018292915.2 Batillaria attramentaria
TTCGCGTCCCAGTCTGTTCAAAAATGGACCGTAGGCCCAAAGAAAGCCGTATTTCTCTAATATTAAAAAGCCACAAATTCGCCCCCCCCCCCCCCCGAAAAAAAGAAAGAAGGTCGCAATGGCCAAATGAACGTTCTTTAAGTTGTTTCTCTATATAGAGAAACAACTTTATGAGACGGGGCAGATTTTGCTACGCGCAGCAGCAAGTTTCAGTGATACAAAACAAGACTGTGACGTTTCTCCACACAATACTTACTTTCACGCACACAGTGACGTAACGAAATCTGCGTCATAGACACCTTACGTGGCACACTATGTCATAGACACCTTACGTGCACACTCTCTAGGAATCTTCCAGATTTTATATCAAAATTAATTCAGTCACAGAAGTCACAGAAACAACAAGGAAATCACAAGATATGAAGAAGTATCACCTGACAGACGAGCAGCTTGAGGCTGACGTCAAATGTTTGGTTCACAGACAAAATCTGCAAGTATCGGGGTCACTGCTTCCGACATTTCATCAGCCCTCTAGGACCTTCCAGATTTCATGTGAAAAAATAATTCAGTCGGAGAAGTCACAAAGCCAACAGGGAAATCACAAGACATGAACAAGCATCCTCAGACCGATCTCAGTGCTAGAGGCTGACCGTCAAAAGTTTACTTCACGAATTGACGTCATCTCTCTCTCTCTGTATGACGACCTGCCTGAGGCTGACGGCAAATGTTTAGTTCACGGAACTGACGTCTCTCTCTCTCTCTCTCTCTCTCTCTCTGGGGAGCCAGGGTGGCCGAATGGTAGAGCGTTGGACTTTCAATGCTTGGGCCGAGAGTTCGAATCCCGGCCGCTGGGGCCAAATATTTGTGCTGGCCTTTTTCTCGTTGCCCCGTCCTTGATATCATCCTTTTGTGGTGGAAAAGGACGTTAAACTCCTAAACACCCATCCACCCACCCTCTATCTCTGCCTCTCTCTCTCTCTTCCCCTTCTTCCCCCACCCGGCCCCACCCCCAGTCACGTGGCTAATCGGTCGAGGTCGTAGAGGATCTAGTGTCGTTGGTAGAACTTGGAGAGGGGAGAACCGGCAACAATAACAACAAAACAGACAAAATAATATGAAGTTTGGAGAAACAACTTTGTAGGACGGGGCCGTTCCTCCTTGTTTATCTGGTAATAATAGTAATAATAATAATAATAATAAGTATTGTACAGGCACTTTACCCATTTTCTTGAATCGGCTCAAAGCGCCGCGAACTGCTGAACCCAACACGCACGCTCACGTGAATCACACGCATTCTCTCGCACACAGGACATGCGAAAACACATGACAATCACGTGCTGCGAAGGGTCAGCTCAGCTATTTAAACTTCGGAATTTAGAACTCCATTTATTTTTCAAATTTTGTGGGCTGAACATTTCCAAAGCAGAGGGGGAGGAAGCCGGAGTACCCGGACAGAACTGCCTTAGAGCGTCAAAAGCGGCACTTTTCCATCTGAGCGGCGTTACGAACATAAAGGCTTTAAAAGAAGGCACTGAGGGTCGTGGGTGAGTGCTTAACCACCAGCTACGCCTCCCGTGACAAAAATCGGAATGCAGCTTCCTCATGCGGGCCATAAAGCGGCCGTTCTACAGAGAAAGAGGATTATGGCCGGTTGTAACTTAGTGCCGGCAAGAGACCAAGGAAAAACACAGCGAGTTAAGGGTCTGGCGAAACGTCAGGCGAGCCGCCTGAAGAAGTCGTAAAACAGGGCGCCCGCGTCGGGCGCCGGGTGTTGGTGAATTATACAACACGCTTTGATTACAACTCTAAAGTCTCGGCGACACAGACACACACAGACACACGCAGACACACACAGACACAGGCAGACACACACAGCTACAGGCAGACGCACTAACACACACACACACACACACACACACACACACACACACACACACACACACACACACACACACACACGGACGCACGGACACACGCACGCAGACACTCAGACACAGACAGACACGCTCACACACACACACACACACACACACACACACACACACACACACACACACACACACACACACACACACACGCACACACAGAGACGCAGACAGACAGACAGACAGACAGACAGACAGACAGACAGACAGACAGACAGACACACACACACACGCGCGCGCGCGCACACACACGCATGCACTCACGCACAGACAGGCAGACAGGCAGACAGACAGACAGACAGACAGACAGACAGACAGACAGACAGACGCACGTATGCATCCGTACAAGCACACGCACGCGTGTAAGCACACACACACACACACACACACACACACACACACACACACACACACACACACACACACACACACACACACACACACGCCACACACAGAGACGCAGACAGACAGACAGACAGACAGACAGACAGACACACACGCGCGCGCGCGCACACACACGCATGCACTCACGCACAGACAGGCAGACAGACAGACAGACAGACAGACACATACAT
>JACVVK020000361.1:622500-625000 GCA_018292915.2 Batillaria attramentaria
ACCCCCAAAGTCGCACCCGTGAAGTGGGTGAAACTCGGCTGTGTGGCAACAGCCTCCCCATTGGGCCCATAGCACACCCGCTCTGGGTAGGAGCCGACCTAGGTAGGAAAAATCTCGCTTGCCTCGGCTGGGACTCGAACCCGGGTCTCCCGGTCCATGGTCCGAAGTGCTAACCACTACACTACGGGGGCCGGTCGTCGACTGCATTTCAGTTTAAGAAATCGTGACCGAAGTGCTCTTATCACAACAAAGTCTGATGAATAAAACACACTTCAAATGGTTGAGATTTTAAACCAAAGCGACAGGACAACAATTTCAAGAACGCTAGAATCTTACATCCATTCCGTCCAACAGGAACCTCACATGAATAAACAAGGTTCCGCGATTACGCAAATACAATTCATCAAATTTCAAACTCCAACCAAACTAAGCCTGCGGATAGAAAATTGCATTTCTGTTAAAAAAACAAAAAAACAAACCCGTCTACAGACAATGTATTATTTTCACATAC
Source organism: Batillaria attramentaria (assembly GCA_018292915.2). Lineage (NCBI taxonomy): Eukaryota > Metazoa > Mollusca > Gastropoda > Batillariidae > Batillaria > Batillaria attramentaria. The sequence continues at coordinate 623,012 of JACVVK020000361.1, forward strand.
TTTTTTTTTCAGATAACACACTCTCTTATGTCTGATCCTTGCAGAAAATTACGTCCTCCGAAACAGTCCTGCTTCCACACCGCCACCCCTCTACCAGACGAGGACGCAAGATTCTTCTTCATAACGGCCCACTCTGTCATAACTAGCCGTCATTATGGCGGTCCTCTAGACACAGTAACTCTCCCCTCTCGTCTGTGTGCATGGGCGGCTCTTCATCTAGACTGCCTCTGGGTGATGACCCTCGACGGAGTGTGGCTGGGATATGAGCAAATTTGACAAGATTGAGCTGCGCACGTTTGGTTTTGGATCAATTCTTTGAAGGACCATCCAGCCGGGAAAATGGGCCGAATGCTCTACCCATGATACTCCCCTCCCCCCCCCCCCCCCCCCACAACTCCCCCCCACCCCCTTCCTCCCCGCCTAGTGATCGAGCTCGCCCGTACGGTTTAGGCTCTACTGTGACCAAAGATTGTGATTATTTTTCTTTTACTTTGTCCCATTTGGTGGAACCTGTGATCACAGAGATGAGACAATGCAGTAAAAATTAGGGTCCGAAGAAGGCGTGTTTAGTACTGTTTACTTATTTCAGTGGTGGCCCTCTCTCTCTCTCTCTCTCTCTCTGCAAAAACTTTTACCGTTGGAAAGTAAAGCTTCATTGTCATTGTCAGTCTCTGTCTGTCTGTCTGTGTCCCCCCCCCCCCTCTCTCTCTGTATGTAAGTAGTGTTTAGTGTCAAGGACAGGTTTTAAACATAGGTTATTCTCGTAAAATGAAGTCAAATCAAGTCTCTCTCTGTGTCTGTCTGTCTGTCTGTCTGTCTGTCTCCCTCTCTCTCTCTCCACATCCATCACTCAGTTTTCCATCGACAGACTTTTGAGAATCAAGTCTATTTCTGACCACAGTCGGTAGCTAGACAGAATAAGTTAATCTTACTTTCCTGCTTGTGTCTGTCTACCTCAAGCAAAAAAACCACCATCTCTTTGACGTACAGCACACTGCTGTGGACCGTGAACAGTTCACCCATCTGCTGTATTTTACTCCGCAAAATATAGAACAGAAGTTTTGCCCCTTTTCATATTCCGCTGGATATATCACAGAAGTTTTGCCCCTTTTTAAATTCCGCTGAAGATAGTACAGACGTTTTGCCCCTTTTTTAAACTTTGTGTGCAGAGCAAACAAATGGCAATCTGGGGTTGTTTGTTGGCTTTGTAAATAAGTTTCATGCCAGGTAATAGTGAAAACAGGGAAAAATAATAATAATAATAATAGTAATAATAATGAGTATTGTATAGGCGCTTTACCCAATTTGATGAATAGGCTCAAAGCGCCGCGAACTGAACCCAACACGCACGCTCACGTGAATCACACGCATTCTCTCACACACTTGACATAAACACATTACAATCACGTGGTGCGAAGGGTCAGCTCAGCTATTTAAATTTCGGGATTTAGAATTGCATTTATTTTTCAAATTTGGTGGGCTGAACATTTCCAAAGCAGAGGGGGAGGAAGCCGAAGTACCCGGAAGCCGAAGTACCCGGAGAGAACCCCCGACGATCGGCCCGAATGAACGGTGCCACATACGAGAAGGAAAAATTCTTTGCCCCGAGTGGGACTCGAACCCCTGACCTCTCGCATTGGTGACAGGTCTCTTAACCACTAGACCACCGACCGCCCCTTGCCTGGGTTGTGGACTATTTGTATTCATGCGCGGCTGGCACAAGAGCTTTCAGAGGACATAGGAATGAGGAGGTAAGTGGCCACTGCTAGCATTGCAAAAATGTAGAATATAGGAAATTGTTTAAATTTACTCTACACATGTGTCTTTTGGCTGCTGGATTTGTGTGATTTTTTTTTTTTGGGGGGGGGGGGGAGGGGGATTTTTAAAGCATTTCTAGGGTGTCATGCACAGCGTTATGTTTCATAGGAATATATAGCATTTTCTTTGAAATTTGTATCTGTATTGTGTAGCCACAGGTTACTACATGAC
>JACVVK020000361.1:627500-630000 GCA_018292915.2 Batillaria attramentaria
GCTAGCTGGCGAGGCACAGAGAAATGTCATTAACCCTTTCCAGGGTGACGGGTCTCGCGGGCTCCAATCCCTTTCCTGACACCAGTGCCAGGGGAGCTAATTCGATTGTCTTTTATTGAGTTGCGTGGGTCTTTAGAGGTCTAAGGGGGCTGAAAAAACACAGAGCTCTTTTGTCTGAGAGGTGCATCAACTCCTGTGACTGTGAAACAGCGCCCGGCAAGCTGAGATCAGCTGGAAGTCCATTATACCTTGAACTCGGGTAGGGGGGACGGGGGGGGGGGGTCAAAGCGGTTCAATCAGCCTAGGAAAAAAAAAAGAAAAAAAAAGGAAAAGAATAAAAATCATCTGCGCTTTTTACACGGTGCGAAAAGTCTTTGCTGAAACCTTAAATGAGGCGATAAATTTTCTTCTCTAACGGTCTCGATCCTGAACGGGGAGAGAAGTTTTCTGGTGAATGTGAAGTGAAGGAAATAGCATTGATTGCCGAGGACGCTTCCTTTCAAACGAGTTCTCTCTAAAAAAAAGGATTATAGTTATTACCATATATTTTGGCTTTCTGTGCTGAAATTGGAGAGCTGACGTTTTAAAGCGGCTAATACTACCGTTCTGAGCTGTTTTTCGTGTCGTCTATCATCACACCACTTAGACACCTGTACAGTGACAGCGTCTGCAATGCCGGGACTGAGCCGACAGAAGCGTGCTCGATGGCGCGGCGACCACACTGAGCGCTCCTGTAGTGTAACAACAGTCGTCGAATTTAAAGATTCGACCGCTCGCGCAGAGTGTAAACAACATTGTCTCGCATTAAGAGCTGTACTAATCATCAAGACAGTATTTCGAGCGTACAGGCGGGTGGGTGGGTGTTTGGGGGTTTAACGTCCTTTTCCACCACATACGGGTGATATCAAAGATGGGGCAAGGATGAAAAAGCCAGCACAAATATTTTTCCCTAGCCGGGATACGAACTCACGACCCGAGCATTAGAAGTCCAACGCTCTACCATTCGGCCACCCCGGCTTCCCGAGCGTACAGGCGCACTCACGAGCGAGACTGTGCTCAAAACATAAGGTGGCCTAGGAAAGATGAAATTAGCCCGTTGAAATAGACCGGTGTCACAGGATATTTCGGAACCGGACGAATGGGAACCATTCCGATTTATCCTGGCCCTGGTGGCAGGATTTTTCAGAACCATTCCGATTTATCCTAGGATATCCTGGGTTAGGGCTAGGGTTATCCTAGGATATCCTAGGGTTATCCTAGGATAAATGGGAAATATCCTAGGATTTTTGGGAACCGGTTCCAATTTATCCTGGTTCCGAAATATTCTACGACACCGGCTCTCTCTCTCTCTCTCTCTCTCTGTCGTACCGTATACCACCCACGCCACACACTCACGACGCCAACCAGCACACACAGGAATTCATTCACAGACTTTTGTGAAGACACAATCGGATTTAATTATCCCGGGTTCAAGAATGGGGCCAGTGTGGTTGCGGGATCGATGCCTGAAACTGGTGTATATAGTTAGCCTGCGTCAGTGTGGTGGGCATACGACTCAACGTACACCAGGGGCACTGTCACGACTGTGCTGTCACATTCCTCTTATCACATCGCTGTTCTATGTAGGATGATAGGCGTGGCGTATAATGGACGAGGAGGATGGGGTTGCATGAGGGGAAGGGAGGGGGGGGGGGGGTGATGGTGGTGGTTGGGTGTGTGTGGAGGGGGAGGGGGAGGGGGATGGGGGAGGTTGTTGCAAGGCTTGAGGTTGGGAGGGGTGGTTCAGGTTTTTCAGTGAGAATATGCTGAGGTTATAGGGTACAGATTCACGCTTTCACTTGGCCGTGGAATTTGAAAAACAATGTTGTCTGGATTTTATTGTTGTAACGTAATGTTAGGGAGATTTGTACTGATTTTATTTGTATGTCAATTTTACGTGTTTGTAAATTAAGTAGTTATTTATATTACACAACTTTACTTCAGGAAGCACTTCCGTCTAAGAGCACTGTGCATAAGCTAATCAAGCGCATTTCAAAATCAGTTTTGTAGTCAGGTGCATAAAACCATTCGAAGAACGCTGTCGTCTCTCTCTCTCTCTTTCTCTCTCTAAACATAACTTCATCAACTGTTCAATTTCAAACATGATAAACAACACAACACAAGGAACAGTTTGCTCCCAGTGCCTCGTCCAAGGGTTGATATCTACAAATGTAGCCTGTCTTTCTCAGGGGCATCCATATGGAACTCTTTACCACTGAGTATCCAAAACGTTTCCAAATTCACTAACTTCAAACAAATTCTACACGACACGCTCAGCTGACGATATAGATAGAAATGTGTTACACGTGTTTTTCGAATGTTGGTGACGACTTTGAAGTTCTCACTTGGCATACAGCCAATAATTATCATCGACACACGCCACGTATGTTTTGATTTGCTTATCATGTGTACTTTTCTCTTCTTCATTGCCTTTAGATAGTTAATACTTTTGCTTGTGTTT
>JACVVK020000361.1:632500-642500 GCA_018292915.2 Batillaria attramentaria
TCCTATACAATTCTGTGGTCTTGTCTCCTATACATATATACTTTACGACGTTATAAAATTTTTTTTTCAAGACCAGAATGCACATAAACTACTGTTCCCATCCCAAAATACTTTTTTGTCGGCCAATTATGTTTCATTGCACTTCAAAATAAGTTTCTCTGTCCACTTCAGGACTTAGCCCGGCGAAACATAACGTGCTGTCTGGTACGCAGCACAAAGACCATCTCAGGTCTGAGTTGTATTTTTCGGTCTTGAACAGTTTTGAACTGTGTCGTGCTAACTTCCATGTCCCCGTTTGAAAAAAAAGAAGAAAAAAGCATACTGACGAGTTGCAGGATCGATGAGCTAATCTTCTCACGCAAAACCCTTGCACGAATCATCTTACCTGCATCGTGCTCAAAATGTCCGGCCACAAAAAAGAGGCTCAACGTTTTCAGTTTTGCAGGGAAGGAAATTAAATTAAATTCAACATCCCCCCGGGGAGAGAAGAAATTTTGTTTTGGCAGGTGGGCAACGCCTGCAGACGTATGACTAATTTGAAAAAAGGCAAGTGGTTGTGAAGTTAGCGTTAGGAGCTTGTCCTCTACCGGATTTCTTTTGTTGTAGTCACGATGGTAAAGAGAACAAAGAGGGTGAGTGGGTGGGTGGGTGTTTGGGAGTTCAACGTCCTTTCCCACAATGCAAGGGTGACATCAAAGACGGGGCAACGAGAAAAAGGCCAGAAGATATATTTGGCCCCAGCCGGGATTCGAACGGAGCATTGAAAGTCCAAAAGAACAAAGAAACAAAGAACGGATGGAATAACACACAAGAACCAAACAAGAAACAAAGAAAGACTGCTAGTTTATCAAAACAAACAAACAAATAAACAAACAAACAAAAAACTCGCTACATTAGCACCCACTGTGTCTGGGTCGATGGCTGACCTAAAGCCTGCTCTTAACTGGGCACAGCGCGCGAAACACATATGTACACATCACTGACAGTCGTTGCGCTCGGTGTGTCTACTAACTACAAAACTGAACACAGCTGTGGTCGGTGACAAACCGATTGAAGAAGCATTGTCCGCCATGTTTGCACGCCGAGTGACGTAGTACAGCCAATCAGAATCTGTTGTGGAAACCACAGTCACAGTTGTGGTTATTTGAAATCCAGGTTGCTGTGATGACGCCACAGCAGCGGAAACCCCCCAAATCACAACTGAGTCACAACTGTGGACAGCACTGTGGCGCTCCGCAGTGCCCAGTTAAGAGCCGGCTTTACAGTTGATAGACATGTTTCCGTGAAGTAATATAGGTTACCTAATATCTTGATTTGATTTGAATTTATTTTACAAGGTGGAGGTTACAGACACAGAGGCCAAGGTGTCAAACCTGACCTTGAAACTACAAACTACTTACATACTACAATCTACCTCGAGATACAGAGCGATCTATTTACTCAGTAATGAGCTCTGTGTATATAATATAATTATCTTGCTTCCAAAAACTCGTTTTGGGGAAAAATTCGCGGACCGATGTGTGTGTGTGTGTGTGTGTGTGTGTGTGTGTGTGTGTGTGTGTGCGTGCGTGCGTGCGTGCGTGCGTGCGTGCGCGCGCGCGCGCGTGTGTGTGTGTGTGTGTGTGTGTGTGTGTGTGTGTGTGTGTGTGTGTGTGTGTGTGTTTGCGTGCGTGCGTGCGTGCGCGTACGTGTGTGAGTGTGCGTGAAACTCACCTGATATCCCTTCGTAGTCCCACCAATCGTTCCACAGGTTTCCGCCAGCTAAAACAGAAAACGGAAAGGTTTTGTAATAGAGAATGTCTTTAGTCAGTTTATACACGCATATTATACGGTGCACAAACGTAATATGCATGAACGTTGCCATCACATATATACACTGTCCTACTTGGAATACGAGACAAATGAGAGAAATTCTGCCTCGTAAAGAAATCAAACATGGAAAGTAAATTTTGACTGCATTATGATTGCATTCATCACTCCAAACAGACCTCGGCTTCGTCTGTAAACCGAATACGTATGTGGTGGAGTACGTATAGACCTAAGGTCCAATGATAGCACTCCCAGTTAAGGAGCCAATGCCACCGTCTTTATGCTCAGAGATCGTTCTGAGTTGTTTTCGTGCTAATGATCATCCCACCACTCTAGACACCTGCACAGTGACAGCGTCTGTAATACTGGCACTGAGCCGACAGAAGCGTACTCGATAACGCGGCGACCACACTCAGCGCTCCAGTAGTGTAACAACAGTCGTAAAATCTGAAATGTTCGACCGCTCGCGCAAAGTGTAAACACCATTGAATCACATCAACAGCTGTACTAATCACCAAGTATTTCGAGCATACAGGCACTCTCACGAGCGAAACAGTTCCAAAACATAAGTTGGCGTAGCAAAGATGGAATTATCCCATTGATGCCAAATGTATTTTGTACAGCCGAACTTCAGGGCGACCCTCCTGTGTGAATATATTCAAAGTTTGAGAGAGAGAGAGAGAGAGGTGGGGTGGGTGGGTGGGTGTTTGGGGGTTTTAACGTCCTTTTCCACTACATACGGGTGATATCAAAGACGGGGCAACGATGAAAAATCCAGCACAAATATTTGGCCCCAACCGGCATACGAACTCACGACCCCATGGACCCGAGCATTAGAAGACCAACGCTCTACCGTTCGGCCACTCCGGCTTCCCTTGAGAGAGAGAGAGAGAGAGAGAGAGAGAGAGAGAGAGAGAGAGAGAGAGAGAGAGAGAGAGAGAGAATTGAACTGAAATGATTATTATTTATTTGTTAGGCCATTGAGCCCATGCAAAGTTGGTGGGTAAGAATATACATGCAAACGGCAAGAATCACATATAATTACAGTGGCATAATTATCAGTATTGCAATAAACAACAAGTGTGATTAACTAAGAGAGAGAGAGAGAGAGAGAGAGAGAGAGAGAGTGAGTGAGTGAGTGAGTTTTTAGGGCTTAAAGCCGCGCAAGCCACAAAGACTAATTCGCGGCTGAGTGTGTCTGCACTACATGAAAAAAACAAAAATGTAACGTTGGACATAGGATGCAAACTGGTCTACGGGGCAATATAAACCCAGGACATGCAGGAGACGCTGCACCTTCATGTTAATTTCTCGAACTCCCGGTTACAAAAAAGCGTAGAAAACAAATGACAATTACAACTAGTTAAAACAAAGATAAATACTAAGCGCATATACAGCAAATATTGCAACTTATCATCTCCTAGGCGCAATAAACCAGTTCGCAGCATATTCCCAACATCACTTATTCCTAACCACTGGTAGTGCAGACGTGAGTGAGGGGTTAAAAAGAAGAAATATAGATGAAAGGGCCGAACTTAGAAATCAGCTGAGAGAAGAGAGGAAGGACAGAGCGGCTAAATTCGGGAGGTTTTAAAGAGAAAGATACAGGTGAATGGGCTGGTGAGGGATAGACAGAGAGGTAGGAAGGAAAATTCCTTAGTTGCCAATGAAGACAACATGCCTGGGAGGCAGTTGGAGAACAGACCGCTCCAACACGGAACCTCCCCGCCGTGAGGCGGTTTGGGAAAACACCGCACCAGAGAGGGGTGCGTTGTGAAGGTCTTCAACATGACAGGTGTTCAGCAGCACCAGCAGGGCGCTGCGAACAAAGCCCGCCAGGCTGAAGACCAGGTGGGGGGAATCCAGTGAAGTCGGCCTTCAGAAACGACCCTCAGATGTCTCACTGGACCAAGGGTCAGCAGACACCCGCTTACTGACCTCCCCCCGGAGGAGATTTTAAGAGAGCAAAAGACAGGTGAATGGACCGAGTGAGGCAGAAATAAGAGTAAAGAAAGAGCAAAAGGGGTGGGCAAGCTTGGCGAAATCAGCCCCGCCGCGTGAAGGCGAGCCCATGGGGCCGAGAGAGAGAGAGAGAGAGAGAGAGAGAGAGAGAGAGAGAGAGAGAAATGAAATGAAATGAAACTGTATTTGTCAACGGTAAAAGACACTGGTCCAGTGGTCCAGTTTTCATTCTTGCCGTTGCTAATGCTACACACACACTCTCTCTCTCTCTCTCTCTCTATCTACTACTGACGTCCGCTCACACTGCAGACACGACATACATAAGGATATAGGTATCAAATGCAAAACACATGAGAGGTAAAAGGCACAGTATATAAGCAACACATACACGTAACAGTATATAGGTATCAATACACACATACTATTCATGTACCAACATGAGTGGTCGGATACATGGTGTTGTTTACGGAAGTGGCTGCGAACCCGCATGCATTAGATGTTTGAAGAGAGACTGACTGACTGACTGACTGAAACTTTATTTTCCAAGGATGAGAACAGAGAAAGAGAGAGAGAGAGAGAGAGAGAGAGAGAGGAGAGAGAGAGAGAGAGAACTGGAGCTTTTTTTCTTTTGTTTCGTAAGTTTGAGACGTGGCCAGATTTGGGAATTAGACGGGGAGACCCAGGGGACGGAAGGGCAAACGACGGGTTGTCTCCCGCCCGCTTTATCCAATACGGCCATCTTTTTTTTGGATTCCGGGACCTTCGCGGGCATGATAGCGGGGTCAAACCCGCTGGGTCGAAAGGAAAATGAAGCTCTTTGAGAAATTACCCGCGTGAGTTTTTTTTTTTTTTTTAAAACTTTTTTTTTAAACGTGAGTGTGGGCGGAGGGGGGGGGGGAGTGGAGGGACGTGGAGGCGGAGGGGGCAGTCTTGAAAGCACTGACGTCATCTTAGATGTTCGTTGTCTGTTTTCTGCCACTCTTCGTCGGGAGAGTCGGATGGTTCAACCAGTTTAGAGTCGAGATCAGACAGTCGATGGTTCAAATCCCGATAGAGAGAAAAAAAAAATCATCGGCTTTTTTCCGTCACCCTCGTCTTTGAAATCAACCTCGTTGTGCACAGGCGACGTTAAAACATCAAAACACCCATTCACCCGCTTCTCCCCCCCATGGTCACGTGTACTCCTCCCCTGTGATCACGTTGATCGCTATAATTGCATTGAGGTGTAATTGTGTTAACCAAAATAATCATGCAGTTCATGAACGAGTAGCGATCTTCCTGCCTTTCCCCCCTCTGCTGCACTGTGATTCGTAACTCTGGATGCTGGCACATGTTTTTTTTTTTTGTTTTTTTTTTTTGCGGTGTGCGGTGTGCGGTGTGTGTGTGTGTGTGTGTGTGTGTGTGTGTGTGTGTGTATGTGTGTGTGTGTGTGTGTGTGTGTGTGTGTGTGTGTGTGCGCGCGCGTGTGTTTTGATACTCAACCTGAATTTCCCGACTTTGGGATAATAAATTGATTGATTGATTGATTGATTGACTGATTGAGACTGACTGACTTACTGGCTGGCTGGCTGGCTGGCTGGTTGACTGACTGACTGACTGACTGATTGATTGAATGCGATATTGAAGCGGAAGCTTTGCTGTGTTCAGATTTCAAAGACAAGGTAAACACGTCAAACACACACAGACCCCCCTCCCCCCCCCCCCCCCCGCGAGGCTACAAAAGTACACGTATTTCCATCCTTCAGAACGAAGGAAAGAAAAGTTGATGCAAACTCACATACCCGCTGAGGACTGTTTTAGATCCTCATTAAAAAAAAGGAGATGAGAGAAAGATTTTGGGAAAAAGTGCATTCACCCAAGAAGTTTTGAAGCCGCCGGAAATGCAGACTTTCGAATTTTTAATACTGTGACACGTGTGGTATTTCATGAATTTAAGGCAGATTTTAGATTTTCAAAAAATGCTGTGACGCATGTGGTATTTCCGGCATTAAAGGCACCTCGTCCAAGGTAACTAGGCTCCACAGAACGCAACGTTTGTTTCGGAACCAACGTTTTGGTTTGCACCTGTATTCCTGGGTATTTTGGGAAACGGCCGAATTTTCAGATGTTTAAACAGATGTCACTGTTGAACAAACTCGTGAAATTCGAAACTGAAATCAGCAAGGAGTCTTGACAAATGTACGTTGGTCAACTTTAAGTCATAGGCAAATATATAGAACCACGCTATGTATGTATGTATGTATGTATGTATGTATGTATGTATGTATGTATGCATGTATGTATGTATGTATACGCTTTTATGTATGTGTACGTACTTAAATATGTATTGTATGTATGCTCGAAGTCTGTCAAATTTTTGTGTGAGTGATCATGATGTATGTATGAATGTATGAATGTAATGTATGTATGTATGTATGTATGTATGTATGTATGTATGTATGTATGTATGTGTATGCGCGTTTATGTATGTGTACGTACTTAAATATGTATTGTATGTATGCTCGAAGTCTGTCAAATTTTTGTGTTAGTGATCATGATGTAGGTGGGTATAGACAGCTTGTTTTATTTGATAATTGTTCTGTTTCGTGTACACCCCCCCCCCCACCACCACCATCAACCCCCTCCACCGGGGTTTTCTAATAAACATGTTGACTTTGGCTTGACTTTAGTCGTTACCACGCTGCCTTATCACCTGCTGTGCGTTTCGGCTTGTGTTTCCCCCAACCCCCTCCACCGCGGTTTTCTAACAAACATGTGGACTTTGACTTTGACTTGACTTTGGTTGCTACCACGCTGCCTTACCAACTGCTGTGCGTTTCGGCTTGTGTTTCCTCAGCGCCATCCCGGGTGACGCTTAACATCATTCTAAACAGCACTGACTGATCTGTGAGCATAGAAATCTAGACGTAGAGCCTTTAAATCAATTTCATCAGCGGGATCAAAGAAAAGCAAAAATTTGAAAAATCTCTGCAGGAGACCGGTATTACATAAAGGTCATAACGTAATTTAAGATTTGCTTTGAAACGAAAAAAAAAGTACACACACCATTTCGGTTTTGTTTTGCAAACCCAAGGGAACTCCCTGCTGTCTGTATGCTGTCTTTGCGGAAGAAAATATGGACGATCTCGTGTGGTGGCATTTCAAGCTGCCAGAGAAGGCCACACAAATGGAATGAGCCTTTTTGTTTCTTACAGCGGCTAATACCTGAAGATAGAAGCGCGAAACTTTGAAACACCAAACCATCCTTTTTCTCCCTTTCTCTGCAACGGCTGATTGAAAACTGACACCTGTTTTTTTTTTTTTTCGTGTCAAAGTTTTAAGCAAAACGACTCCATCTAGCGTGGCTGTTTATGAACTGTAGCTGCTAGACAAGACAAGACAAGACAAGAGTACTTTACTGATCCCTTGTGGGGGAATTTCCTATCTGCTCAAAAGTACAGTGACAATACAATACGTTAAAATTCAGGCGTACTTGCAAGGACGAACCACAGGCTGTGGTGTACATCACAACTGTCTGCTCATACTGGATAAATAAATACTAATGCAGACTTGTTACGGAAAGCCACGAGCTACAGTGTGCTTAAAATTATAAGTTATCTAAGTAAAACAGAAAAAAAAGTCAAACTCGCTCATGTAATGTATCCGGTTAAAACTTAAGGCTCTGGGGTTAATCTAGAGACGTGAAATCAAGCACATGCTAATTCAAATAAGTCTCCTGTGTGGGAGATACGAAAATGTTTCGGTTTGGGTAAGCCAAGTTCAAAACCGGTCTTCGGCAGTCGTTAGGAAAGAATGACAACCAAAGGACGGAACTTCTGTGTTCAAGTTCGGTCTCAGTCTGAGTGCGGCGTGGGCCGTTACAGCTGTTTATCAAGTCACACACTGCTTTTTTTTCCGGGACATGATAATACTTATATCAAACGTAATAATGAAACTTTGGTAAAGAATTATGCACTTTCAAGCTGTATGTAGGCGTTAAAATGAAAGTTTGTCCCGCTCTCCCTTTCTCTGTCTGTCTGTCTGTCTCTGTCCCTGCGTGTGTGTGTGTGCGTGTGTGTGTGTGTGTGTGTGTGTGTGGTGTGTGTGTGTGTGTGTGTGTGTGTGTGTGTGTGTGTGTGTGTCTCTCTCTCTCTCTCTCTCTCTCCGTGCGAGGTCAACACTCCCCAAGACCGTCTCTTAAAAAAAAAGAAAAAAAAAGAAAAGAAAAAAGTTGACACGCTTTGCGTTTGTCACTCCTATGTCGATTAATGGAAGAAAGAGATGGGGCGGATTTTTAACTCCCTTACTTCTTTCTCCGTGAGTGGTTTCCCCAAACGTGTCAACCGGCCACTAGATGGCGTTACCCTTTTCTCAAACCAAGTGATGAATGAGCGTGAGAAAAAAAAAAAATCCTTTCCTTGGAAATTTGTCTTCCCTCTTTTGAAAAACTTCACCGCCGCTCTAATCCGAAGGCTGTCCTTGAAACGAAGTGAATAGCTCAAGGGAAATGTTAGTTTAACGTTGCCTGGCACCTTTGAAGAGTATGACCGCACGTGTGCTTTTGATTTCTGCCGCCGAAACACAAGTAACAAATACAGTATCAGAATGTACAGTTTGAGTGGGACCCTCGTATTCATTTCTTTGAGACCTTAAATCGGCAGACACTTTGTCTATTTGTCAACAGTTTGTAGTCTTGTAGCCTTGCAATTGGCATGTGACTTGACACAGGGTGTAAAAAAAGTAAAAATTGCAGATTGACCCAGTGTGCAAATGTTCGGGTTTTGGCAAAAGCTAAGAGCTGCCCGGAAACTGAACATACAGTTGACTCAAACTAGGCATGCATTTGAGAGAGAGAGAAGAGAGAGAGAGAGGGAGAGAGAGAGAGAGAGAGAGAGAGAGAGAGAGAGAGAGTCTGACAAATCAGCTTTTAGCTGAGCGTGGAGAGCGCTATGCATTTTCGTGATGTATCACACAAACCCCTTTTCTGACGATGATTTAATTTGCGGTCGCGCGCCCTGCCACATGCCTGTGAGTGGAAGGCAACGAAAGCAGATTTTTAAATCAATATTTTTGTTTGTACATTCAATATATGTCAGCGGTGTGTGTGTGTGTGTGTGTGTGTGTGTGTGTGTGTGTGTGTGTGTGTGCGTGTGTGTGTGTGTGTATGTGTGTGTGTGTGTGTGTGCGCGCGCGCGCGCGTGTGCGTGCGCGTGCGGCGCTAAGCCCTTAAACCTCACTCACTCACTCGCGTGTGTCAGTGTGTGCATACAGTATGTCAGACGTGTGTGCGTGCATACATGAGTGCGTGCGTGCTTGTATATGTGTGCGCATGGAGTACAGCCATTTTGCTCTCCCTTTCTGGAAAATTCGGGTTGCTTCCCCTGCGGCGGGAAGCTCATCGTCGCAGTGCAGCGCCAACTACGTATTTAGTTCTAGGGGAGGAAAGCCGGAGAACCCGCAGAATAAACAACCAATGAGCAACCCGGAAGCCAGGAAAAAAATCAGAATCACATGCATATCACAGCTTTGACCGGGGACTGACCCCATGTTTGACCGTGACAGTGGTGGCAGCCGTTCAGTAGCACATCTTCTAAATAATAGACGGGGTGTAACGTGGTGGTTTGCACGTGACCGATGAGACAGCGACTATGGTTGGCGAAATCTGACAAAATAGCAGTTTTCTACAGAAAAATCCACAAGAAAAAAGTTTTGTTTTCCTCTGCAGAAAAAGTATTTCTGAAGAAAATTGGACCCCCCAAAACAAACAAACAAACAAACAAACAAACAAACAAACAAACAAACAAACAAACAAACAAACAAACAAACAAACAAAACCCGAAAAAAAACCCAACAACAACAACAACAACAAACCAACCCCAAAACAAAATAGCATTTTTTTCTGCATAATACTGGATTTTCCGCAGAAACCCTGACTTTTCTGTAGAATTAAATGAAAAGTCCCTTTTTATATACCCCCCACCAACCCCTGTTATTTCTAGTTTTTGCAGCAAAAACAGGATTGTGCAATTTTTCTGCAGAAAACCAGTTTTTCTTTGCCGTTTTTTTTTTTCTGCAGAAAATCTGTTTTTTCGGCAGAAAAAGAGGAATGTCGATTTTTTGCACAGATGACATTTTTATTTCTACTGAGAAGTATCATCTTTGCAGAAACATTGTTTTTCCTGAAGAAAAAACAGGATTATCCATTTTTTTCTGCAGAAAACCTGATTTGTAGGATTTCGCCAACCGTTCA
>JACVVK020000361.1:647500-696822 GCA_018292915.2 Batillaria attramentaria
GACTTGATGCAGGTCTTAGATACGACAAGAAGAGCTAGAGCGAAGAGACCTGGATCTTAAAAAACAACAAACATTTTTAGCATAAGAGAATGGTATGCAGATAATTATCATACGGTTGACGGGAGAACGCTTTCAGAGTTGCATCACCGTAGGAGAATATCAGGGAGAGGTAAAGAGAACTACCACTATACATTAAAATCACATTCGTCACAAGGACTGCTTGTGTGAAAACAAAGGCCTTCAAAAGCAAACCAGTGGGACCCACTCTCATATGTATATGTATACATGCACGTGTGTGTGTGTTCGGTAGGTTACAGAATGTTTCTAGTTAATGTCGGCAAGATGTACGTACACGGCGATAAACCTTAAAACAAATCATCATCCCGCCCATCATGTTATTAACATCTGTGTCATCATGATTTTTCCTTCCGAGACAAACAAACACAAAACAAACAAAACCAAGACAACAACAACAACAACAAAAATCATCCGCCAGTAGTCAAAATTCATTCGATTCTTGCTATCTTATAAATTCTAACACATCAATTGAAATACCTCTTCTTCTCGATCAAAATGAAATAATATATACTGGTATTAAATTGTAGCAACTTATCACAGCACATCCAGAAGCGAGTTCCCGCCTTTAATCCGAGGGACAAAGTCTGCGGGACAGACTAAACATGTGACACAGAGGCCGTAATCCAATTGGTCGTTTGGCCACATAAACACATTCAGTAGGCGTAATTCTATTGGTCAGCCGCTCGTCCAGACATACAAGCCGTAATTCGATTGGCCGGCTTCCCAAGGACGCCATTGTTGGCCGACTCCCGATCCCTGGCTTTCTGAAACGGGTGTGCTGTAATCTGATTCCCAGAATTAAGAACAGAAGACCCGTTCTCCCGGAAAACCATTCCCAGATCGACGGCGACTATATAGGCCGGCGACTGCAGTATTAGTTTGGGACCAAGATGGGGCCACACTGACATTGGTAAGGTGGACAGATGTGCCCGGATCAATGACATTTCGCGTGGCACAGACGACCGACTGTATCCAGTGAGCCACCAAAGATCCTTCTAGGAGGAGTTCTTTCCCTTTGGAGGAGACACGGGACGGTCAGTGCTTGGGTCGTGAGTTCGAATCCTGGCTTGAAGTTTTTGCTGGATTTTGCTCCTTGTCTAGTTCTTGATATCACCCGTATGTGATGAGAAAGGACACAAACCCCTACCCCTTTGGCATAGAAGTTGTTGGTATTATACCGAATCATGCCTAAAGGAAAGAATGCCTTTCGCAAATCGGGGAGCTGGGATAGCCGAATGGTAGTGCGTTGGATTCTCAATGCTCGGGTCGTGAGTTCGAATCCCGGCTGGGGCAAAATATTTGTGCAGGCCTTTTCCTCGTTGCCTCGTCTTTAACATCACCCACACCATGTGGAAAAGGGCGTTTAACTCCTGAACACTCATACCCATCCACCCTTTCCCAAATCAAATCAAATAATAATTTAAAAAAAACATCCTTGATTGAGGTAAATTATTCAAACGCTGAATCCCTCTGTCACCCTTTGCGTAAAAGTTAGTCTGCAGTTACCGATGTCATCGCGGGGAGCCGGAATAGCCAAGTTTGAAGAGCGTCGGACTTTCAATGTTAGGGTGATGAATTAAAATCCCGGCTGTACTGGGGACCAAACGTTTGTGCTATTTTGCGCACGTTACCCCGTCTTTGGTGTTCCCCCTTACGTAGTGGTAAAAGGACGTTAAACCAACCAACCAACCAACCAACCAGCCAACCAACCAACGTCGCGAGTCATGCCAAAGGAATAGAACTCTTCGTAAATCTGAAGCTCCCGGTGGATCTGTGGGCTCATTCGCCTGTGGCCGCGCGTGAGGCGCGCTGCCAAGCTAATGTATGACATACTGTACTGTGTTGACGTCAGTAAATTGTGTCGGTGCCGTCCCTACCACGTCTGAGAGGCAACAAACACTATCACGGGAGAGAGAGAGAGAGAGAGAGAGAGAACCAAAGATGGCCTCGGTCAGGAATACAGTGTTGTCTCTCACGCTACGGAAGAAGAGGAAAGATGCTCTGTGTGTGTGTGTGTGTGTGTGTGTGTGTGTGTGTGTGAGAGAGAGAGAGAGAGAGAGAGAGAGAGAGAGAGAGAGAGAGAGAGAGAAGATGGGTGCGTGGGTGGGTGTTTGTTAACGTCCTTTCCCACCACGTATGGGTGATACCAAAGGCGGGGCGACGATGAGGGAGAGAGAGAGAGAGAGAGAGAGAGAGAGAGAGAGAGAGAGAGAGAGAGAGAGAGAATCAGGTGCAGCGTGTGTGTGTGTGTGTGTGTGTGTGAGAGAGAGAGAGAGAGAGAGAGGTGCAGCGTGTGTGTGTGTGTGTGTGTGTGTGTGTGTGTGTGTGTGTGTGTGTGTGTGTGAGAGAGAGAGAGAGAGAGAGAGAGAGAGAGAGAGAGAGAGTCGTCCTCTCGCGTCAAATGGTGTATTGTCATCGCAATCACAACTGCCCATTGTTGCGATGTTTGTCTCTTATGACGTTTGTTGGAGGAAAACATCCCAGCCTCCACTGTGAGCTAAACGCTCTGCCCTAAGGCGAGAGTTGAGAAGCCTCTGAAAATAGCAGCACTGGCAAATGTAATCATTTCATGTGGCAGGAGACCGCAAACAATGAAAGGAAAACGAATTCTAAAGATAAAAAAACACAGTTGATAATGGTGACAATAATTCCGAATGATATTTGAAGCAACACTTGAAACAGCAAAGCAAATTCGACATCGCTGTAGAAGTTTTGTTTCGTGCGTTTTTTTTTTTTTTTCATTTTACCGAGCTCAAGGTCTTTAGTTATCCCATTGGGGGAAAACGTCCACTGTGTCACGTGACTTGAAGGTGTACGATGAAACGCTGATTTACGATGAGAAAGCATCTATATCGCTGTATTTCGGCAATTTTTTTTCCAGAGCCCCTTGATCAGCAGCAAAACCGCGCTAGGGGAGAACAGCGCGGGGGTAAAGCACGTGGTTTGAAAGTCTACGAGAAGCCAGGAATCTGCGCTCGGAGGATCAGGAATTGAGGGTCCGTCCAAATAGTGCGAGGCAGTGTCGAATATACCAGGACGTGCGAGGGACTCGGAGGAAAAGCTAAAACATCTACTACAGTCGGGCCCGGTTATAAGGAGCTCGGTTATAAGGTACCTCGGTTATAAGGAGCAAAAAAAAAATCCCCGATTTACTTTGTTCTTTGTTATGACTTGCGAAAACTCGGTTATAAGGAGCTCGGTTATACGATACCTCGCTTATAAGGAGTGAAAATTTTTGCCCCAAATCGACCCTGAGCCCGGTTATAAGGAGTGCCGACTGCACCAGCTTGAAACCGAAAGTAGGTTGAGTTATTTCATACGCCTTTGCTTTCGCGAAACTCACTTCCGTTCGTCTCCAAGATGTCGGAACGGAAGAAAAGGACGTCTTTGTCCCTCAGTGAAAAGCTTGAAATAATCCGAAAGATTCAAGCCAACCCTCTAAAAAGGAAAGTAGCTATTGCAGAAGAGGTGGGGGTTCCCTTCACTACACTATGTAACATGGCGAGATCGCCAAAGATACTTGAACCAGGTTTCCCAAGGTTCGGAAGATCTTTCTCGAAAAAAGTCGAGATCTGCCACATTAGACAGTGTCGATCAGCATCTACTAAAATGGTTTACAAATGCAAGGTAAGGCTTCTTCTTCTTCTTCTCTGTGTGTGTTTGTGTGTGGGTGACAGACTTAGAGAGAGAGAGAGAGGGGGGGGGGGGCTAAAGACATAGATCTAGAAGACAGGGGGCCTGAAAGAGAGAGGGAGAGAGAGGGGGGGGGGGTGCGGGGGGCGGGAGGGAGGAATGGAAAGACAGGGGGACTGAGAGAGAGAGAGAAAGTGGAGGGGGGGGGGGTCGGTTTTGGTCGCCCTTTGTGTATGTGTGTGCATGGGTTAATCTGTGAAGTATTGAGAAAAAAGAAAAGAAAAAAAAACAGAAAAAAGAACAGAAAAAAGAAACACTGAAAGCTGCATGCAAGATGAATAAAATTTTGATTTCAAGATAAAATGAAGACCTTTCACCCCCTCCCATCCCTCGGCCATCAGGCTTTGTTATGTACATGTACGGCTTTTAGGCATCTTTTCTCAAGAAATAATGCATGTATTCAAACTGTTTATGAGATGAGTGGCTGCACAGCCGCGGGCATTTCGCTAAGGCCTTCAAAATACAGTACACGCCAAATATAAGAAAACATGGATATTGCCAACGAATCTCCCACCCCCCACCCCCCGGCCAAACCCTTCTTAATTATGTTTTACAAAAAAACTCGGATACAAGAAACTCGCTTTTAAGAAAACTCGGTATTAGGAAAGCAAATTTCTTAGTCCACTTGATACAAAACCTGAAAAAAAAACCCTGAAAGTACATTTCGAAGAAAATTTCAATCATTCTAAGAAACCAAAAGTGCATTACCTGGGAAAGGCACATTATTTTGCATTATACTGTATTATTGTCTTGAACTGGTTCTTTACCATTGTATGATAAATTGAATGTTGGCAAAAGAAAAAATACGAGAGCCTTTACTTGTTCTTTCCAGCAGCACTATTCATTTTGAAATAAAACTTCTACTCCCAAAATGTTTCGTTGGTAAGACTACATTATTCTCTGAATAACTCTCTCTCTCTCTTTCTCATAAGCTCTTTTTTGTTTGGTTGGTTGGTTGGGTTTTTGTTTGTTTATTTTTTATTTTTTTTTTTTTTTTTTTTAGCAAATAGCCAGTTACTGTTGGGAAGCAAAAACAGTATTTTCATGTTCAAACAAACAAAATTTAACCTGACATTGAAGGAGGCCTTGAGTGACCTTGACGACGTAATTTGTTTGAGTAATTTTCATCAGATTGTTGTTTCATTGTACGAGAGAGAGAGAGAAAGAGAGAGAGAGAGAGAGTGTGTTGCTGATTCTGACACCGAAAAACGGCAAAAGTCCGGTTATAAGGTAGTTGGGCTTGGGTACTCCTTATATCCGAGAACTCTGTTATAAGGAACCTCGGTTATAAGGAGTAAAATTTTCGGTCCCCGAGCACTCCTTATAACCGAGTTCTACTGTATCACGAAACAGACAACGTGTTTCTGGCATTGCAGGCGGGATGGGAGGGGGGGGGGGGGGTTGGGGGGGGGGGTAGGGGTGTAGGGGATGGGATCTTTACTTTTGTTACCTTTGCTGAATAGCGAAAAGTCGACTTGTAAACACTATTGATCCGAAGACTGGCTTTGACAATAGTCACACACACACTCTGTCAAAATCAGATTTCTGTTGTTTGAGATGATTTAGGTCTTCCTAAATTTTATCGCATGCCCTGCAATATTTGCACTTGCCTCGCGCTATTTGGACGGACCCTTTATGTGTCTGGCCGTGCTTCTCGTCTAGCAAACCAGATATGAGGCCATGCGCTAGCATTTGATTTCAATCCAAGGTAGATGATTTAGCGCGAACATACAGACATCACAACCAAAGACCCTCCCTTTGTGGCACCGAATCGCCCGCACACATGAAATGCATGGTATACAGTACGGTCAAATCACCATCCTCGCCAGTCGGTGCCATAGTACGATCACCTTGCCAGTCGGTGCCACAGTACGATCACTTTGCCAGTCGGTGCCACAGTACGATCACTTTGCCAGTCGGTGCCACAGTACGATCACTTTGCCAGTCGGTGCCACAGTACGATCACCTTGCCAGTCGGTGCACAGTACGATCACATGCCAGTCGGTGCCACAGTACGATCACCTTGCCAGTCGGTGCCACAGTACGATCACCTTGCCAGTCGGTGCCACAGTACGATCACCTTGGCAGTCGGTGCCACAGTACGATCACCTTGGCAGTCGGTGCCATAGTACGATCACCTTGGCAGTCGGTGCCACAGTACGATCACCTTGGCAGTCGGTGGCACAGTACGATCACCTTGCCAGTCGGTGCCACAGTACGATCACCTTGCCAGTCGGTGGCACAGTACGATCACCTTGGCAGTCGGTGCCACAGTACGATCAGCTTGCAAGTCGGTGCCACAGTACGATCACCCTTGCCAGTCGGTGCCACAGTACGTTCACCTTGCCAGTCGGCGCCACAGTACGATCACCTTGCCTGTCGGCGCCACAGTAGGATCACCTTGCCAGTCGGTGCCACAGTACGATCACCTCGCCAGTCGGTGCCACAGTACGATCACCTTGCCAGTCGGTGCCACAGTACGATCACCTTGCCAGTCGGCGCCACAGTACGATCACCTTGCCAGTCGGTGCCACAGTACGATCACCTCGCCAGTCGGTGCCACAGTACGATCACCTTGCCAGTCGGTGCCACAGTAGGATCACCTCGCCAGTCGGTGCCACAGTACGATCACCTCGCCAGTCGGCGCCACAGTACGATCACCTTGCCAGTCGGTGCCACAGTAGGATCACCTCGCCAGTCGGTGCCACAGTACGATCACATCATAATTCAGTGCCACAGAGAGAGAGAGAGATTCTTTGGTTGTGATTTCTGTATGTTCGCGTGCTCCTTGTGCTTCACGAGGAGAGTTAACATCCGTGAGTTAATATGGTTTGCCATCTTGGAGGTTAGGATCAGGGTTAGGTTTAGGGGTCAGGGTTAGTGCTAGGGTTACGTCAGTCGTGGAAATAGTGCAATCGCTATGCTGAGTAGACGGCCGCCGTGCACTTACGCCATTTGCAAAATGGCCCTAGAGGGCAAACTACACCAACTCAGCCTCAGTACCCCAGCAGCAGAAAAGGTCACCGCATACACACACCCTCAGGTACAACCGACACCCGCCAGAAATAACAGCCACATGTCCCAACAAGCACGGCCAAATGCGGAATAATACATGACCAAGGCAATCATAGCTAGACACCGAATGGTCCAGAATCTATCCACTAATGGCTACAACAATGGAATCATACGCTATCAGCCGACCAGATCACCTAGCTGTATAATCCCCAAATTCCCCGTCCACTCCTCTGGCCGGATGAATGGTTGTTCGATTGGAGCATGGCGGGCGGCGAGACAAAGGATCTGGATACTTTATTAGGAGGGGCTATTTGCCAGATAAAGGTCTGTAGAGATGGTAATTCTGCCCCCTGCACTCTGTCTGTCGGTCCTGTCTCTTTGAGGCAGTACGGGGAAGATTGGAGACTGAGTACCGCTTCCCATTTGTTTCATGTTGTCCTAATGTTAATTTAATTTCAGCTCTCTGCCTCTGTCTGTCTGTCTGTCTGTCTCTCTCACCTCTGTGTGTCACAGTGTGTGTGTGTCTGTGGGAGGGGGGGGGGGGGGAGGATAGGCGAATGGTAGAGCGTTGTTCTTTCAATGCTCGGGTCGTGAGTTCGAATCCCGGCTGGGGCCCAATATTTGTGCTGGCCTTTTTTCATCGTTTGCCCCGTCTTTGACATCACCCATGCGTGGTGGGAAAGGACGTTAAACTCCTAAACACCCACCCACCCCCGTGTGTGTGTGTGTGTGTGTGTGTGTGTGTGTGTGTGTGTGTGTGTGTGTGTGTGTGTGTGTGCGCGCGCGCGCGCCTCTGTACGTTCACTGCATAAGTGTTCACTCACAACATCCTTCAAACACAACCCCTACCATCAAACGACTGCATTTTTACCATCAGCTGTAGCACCATTTCTTCTCTCTGACGTTTTCGCCTCCTCCAGTATAAAACCAACCACTGTGTCCAGAACAGGCCAGTGCATCCCCTACAGCCACCCAGCAAAAGCCATAATGACAGGACTGTATCAAACGTGTGTGAAATCGAAAACCACATTAGTGTCACTACATTTGTATTGATGGAATTGTCACCAGAGTCCCGAAACCGACACCGTTGAAATCCAGGCACTTCCGCTAATAGGACAACAAACACGGACTCAATGGATACACATTATGGACAATCGCGGAACGATAATGAAACACAAACACTCAAGGCACGTTTTTCTACGAGCGTGTGAGGGTCGTTTGTGTCGGCACAACGGTGAAGCAGCGATTGACACAAAGATGAAATGCCATATAAAAATTTGCAGTTAAAAAATGAGTATCTGATGAGCAGCAACTTTTTTTTTCTGCACCCACTCTTTGCCAGCTCCAGTGGTGTTCCTCCCAGGTCATGGGGTGGAATCCACGGAGGGGTCGGAAGCTGGGGCAATTTTTATTATGCATGATGTTGGAGATGAGGATGATGATATGATGATGGTATGGAGGCCCATGTGGTTTGAGACTGTGTCGCAGGGGCGCTAACCACGTTTCCCGTCATAAATATCCCGGCTTCAACCAGGCCCGGAAACTACGACACCTGCCGTGCTGGCCGTGTAATCATCCACATCATAAGACGTGTCATACCAAGGGAAGCACCCCCAAAGTCGCACCCGTGAAGTGGGTGAATCTCGGCTGTGTGGCAACAGCCTCCCCATTGGGCCCATAGCACACCCGCTCTGGGCAGGAGCCGACCTACGTAGGTAAAATCCCGCTTGCCTCGGCTGGGACTCGAACCCAAGTCTCCCGGCCCATGGTCCGTTGGAAATGCTGACCACTTCACTACGAGGGACATGCAGCAACTTTGCAGAAAGGTATTTGTTGAATGCACAAAATCTGTGATCTTGAAACTGTTCGCTACGTCGAGTCACAACATCACAGGCCAGTATTTGAGTAAGTGGAGCCGGGATAGCTCTGGAGTTTCTATAGTCGGGTCGTGAGTTCGAATCCCGACTGGAGCCCAATAGTTGAGCTGGCCTTTTTCTCGTTACCCGTCTTTGATATCGCCCATACGTTAAAATGCCAAACACTTACCCACCCCATCCAGTATCTGATTCAAGACGGGTCAGCGTTGGCTCAAATGTATGTTTACAATGAGTAGAGTGATGTATGTTTGTCCTATTTATAGCCGAGTGCCGGCGGCAGCACGCCCAGAAAAGAAGGTTTAAAGTTTTCCTGTTCCTGATTTCTTCAACATCAGAGGCTGTAAAGTTGTTAAAACAAACAAACAAACAAACAAACAAACAAACAAACAAACAAACAAAGAACCAAAAAACAACAACAACAAAAAACAGTCAAACAACAACATGAACGACGACGACGACGACAACAACAACAACAACAACAACAACAACAACAACAACAACAACAACAACAACAACAGCTATTGGAAATTTAAATAGCTGAGCTGACCCTTCGCACCACGTGATTGTAATGTGTTTATGTCAAGTGTGTGAGAGAATGTGTGTGATTCACGTGAGCGTGCGTGTTGGGTTCAGTTCGCGGCGCTTTGAGCCGATTCAGGAAATTGGGTAAAGCGCCTGTACAATACTCATTATTATTATTATTATTATTATTGCAATGTCGACCGAAACCGAACCCAAAAGGCGTTTTGCTTCCGTTTTAACTGCATTTCACTGGCATTTGTCAAAAGATGAAGCCTCGCTGTCATCTCGATTTTTGTTGTGTGTGTCTGTGTCGCTGTGCGTGACCTAAAAGTTCAGGAGCGGATTGGCGGATTGCTTCACAATACGTCACAACACGCCAATGTTGTACCGGAAAACACAGAATTGCGCCCCGGAGGTGTGAGCAAAATCGCATCACGTACACGGGCACGGTGCAAAATGATTAATACAGCAAATAGCGATTCAGACACTCGCACCGGCTAAACTCACACGCTCAACAGTTCGTGTTGACAGACTGCCTCTTCCGCCGCGCATCTCCGACGCGCAGCGACAAAAAGAGGATTGACCAATGACAGTGTTTGTTAGTGCCGGTCGGCGTCCTTATATTTGCATAACTAAACAGCGTGCTAGTGTCTGCGCGTTTTCCCAGATTAAAGACTTATTGTGTGAGAGCGGTTGACATAGGGATGGCCCGGCACAAATTTCCCTCCTCCCTCTCTCTCTCCCTCTCTCTCATGGGACACAGACGTGACTTTGTAGGGATCTGACCTACTTTTAGATTCATCATTTCGTCAGGGTTTAGAATGGTCTATGATCCAAAAAGGAGGAGACATGTGCCAGCCCTGTACCCGGGTCCTCGCTTCTCTTGACCCCTGCGACGACGGCCAAGTCGGGCTAACCGAGGGTGTTTGGGGGGTTTAACGTCCTTTTCCACCACATAGGGTGATATCAAAGACGCGGCAACGATGAAAAAGCCAGCACAAATATTTGGCCCCAGCCGGGATCGAACTCAAGACCCGAGCATTAGAAGTCCAACGCTCTACCATTCGACCACCCCGGCTCCCCTCGGGCTAACCGAGACCGAGCCGAGCTAAGTGATACCTAAGAAGGAAAATACAAAAATACTCGGTGACAAGGAAAGTTGGACAGTTACGAACAACTTTGAGGTCCCAGTGTTATTTCACAATGTGCACAGAAGCGGTGAAAACTGTCGCATTTTACCAGCACAGTACATTTTCAGCCTGGTTAGAGAGTATTTCCTGCATGAGTTGTCCCTCGTGCATATGTTACGCCTAGTTCATGTAATTGCCTATTTCGTGAAATCGGCAAAATTTTGCTTATTTCATGAAGTAGGCAACCCGATTGCCTGTTACGTGAATTCAGCAAAACACTTGCCTATTTCATGAAATAGGCAATAAGACTTCGCCAATTACATGTAATAGGCAAAGTGCAAATTCTCAGTTGAACTGAGAATTTGCATTTTGCCTATTTCATGAAATAGGCAAGTGCTGTTGGTCACGCGCGCGCGCGCGCGCGCACACACACACACACACACACACACACACACACACACACACACACACACACACACACACACTGACATTGGCTCTGAGTGCAAAGTTTTGAGAGTGAGTTTTATTCGCCTTTGTTACAAACAGTAACAACCACCTGGTACCTGGTTTGAATACAGTTTACATGTATTTGTAGAAAGCTAAGGTGATGCACAGAGCTCCACGGTTGTGTGGTAGACTTGTTCGTGACTGAATGAAAACCTGCAATGGCCTTTCTGGCCTTGTGGACTGATCAGTATGAAAGAAAAGTGATACGTATTTTGAAAGAAGGTCAGTTTCTCCCAGGAGCCAAATGAAGAGAAGATTATCATGTACTATCAACCTTTCAACTGGCAAAATTGGCGGACACTGAAAAGGTCACACGGAAGGAGACTGGCAGGTTCCTGGCGACCAATGCTAGTGCACCAGGGCCCGTATGTAAAAGTCGAGGTTAATTTAACCCTCGGCTACGGGCCTAACGGGAGGGGTGATGCACAGAGCGTGGACGACGGGAGGGGTGATGCACAGAGTGTGGACGGCGGGAGAGAGGATGCACAGAGTGTGGACGACGGGAGAGAGGATGCACAGAGTGTGGACGACGGGAAAGAGGATGCACAGAGTGTGGACGACGGGAGAGAGGATGCACAGAGTGTGGACGACGGGAGGGGTGATGCACAGAGTGTGGACGACGGGAGAGAGGATGCACAGAGTGTGGACGACGGGAGAGAGGATGCACAGAGCGTGGACGGCGGGAGAGAGGATGCACAGAGTGTGGACGACGGGAGAGAGGATGCACAGAGTGTGGACGACGGGAGAGAGGATGCACAGAGCGTGGACGACGGGAGAGAGGATGCACAGAGTGTGGACGACGGGAGAGAGGATGCACAGAGACCCGCAGCAAGCATGCATTTTTCGTGGGAGCTTTGTGCTCTGCCACGAAAAATGCGTGCTTGTTGCGGCAAGGGAGGTAACACATGCAGGTAATACTCTCTAACCAGGCTGAAAATGTACTGTGCTGGTAAAATGCGACAGTTTTCACCGCTTCTGTGCACACTGTGAAATAACACTGGGACCTCAAAGTTGTTCGTAACTGTCCACTTTCCTTGTCACCGAGTATTTTTGTATTTTCCTTCTTAGGTACCACTTAGCTCGGCTCGGTCTCGGTTAGCCCGACTTGGCCGTCGTCGGAGGGGCCAAGAGAAGCGAGGACCCGGGTACAGGGTTGGACATGTGCAGCATTTAGTGAGGAAGTGGCAAAGCAGCATGAGCGCGTGTCTGCAAATCAAACGTACTGTACTCTAGCTATAGGTGTCTGGGGGCATGCTCTCGTGGATTGTTTTAAATTATACTAAAACTGGTGCAATTTAACTGCTTCTGAGTAGGAAGCACTATTTCGTGAGGAAAGGTTTTAGAATTATACTGAAATCTGTTCAATCTGGTGCGTTTTGGCGTGATTTTAAGTGCTTTAGAGAAGGACACATATTTTTGGATGGGAGGAAAGTATTTGGCCATATGTGGAAATCCGCCAAGAGGTGGAAGATTTTAAACCCGATTCTGCTGAAAAGAGAAGGGTGGGTGGGTGGATGGGTGTTTGGGGGTTTAACGTCCTTTTCCACCACATACGGGTGATATCAAAGACGGGGCAACGATGAAAAAGCCAGCACAATGTTGAAAAGAGGATCTACGTAACAGTAAAGTGAAACGCTAAAATGACTATGCTCAAGCTGGCGCGAGTTTGATTTTGCCATGCCGCGTATTTCTGTGCGTATTTCTGTGCGTATTTCTGTGCGTATTTCTGTGCGTATTTCTGTGCGTATTTTGACATTATTGTTTAGTAGGCATTTTCATGTGTACGGTGTACTTTTTTTTTTAAAACATACATGTAACCTGATCTATGCTTGGCCTGCTTATGCTGAAAATCTTTGGAAATACTTTTAAAAAAATGTTGAATGTGTGGTGTTTTAATGGACAGTTGATTAAAGGATGTACAATCTTTTTCCAGTATTCAAAATTATGGTGTCTGGTCATGTATGTGTGCGTTTATGTTTTATTTTGTGGATGTAAGTTTGGTCATCAGAACTACTGTTTCTGTCGATTTATTAAAAACAGCTATACGTAAAGATGACATTTCCCATCGCACCTACACCTGTTTCATCACGGAAGGAAGCAAACGTAATAATTATCATGAGAGATGGGATAGAGTGTGTATGAGTTTTCCCAAATTAACTGACGCGTTTTTGGCGTGAGAATACCATTTTCTGACACGGAGGCCCATAACTGGATTTCACCAGGGAATACTTTGCCACAATACACATCGACACCATCAGTACCAAACACGACCCGTCGATCACTTGCGGCTGCGGTAGGGGTTAGCCATTCAGTCAGGTGATGGATCCAACTGTGGCGGAGGACACCACGCACCCTAATCCCATCCCCTCCCCCCCCTCCATCCCCACACCCCTCTTTTAACCACAGACCCTCCCGTCACAGCGGGACCAATTCATGTCAGCGGCGTGGCTTTTGTTCGCGACTGTGTCAACGTTTCCACCGTTTTCGCTTTGATGTCCCACCACCCTCAGACAGCAACACTTTCATCCAATATTTTTGTTTGGTCTCTTTTTCTGTGGGACTAGATTTATTATCGACCAATCCATATCCGCGCTTTCATGGAGACGGAATGACATGGCCAGTGACTTTTTCTGGGCCCCGTTGCGTGTGTAACTTGTTTTTTTTTCTCTCTCTAGAATTGGGTGATGTTAAAAGAGGCCAACATTAGCATAAGGAACTCTCGGAAAGCGTTTCTTGAAGGAGAGGAAATTACCAAGAAGCACGTTCAACAAAACCCGACCTGGTAATGAAATCGGTTACAAAAGAAAATCACACGCCATACGAGTTCACATTCTTCAGGTGTAGTGTTAATGCGGAAAAAAAAGCTTACATTGATATCACTGATGCAGGCACATCGACAACAACTAGATCGAAGTTTCACGTCAGTTGTTCGATCAGCGTTGTGGAATTTTGCGCATACATTTTGCGCTAAGCAGAAACAGGCTTTCGCCGCTTCACCCGCAGCACCGTGAGCATTTTGCAAATGAAATGGAGAAGTTCAGTGCGCCAAGGAACATACGATATGATACGACACGACACGACACGACACGACACCATACCATACCATACCATACCATACCATACCATACACGACACACAACACCATACCATACCATACCATACCATACCATACCATACCATACCACGACACACGACACCATACCATACGACACCACACCACACCATACCATACCATACCATACCATACCATACCATACCATACCATACCATACCATGTAACATCCAGATATGACGAAAGTGATTTAATAAAAGCGTTATTGCTACCATTACTAGGTTTTATGCAGGGAGACTTCTGTTTTGGAACGATACGATACCATACGATACCATACGATACGATACCATACCATACCATACCATACCATACCATACCATACCATACCATACTCAGGTGTGCTGAAAGGGATTTAATAAAGGCGCCATTGCTACCATTGCCTAGTTTTGCATGGGGAGAATTCTGTTTTGGAACGATACGATACGATACGATACGATACCATGCCATATTCAGGTGTGCTGAAAGGGATTTACTAAAGGTGCCATTGCTACCATTACAAAGTTTTGCATGGGGAGAATTCTGTTTTGCAACAGTTACGCTTGTGACTGCGACTGTGCACTCGAAAGAGAGATTAGTAGAGCTCAGAATGCAACACACCGACGTTTGATGGCCGCGCGAACGAGCAAAACTCAGCCGTCTGGAGTTTACAAGGTCGAGTGTCGCTACGCCATGGCTTCCGTCAGCTGAACGCCAGCCTGTCTGTGCATGTATTTCGTGCACGTGCCTTAGTAGTGTGACGCCAGACACCACTAAAACAGCTCAGAAGGATGTGTGGGTCTTTTAGAAAAAAAAAAATCTGGAACGTCCTCCCCTCTCACATCCGCCATGCTCAGTCGTTAGCAGTCTTTAAGTCCCACCTTAAAACACATCTTTTCTCCATGCAGTAGAGCCAACTCCCCATGCCCCTCCCCTCCCCGCTCTCCATCTCTGCATGCCACCTACAATGTCAGTGTGTGTGTGTGTGTGTGTGTGTGTGTGTGTGTGTTGTTGTGTGTGGTGTGTGTGTGTGTGTTGTACGTTATATACGTTTACGTTTTTTATACGTTATGTGCAGTTTCTATACGCGCCCTGAGCTCTTGTGAGATGGGGCACCACAAATACCCTTTATTATTATTATTATTATTAGGGGCTTTAAGCTTAACAGGTAATTATGCTATTTTATGTGATCTTTAATTCATAGAAATTTCTATTTTAATTGTAGTGTTTATTATGTATTATCTTATGTGTATTATTATTATCATTATTTGATGTGTATCATTGTTTTGTTTGTCCATCATACCCAAATTTCCCTCTGGGATAATAAAGATGTACTGACTGATTGATTGACTGACTGATTGCTCGGCAGCAGAGCGTCTGGATGTATTCTATGACAATACCAGTATCTCTCCCCCGGATCCACCCCGCACCCCACAACCCCCCCCCCCCCCACTCCCCCAACCCACCCAACACGCCCCCTACCCTCGGACAAATAAGAGAGAAAAATGACGGCCAATTTACACCACAACGACAAATTTGCAACACCTCAATGTTTACTGGAGGCTTCGCTCTGGATTGATTTCTTGTCAAACGTGTCATGACAATGGAAATAGAGGGTCGTTAATTTTCTTCATTGTGTCACAAGCAATGAAGAGCCGACACCCAAATCAGAGCTGTGGTAGTCGACAAAAGTTGACATAAACCGGTTATGCTGGATCGGGCAGAAAAGGATTGCAAATTAGAGCAAATAAGATAGTACTTTGAACCCATTTGCTACTGCAACAATGAAACGGACCAACGTTGTAGTCAGTGTAAGCTGTTTGGCCTGAGACTGAGCCAAAAAGTGAATAGTTTTGTTTTTTTTTTCTTTTGGGGTGATGGTGGCGGCGGCGTGGTTTAACGGCCTTTTTCCACCACGTAAGTGTGATACAATGTATTAAAGACATTGAGGAAAAGACAGTACAAGATACTGGCTCCGAGCCAGGAATCAAACTCACGACTCAAGCACCGAAAGCCCAACGCTCCAAGGCCATCCCAGCCCTAAAGCCGAAGGGGTGGTGGTGGTGGTGATGGTGGTGGTGGTTGTCGGGGGGTGGGGGGGGGGTAGGACATGATGAGAGGACAAATGATCATACTGAAAAATGAATAGCCAATTGAAAGTTGAATTTAAGTGGATTCGAGAGACTTCAGACTTTTTAAGTGTATTTGAGAGAGAGAGAGAGAGAGAGAGAGAGAGAGAGAGAGAGAGAGAGAGAGAGAGAGAGAGAGAGAGACTCAGTTCGTGATGACTCTGCATTTTCCTGCAATGGCTCATCACCGGTTCTCTAAAGTACCGCCCTACATCCTCTTTCCCACAAGCAGCTACATTACTGGTCTCTGAAAATGCACACAAGTGAAAGCTTTTTTTTTTTTTACTGTTTTTTTTTTTTTTTTGCCGAGAGATGTTCCTTCCAATCATAGGGGCCTGATTATATCTGAAGAAGAGGCTTGAATAATACATTTCACGAGAGGATTTCACTTTTAATCGGATCTGGGGGTATTTCCATTTTTTTTCTCCGTGGCGCACAGGTCACAAAGACCTGCAAAAGCACTACCCAAATGTTCTTATTTAGAAAGAAAAAAAAACTTCCAAAGAAAGAAGCAAAACCCGACAGAAAAGAAAAGGAAAGAAAAGAAAAGGAAACTAGAGGAGCAAAGCCTCCTTGGCTCACATGTGAGATGGGTCAAGGTCATTAAAAAGAGTTTGTTTCTAAAGCTCTTATCACTAGCTATCACGAAATAAGGTGTCTTGTGTTTATAGTTCCTAAGAAAACGGCAAATGGCAACATAACAGTTTTCCCAGGACAGCTTCTATGACCTTGACCCAAGGTCAAGGTCATTCAAATGAGATCTGTAAGTGAAGAGCTTATCAGTGACTATCATTATGCCAAATTTGATAACTCTACTTTTTGTAGTTTCTGTACAAATGGTAATGTAAAATTTCACAACAGACAGCTGTAATGACCTTGACCTTGAGTCAAGGTCACTCAAATGGGTATGTCTGCATAGGTCTCTTTGCTGCCTATCATTGTGCCTTGCTGCTGTTTGTTGTTTCCAAGGAAATGCTAACGTTAAAGTCTCCACAAAACATCTTGAATGGCCTTGACCTTGACCCAAGGAAATTGAATACAAGTATGCCAGTACAGGTTTTGTCAATGTCTATCATGCCATGCAAAGTTTGATGCCTCTGGTACCCCTACATTCTGAGAAAATGGCAATTTTAAATTTCCAATTACACAGCTTTGACGACCTTGACCTTCAGTCAAGGTCATTCAAAATAGTAAGTCTTGAAAGGTCTTGCTGCTGTTTATCAGCAAGCCAGGTTTGGTGCTTCTGATGTTTATTGTTTCTGAGAAAATGCCAATGTTAAGGTTTTAGAAGGTTTTCCGCAAACAGCTTGTATGGCCTTGACCTTGATTCAAAGTCACTTAATACAGGTATGTCAGTAAATGTGTTGTCAATGTCTATCATCATGCAAAGTTTGATGTCTCTGGCTTTTCTAGATTCTGAGAAAATGCCAATGTAAAATTTCCAAACAGACAGCTTTAGTGACCCTGACCTTAGGTCAAGGTCAGTCATTATGGTATGTTTTGAAAGGTCTTATGGCTGTCTATAGATCAGCTTGCCAAGTTTGGTGCCTCTGCTGTTCATTGTTTCTGAGAAAATGCCAATGTTAAGGTTTTGGAAGGTTTTCCGCAAAACAGCTTGTATGGCCTTGACCTTGATTCAAAGTCACTTAATACAGGTATGACAGTAAAGGTGTTGTCACTATCCATCGCCATGCTAAGTTTGATGTCTCTGGCTTGTCTAAATTCTGAGAAAATGCCAATGTAAAATTTCCAAACAGACAGCGTTAGTGACCCTGACCTTAGGTCAAGGTCAGTCATTATGGTATGTTTTAAAAGGTCTTATGGCTGTCTATCAGCTTGCCAAGTTTGGTGCCTCTGGTGTTCATTGTTTCTGAGAAAATGCCAATGTTAAGGTTTTGGAAGGTTTTCCGCAAAACATCTTGTATGGCCTTGACCTTGATTCAAAGTCACTTAATACAGGTATGTCAGTAAAGGTGTTGTCAATATCCATCGCCATGCTAAGTTTAATGTCTCTGGCTTTTCTAAATTCTGAGAAAATGCCAATGTAAAATTTCCAAACAGACAGCTTTAGTGACCTTGACCTTGGGTCAAGGTCAATCATTATAGTATGTTTTGAAAGGTCTTATGGCTGTCTATCAGCTTGCCAAGTTTGGTGCCTCTGCTGCTCATTGTTTCTGAGAAAATGCTTATGTTAAGGTTTACTGCGGACACACAGACAGACAGACACACAGACAGACACACAGACAGACACACAGACAGACACACAGACAGACACACAGACAGACGACGGAGGGTTATTACATGGACTCGCTTTGTTACACAAGTGAGCCAAAAAATCACCACTCCCACACGAAGGCGAAATTCTGCGAACTCATCTCGTTACTGTGCCACCAAACCCCCCAACGCCCCCCCCCTCACCCCCACCCCACGCCTTTGTCTCACTTTCGAATTCCATGCAGTAATGAGAATGGAGAAAGGTCACTTTAAAATATGGAAAGATGGAGATGCACCTGTGGAAAAAGAAAAAAAAAAGAAAAAAGAAAAAAAGAGAAGAAAATACAAGTATGCAGGCAAGTATAAAAATATTGAGTTGGGCGACCGTGACAAGAATTCTCCGGCCAAAAAAAGCATTTTGTTTGTAAATTCAACACACACACACACACACACACACACACACACACACACACACACACACACACACACACACACACCCACGCACGCACGCACGCACGCACGCATGCACGCACGCACGCACGCACGCACGCACGCACGCACACAGTTCGAATGGTCTTGCCATAGACTTTTTGTATTTTTTCCAGTGGTAATATCACTGTGTAGTCAAATATTTGCTCTAGCAGCCCAAATGAGACACACAGGGGCCAAGAAAACAAACTACACAGGTGATATCCCTTAAGTCGGATGCTAACTTAACATTTTCTTCCATTCAACCTTGGCCAAAAATAAAATAATAAAAATGAACAAAAATAAAAAGCCGAATGAACGCAGCTAAGGAGAAACCCAAACTGCATAAACTTTTAAGAATTTTGTTTTTTTAGACAGTGTGGATAGACGCGTTTTCAGCTAAGATGTTGAACTGAATTGCACTTTTATAGCTGGGCTCAGCATCAATGCCTTTTTTTTTCTTTGGATCACCGAGCAACCAAAGCGAAAAAGGAAAAACAAATAAAAACAACAAAAAACAAAACAGTAAACAACAACAAATGAAGAAGAAGAAAGAAGAAGAAAAAATAAAAAGGGGGGGGGGGGGGTAGGAAAAGAAATCAAAGGTGCCTCTCTTGAGGTCGTGTGTGGAATCTCAAACCATAACTGAGGCAAAAAAGAAGTCGACAAAAGGCGTTAAAAATGTGACCCAGAATGTGGTGATTCTACAACAACAACAACAAAAAAAGAAGATAAAGAACATTACAGAATGCTGGCGAATTGTCCACCGGAATTGGCAATCCACTTAGGGTTCTGTGTAGAGGCTATTGATTTGCCTTTGCCACATGCACAAAATAACTGGAGGAAAAGAGATCTACGGAACAGAAACAAAAAAAGCAGCCAGAAAAGCACTTTAAGAATACGACACTGAAATTTCAAGGGTGCATCAATATCATATCAGCCAACGACAGCATGGTCGGGGGGGGGAGGGGGTGTGTGTGTGTGGGGGGGGTGAGTCACGGTCGAAACGAGCTGTGTGCGACGTACCCTATCGCCGAAACTGCAGGAGACCCTGTACGAAGGAACTTCCGCCATTATTCCAGAAAACCGGTAACGATGCGATGGTCAGTATACGGTCACGGCTCACGCGAGATTTGACGTGCTTACCGGGTCACTTGCGAAGCGGCTGTTCTAACCACTGCAATCAACTTCTCAGGTTTCTTTGCCGATTTTTGTTTCGTCGTTGTTGCAGTTGCCGAATGGGTGAAATACGTGCTCTTGAAACCGTTCTTGATATCTCAGCTTATAACACCATTGACCTGTTCCAAGGTCAGGGGAGGATCAGGGCTGGCCTAACACTGTGTAGGCGCGTTTGTTTGTTCTATTTATAGCCCGGTGAGAGA
The DNA here is from genome assembly GCA_018292915.2 of Batillaria attramentaria. Lineage (NCBI taxonomy): Eukaryota > Metazoa > Mollusca > Gastropoda > Batillariidae > Batillaria > Batillaria attramentaria. The sequence continues at coordinate 667,604 of JACVVK020000361.1, forward strand.
GATCGCTTGCCAAGAGAAGTAGGTCAGGAGTCATTCTTTGTTCAGTATTAGGGACAGCAAATTAACCCCCCCCCCAAAAAAAAAAAAAAAAACCAAACCAACACGACCAAGAACCAAAACAACCACCAAAACTTCAAAACAAGACAAAACAACGACACCCCCAAAAAAAACAAAACAAACAAACAAACAAACAAACAAACAAACAACAACAAAACAACAACAACCACAAAAAAACGACAAACAAAGAAACCGTCGAATTGTCCACAGAGCTTCGAAAGTGTCTACCCCCCCCCCCTCTTTATCCCCACCCCTGCCCCCAACCTCCCCCAACATCAGCTCGCATCTAGTTGCGGCAATTAATGCAGTGTGGGTCGAACTTATATGCCCCCCCCCCCCCCCCCCCGTCTCTCAACTCCGTGTTACTTTCTGCACACGGCGTGGAACAGGCAGTAATTACGCCGAGATGGCGCAGGGTGTGTGAGTGACACTGTCGCGTTTTCTGCATGATAATTGGCTGGTTGTGTGGTGAGTGGCGCTCCCTCGCGTGCTTAACAATCGTCACGGGGGACAACCTCGGTTTCTGTAATGGACGGGTGAGGTAATCCGGCGCTCTTCCCTTGCTTTTTACAATCGCGCTGTCGGCGATAAAACCTTCTTTTCTGCTCTAGTGGCTTTATTTGATTTTGTCCCGGTAGACTGCCCTTCCTAACCTCAGTTTCCCCGCCTCGTTATAACCATGCACGCGATGGGGATTGTGTTGATGATGCAAAATGAAACAGGGCCCACTAAACTGTGACAGTTCCTGAACAATTTCAAAAGTTTCACAGAAATATGACTGGTGGGTACTTATTTCAGTTCTTGTCTTGTCAAGGACGATAATTAAACTCCCACCCCCACCTCCACCCCCACCCACCCTTGTCTGGTCTAAAACAGAAAGCGCCGATCACATGATTTGCAGATGCAAATGAACCATCAGTATTTTGACGCCACATGTCAAAATAAGCCAGTGAGCCACGGCCGAAGTTGTGCCGTGCGCAAAACCAAAAATACTCACACGGTGGGTTGTGGTTGGTTGGCTGGTTATTTTAGGGGTTTAACACCCTTTTCCGTCACGTAAGGGTGATATCAAAGACGGGACAACAAGGAAAAAGCCAGCACAAATGTTTCGCTCCCAGCCGGAATTCGAAGCGGTGGGTTATGGGATACTGTCGACATACAAAGGTCACAGGGAGCTCTCCTTACACCCGCTTCAAAATCGACATAAATTTCTCACTTTCTCCCAGCCGGAATGCGAAGCGGTGGGTTATGGGATACTGTCGACATACAAAAGTTACAGGGAGCTCTCCTTACACCCGCTTCAAGATCGACATAAATTTCTCACTTTCAAACCCACATGATAGATCATCCAAAGCGGATATCAGCGTAGATAGAGTTAAAATACTCTGGTTTCAATGCAAGAAACGGGCGACGTTGGGAATAGCTGATTGGCTGTTTGTACCAAGGTCATGTGACTGGAGACTGCGAACATGCAGCTCAGTAAAAGAAGAAGAAGAAGAAGAAGAAGAAGAAGCATTCGCAAAAATGAAGCAAACGCACGTGGAGAATCATCGTTCATCCGTGTAAAGTTACAACATGCGCACAGTAAACTTCACAAAGCCGTGCAAAGAATGCGAACGTCGACATAATCAGTGCGTATTGCTTTCACCGTGTCTTTCACATTTACGTCTTTCTGTCAAACATGCGGCCATAAATTTGCTAGCGGACCCTCCGCAACCTTTCCGCGGAGACGTTTTTGTGGGAATGTTTCATTTCAGCAAAGTAAGGAGATCTCAGATTATCAAAGCAGAGAGAGAGAGAGAGAGAGAGAGAGAGAGAGAGAGAGAGAGAGAGAGAGAGATGTAAGAAGCTGACTTGGAACATCCTTCAAAGGTTTCAATGGAGAAAATACATCCATCTCTGCCCTTTGAAATGGGAGACACGCGCTTTGTTAATCAAAATTAGACAAAGCGTCAAGAAGACGAAAATAGAAGATACTTCACCTTCTGTGATATTAAAAAAGACTAAAAGAAGAAGAAGAAGAAGAAGAAAAAGACTCGTGGTAGTTTTGAAAACGTTACAAAATGTTCCTATTCAATGCATTCTGGTCAAGGCCTATATTTTTTTTTAATTTAAAACTTTCAAAGTGAAATTTGAAGCAGTGCTAATAACAAGCGTTACCTGAGAGCAGTTTTCAGCGGTTACAATTTTCAGCGATCCGCACGGTATAAAACACACACCGAAAGACGAGTACTTTCACATGTTTGCTGATGCACACGACCAGTTGTGAGAAAACCAACCACAAGAGGCAGAAACCAATTACACCTCTGGCGGTGTTCTCTAGTGTATCCGATGAATCGAGACAAATCGAATACACTTAGAAAGTTAGAATCAAGAGCATTTGTCTCTCTTCATTCTTTGACAGTTTGAGAGTGTTTATTCCAACAAACAAACAAACAAACAAACAAACAAACAAACAAACAAACAAACAAACAAACAAACAAACGTAGTCTGTTTTCCCGTCACGACCGACACTTTTATTTTTCTTCTTCTTTTTTAGCATATGCCGCGAACTGGTTTATTGCGCATAGGACATGATAAGTTGTAATATTTGCTGTCTATACGGTTAGTATTTGTCTGTTTTACCTAGATGTGACTGCAATTTGTTTTCTACGCGTTTTTTTTTTTTTTTTTTGGTAATCGGCTGATAAATTAGCATGAAGGTGCAGCGTCTCCTGCATGTCCTAGTTTTACACTGCCCCGTAGACCAGTTTGCATTACTTGTCCAACGTTACATTTTTGTTATTTTCACGTAGTGCATGCACACTTAGCCGCGAATTAGTCTTCGGGGCTTGCGCGGCGTTAAGCCCTGAAAGCTCACTCACTCACTCACTCTTCTTCTTTTTGGCATTTTACACACAACATACACTCGCCTGCTACACGAGACCGACACTTGCTAGTCGTGTGAACTACAGACTTTTGTCTGCAAGTTGAAAACAAAGTCGAACAACTACTAGCAGCTGCGCGGAAAGACACGTCACTCGTATCATGTACTTTTCATGGCTCCTGTCAGTCTGGAAACTAGAGCAGAATTCGAATTGCAGAATAATAAGCTCTATCAGTCGCCCCCCCCCCCCCCCCCCGAAAAACTGAGAAACTGAGAAAATTAATTAATGGAAACTTGTTTCGCTGTTTTTTTTCTAAGAATCGGAAATGGAATAATATATATATATATATTTTTTTTTTTGGGGGGGGGGGGTGCGGGGGAGGATGGGAGGGGACATATCGAAGCCTCTATAAAACGTGGGGGAGCCGGGGCAAGAACAAGAACAAGAACCTTTATTTTACAACGGTAGATGTTACAGGCATATTCATACCAACTTTATAACTTGCCGTTGCTACACTACATGGCCTAAGCTACTGTCAACAAAAGAAAAAAAAAAGAAGAAAAAAAAAGATAATAGCCAAACCCATAAGACTACCAATGCTCGGGTTGTGAGTTCGGTTCCCAAGTGCGAGCATTGACGAATTTCCTGCTGCTCGCAGTACTCTATCTTGATGATTAGTATAGCTCATAGTGCGGTACAATGTTATTTACACTGTGCGCGAGCGATCAAACAGTCATTTCTGACAACTGTTGTAGACGACATTCGCCGGTTGGTGTACTAGCCGCGTCAGTGAGTACCCTTCTTTCGGCTCAGTGCCAGCACTTGATGGCCTATCACTGAGCAGGTGTCTAAGTGGTGTGTTGCTGGACATCACCAAAACAGCCCAGGGCGATCTGGAAGCCTGACAATCTAGGAATTAAACTGTTTAACCAAAGAGAGAACCAAGTAGTCAACTGATCAACCAACCGATCAACCAAGCAAGCAACCATGCAAACAAGCAAGCAAGCAAGCAAGTGGCACAGGAAAACAAAAATAAAACAAAAACAGAAAAAAAGCAAAAAAACAAAAAAACAAAAAAAAAACAACCCACCCAACAACAGGAAAACACACACACACACACACACACACACACACACACACACATCCATGTCTTTTGTGTGATGTGGGAACATTCGTCCTACGAATCGTTGATGTAATAAAAGAACATGCCTTAAATTATGCGTCTTTTCAAATTTGCGTTATATTTCCTGAGACAGGGTACCTTAAGCCATATTAATATATATCGATCTTTCTTGTAAGTCAAATACTTTCAGATATACAGAGGGGTTTTATTTTGGACACAAATTTTGATGTGATAAAGGAACGTCCAGACTGACACAAACAGTAGGTGTACTCTGGGAACCGAGCAGACACAAACTGCAGATTCAATCCGGGAACATTGACAATAACACGATAAATCAACTTTTGTAATCCTTTAACCGAGTTTGTCCTTTACCAACCATGCTGAAACGTTTCATATAGTGATTTTCCTTGTATGTGGAAGGCTATAGGATATACAGAGGGGTGCATGTTGGACACAAATTGTTGATGTGATGAGGGAACATTCACGCAGACACAAACAGGAGGTTTAATCTGGGAACCGACCAGACACAAACTGAAAGTTCAATTTGGGAACCTAGACTATGGATCGATAAATTATCTTTGTAATGCTTAAACTCGAATGTTTTATGACCAACCATGTTGGAAACATTAAAAATCATGTGTCATAAGTGGACACCAGCAATAGGTTATGCATTCACCATCAAATTATTGTTGACAAATCACAGTGGTAAAGGCGTACCATCCAAGATACCTATACAGGTGCGAATTGACAACCTGCATTTGGTCGGCTGGTTTGCAGATTGGTTGGCTGGATTGATGAATGGTTGACTGTTTGGTTGAAGTTTTAATATCGCTCGCCGAAAAGATGGAGACGGCTCATTGGGCGATGGCTTAAGCGTTGTGTATTGTGTAGGCTTTTAGCTCTGCCCAGCCCCGCTTTGTCCAGCCCGATCATGTAATTACAGCCTTTCAGCACGAGTCCCACGCGCCTATTACCTAGGTGCGTAGTGCCGCGGGGGAGGGGAGGGGGTTGGATAACTGCCGTACTGAAAAGATGTTTAAACTAGTCATGTACTGCCTTTTTTTCGGTTTTACCAGAGAGAGAGAGAGAGAGAGAGAGACTCTGGCTACAGAGAAAGAGAGAGGGGCGGCATTGACGAATAAACAAAAGATAGTTTCTTTTAGGGTGAGGTGAGTGTGTGTGTGTGGGGGGGGGGGGGCGGTCTACTGACGAGAGAGAGAGAGAGTACTTTCTTTCGATGGAGCGTAGTGGTGGTGTTCATGGTAACGTTCTCACTCGGCCATGAGAAAGTCTCACATAACTGTCACCAGGGCCCGCAGGTAAAAGTCGAGGTAAGGGATTTTAGCCCCGGGTTAAGGCCTAACCTCAAACTAAACTGACTCTAGGGTTAAATATTCTGTTGCTGTTTTGTTTTAAATCAGAAGGGGGTCCATTCCGGCAAAAGTGAATATGCCGTTATAAAAGAATTTTTCTTCTTTCTTCGCTTCCTTTTTAAAATTTTATTTATTTTTGGGTCTCTTTGTCTTACTCTGGGTTAGGCCAGTAGTCGTGGGTTAGATTAACCTCGAGTTTTACATGCAGGCTCAGGGTAATAACTGAAGTAACGGCCAAAACTGGTTCAAATGCAAGAAATTGTAGAATAGCGTAATTTTCGAAATAAAGTACCGATCCTACCCACCTTTCTCTCCGCCGCCGCGCCGTGCACCCGGCAGTCAATCTATGTATCTGGCGACTCCAACTTGTAACCTCTTTCTACGTACCTCTGACGCCAGATGCCACCTTGTGTCTTACATCATGACATTCAGAATGGATTCCCCTACACCACTATGACCGTTTCATGCCGACTGAAAGTCATCAGGCAAATTCTCCCGTTTGCTACCGCAGTGAAGCCATTTCACCGAATACAGTATCTGTGCCGTTAAACCTTATTTTCCACTACTCCGACGGCTACACTATACTGATGTTATATACCATTAGATTCTCTAAGCGGCCTGAACGGCACGTTTCCTCTGATATATTTTATCCCGACTTCATCAATATCCCCGCGGCAGTCAGTCTGTGTATTTGCCGACTCCCAACTTCTAACCTCTATCTAAGTACCTCTGACGGCTGACACCACATCATTACATTTAGCTTGCATTTCTCTACACTTCTATTACCGCTTCATACCGGCTGAAAGCCATCAGACAAATTCTCCCGTTTGCTACCGCATTGATCAGCTCTTACACTGAATCCAGTATCTGTTCCTTTAAACCTTATTTTCCACTACTCCGACGGCTACACTATACTGATGTTATATGCCATTAGATTCACCAGTCAATTCTCGTTGTGCATCACTAGATGACTAAACGGCTCTACGACCAGTTATCCTAAAATACCCCCCCCCCCCCGATCCTACCCATAATTATCCCCGCCGTTGTGCACCCGGCAGTCAGTCTTATGTATTGCCGACTACCAACTTCTAACCTCTTCCTACATACTTCTGACGACTGGCACCATCTTGTGTCCTATACCATGACATTCAGCATGGGTTCCCCTACACTACTATGGCCGTTTCATGCCGGCTGAAAGCCACCAAATAAATTTTCGCGTTTGATACCGCACTGATCAGCCATTTGAAAATGTTCAGCCCACCAAATTTGGATAGGTTCAGCCAACCAAATTTGAAAAATAAATGCAATTCTAAATTCCGAAATTTAAATAGCTGACTGTCCCTTCGCACAACGTGATTGTAATGTGTTTACGTCCAATGTGTGAGAGAATGCGTGTGATTCACGTGAGCGTGCGTGGTGGGTTCAGTTCACGGTGCTTTGAGCCAATTCACGAAATTGGGTAAAGCGCCTATACAATACTCATTATTATTATAATTATTATTCTTTCACGGAACCCAGTACCTGTTTCTTTAAACCTTATTTTACCAGGGCCAGGACCAAAGCATCTCTCTCTCTCTCTTTCTCTCTCTCTCTTAAGGACCCCAGCAATGAGCGGCCACACATATAATTTTATCTGTGTGCCGTAAAATCCACACTCCACAAGTGGTATCTGAAGCAGACGAGTGGGGGTGAGGTGTGGGGGGTTGGGGGTTTAACGTCCTTTTCCACCACATACTGGTTATATCAAAGACGGAGCAACGATGAAAAATCAGCACAAATATTTTGTCCCAGCCGGGATACGAATTCACGACCCGAGCATTAGAAGTCCAACGCCTCTACCATTCGGCCACCCCGAAAGCAGGACGATAATAAGTCCAATTAGTGCCTTTTGCACACGAGAAGGTCACATAGCCGCTTTGAGTACTGCTTCCGAGGACCACAAAAAGAAGGCTTAGGAGCCGCCATGGTTCAAAAGAAAATTCTACTCTGAAAAGGACGATACTTCTCGCAACACGTCACGACTCTTACATCAACATTCACTTTATGCCGAGTCCTTCGTTTATGTACACTGTACAGCCCATGCCCCATTCCAGTTTCCAAAAAAACTGACGAATGTACACGTGCTGTTTTTTGCTGATTTTACCCCCCCCCCCCCCCCCCCCACGCGCGCCAACGGGTTTGCTGATACGATCTTGATTGCACGAGAGTATCGCACGGTGTTTTGCGGAACAAAACTGCTCCCCGTGCTGAACGCCGAGTCCGGTCGGTCCAAATGGTGTGAGGACGTTCGAAGAAGAGCTCAGCTGAAATGATTAGACAGAATATGCGTCTGCGGTAGGCCGGTAGTCGTGTTGAAATGAGAAAACAAAAAGTTTAGTAAGGACATCATGTGAACATAGGCACGTGTCCTACTAACGCCTGTAGGGGGTGAGATGCGGGTGTTTGCTGATTAGCTATTATATTGATCCATGGCGTGTCGCAGCTATTCAGGGCCAATGCAAGTCTTCACACCTTTCGAGACTGGTGCCGATAGGAATGGGTCAGGGAAGTCTTTACCTTTGTTACCGCTTTTCCTGATTAGCTGATAATCGACCCTAAACCGGGTACATTGTTTTAATTAACAGAGAGAGAGAGAGAGCACCCAGTATCCATTTCTGGGTTGTGACGTGTATACACTGGGCCCGCTTGCTAAAAACTAATAAGGTCAACGTGATATATGCCCGCTGGCGCGTGCCGTTTACACTTCTTCACATGTCCCTGGTGTCTGCTACGCGTAACCAACCCGGGGTATTGGAAGCTCCAAGCCACCCTGGCGCCGCGAGCGTGTCCCGTCTTCGGGGTGTCTGCTGCGGGGTATTGGACGTTTCACACCACTGCGATACATGACTGCGAGCGGCGCAGGTGGTGAAGTATTCTCGGAAGTATTAATCCACAAAGAGTGAAAAAGACCTCCTTACTTTTTTGTTGTTAAACAAGAAGCCTAAAATTTGTCACGCACCACACAGTTAACTGAAGTAAATAAGTTAAAGATTCGTAACTATCAAAGTAACGACTTAAGGGTAATTAAACAAACAGTGCGATACACAACAAGAAAGTGGAGAAAACTCATATGCGAGGTGAGGTTTTGTGTACAATGTTTGCTTCCTTGGTCAGTTACCATCTCAGCCCCACCTGCCCCCCCCCCCCCGCCCTCCCCCCCCCCCCGGCCCCTAAGTTACCAAACACCATGACACCAAGGTGTTTCAGATATATTTGTTTAGTCCGTGCTGTTCAACGGTCGCAGCTGCTCGTACGCCATGATACCTAAATCGTTTTAAGAAGGATTTTTCCTTCCATTCTTCTCTTCCTTTTTTATTTTTGTTTTTGTTGGTTTCTTTCATCCATCCTTCACCATTTTCCGACTTCTTTTTATTCATTCGCATGTTTACAATGCGCATTTCATAATAATAATAATAATAATAATGCGTCAGGTACAAGCTGTGCCGTCAGCTGCTTATCCTTTTTTTGTTAACGTGTACACGCACATTTTTTATCAGTGAAAAAAAAATTATTGCAGGACGAAAATTTATATATTTAACACTTAATGAGCACAAATAAGCTTTAGCTTATACAGTCTTCACAAAAAGTTAAGGACCAGTCAACATAATGGGTGACAGTTTCAATAAATCAGAAAAAAAAATAAACGAATAAGATTTTTCCCGTAAAATTCGGTAGCAAGGTTAAGGGGTAATTAGTGAACATGGCGACCACTGTGTGGATGGCACGTGCGCGTCACACAGCATGCTTGGCGCGTTTGAAAATCTGCAATTCCGGCAAAACTAGACGGAGTTTCAGTGTTCAATGAGTGATACCTGGGGCTTTCTGCACGGAAAAAATGAGATGCAGGTCAAAGAATGCATCCCTGGTTATGAACTGTGCTCATTTGTTTGCCTACATAAGCTGCTGTTTCAGCGATGTTCAGCACTACACCAGCATGCCACCACGACAAAAGTTGAATGATATTTGCAAGTGGTCCTTAACTTTTTGTGAAGGCTGTAGTAACGCTCAGGGTGAAACAAACACAGTGTAACGGTATTGCAATGGCAGACTAAATTAATCCTAAAATCTCATTAATCAATACTAGAGAGAGAGCGGGGGGGGGGGGGGTGTCTGTGTAGGTTGACAAAAAGATAAATACATGTATACATATAAAAAGATAAAACAAAATAAAAAGAAAAATAGATCCCCCAAAAGCAAGAAATAAAAAAAAGATTAAAATTTCCTATGGTCTACACTAGACACAGTTAAGGAAGTATCAGTAAGCAGACAAAATTACTCCTAAAATCTGATAAATTTACACAACAGAAGAGAGAGAGAGAGAGTGGTGTTGCCAGGAGTTTTTTTGTTGGGCGATTTAGCCAAAACAGCCATGAAAGTTTCGGCTTTTTACGGAAAGTTTCGGCTCTCTCTGCCGAAGCAGTTTCACAAGTTTTTCGACTAGATTCCCTACTGTTACGTTCTCCCTCCACCTCCATGAATTAAAGATGTTCTGTAGATATATATTCCGCAATAAAACAAGTCTTTGGAGTAAAATAACAAAATTGAACAAACTTCATTTCCTTGAACTTTAGAATGCTGTCTACCAAACATTCAGCACAAATCCAAGAAAAAGTGGGACTTTGAGTGTGACTGTCCCTTGGAAATTAGTCCAGCCAGCACAGGAATCTCACAGAAACGGACATAATCGAGCCGATTCACTCGTGAAAACTTCGGCTCGGCCAGCCGACATGACAGACAGATTATCGGCTTTTTTAAAATAAAAAAAATTCGGCTTTTAGCCGAGATCCGTCCCCAAACGACATCCCTGGAGAGAGAGAGAGAGAGAGAGAGAGAGATTGTGTACTCACAAAAAAAAAAAAAAAACGTGATGGTGTGGAGTGGGGTTTGCAGGCGCACAAATGTGGTAGTGAGGGAGTCAACGCATGGTTTTATACAAAACAGTTTTTAATACCACTATAAGGAGCGGTGTACTATGTTGGTATTCTGGTGCAGGCGTGGTTGCAGTGAAGGCTAGATGGCAAAGATCGTAGATGGACAGAGCAGAATCGAACATTCGCAGGGCTGAATTGGGACTGTGCCCTGCGGCGTGGGGCTGGGGTACTTATAGGGAGATCACGTGCAAACCATCAAAGCAACCCTAGGGTGCGTAGCTGGAGGAGAGTAGATTCACGGCTAGAGGGGAGAATCTGTGTTTGTCAGCACATGGAAAACTGATGATAGCGGGGCGTACTATAGCAGCTAGAACTTTCAAACAAACGGCAGCTAAAAGGCCTGAACAATACTTCAAAATGGCATACGTTTGGAACATCACAGAGATTTTCCTATCACCGATTGAAGAGCGTAAAGCCAGGGACCACGCACTGAATTGAAAATGGCAAAATGCACCCGTAAAACTATGAAACAGCGCTAAAAACAAAACATGATTAGAAAGTAAAAACTCTCCTGAAACTACTACAGTTTACAGGGTAGTGCTAGGTTGAACGACTGTGGAGATATTTAGCACTAAAAGGACACAAACAAACACAGCTAATTGACACATGTGCCACCGTGGATCTACACACTGCGCGCGTGCCTGACTGGGCACGCGGCGGCTCGTGGCATAGCGCTGTGGCCAGAGAACAGAGGGGGTAGTGGGGCCAGAGACCAAAATAGTGGCCGAGCGGGTGGGAACCACTCGGCTAAAAATAATAAATAATAATAATAATCGCTGGGCTGCGCTAGACACTGTTAAGGAAGTATCAATATCTGTATTTTTCTGGTAGAAAACAGTTCTTGCCAGTAACCAATGTTTTTGAAGACATTCTTTCTTCCGAATGACCCGGCGCACATGGCGCTATGGCAAAGGACTGAAGTTATCCAACAGAAACAAAATCCACGTTTCGAGCATGCGCATCGAAGGCATTTCCCCAAGTTTAAATAGATTGCCGAGTAAGCTCGTCCACGCTCTGGCTACTCCCGCGTCACGGGTCTGCCTTCAAACGTTAGGAACAAGAGGACAAAAGGGGCTGTTTCGCAGATCAAAGGCGCCGCTACAGAGGGGCGGAGCATCAACTCCCGCGCCACACCCGTGCTGTAAGAGGCGAGGGGACATGGCGGCTCTCAGACGATGAGATCAAAAGGAAGTGGCGGAGCTTCAGTTCCCCTGAGACAGAGCGCGCACCCACTTCAGGGCTGCCGTGACGATTGCGGCGACTGCTTGACAACAGAGACAACGATTAAGCGGGTATTCCTTCTTGGCGGCCGGGACAGGTAGCCATACCGGAGATCGATCTGGCCTGTTTTAGCGGCTCCAACGCATAGTGACGGAGGAGACCAAATGACCGGCTGAGTACAATAATGTTTTAAACCGGGCACTTGCCTTTTGCTAGAAAGCCAGTAAAGATTTGACATGTTTTATAGTTTAGCTGTTATTTCCCATCAAGCCGAGTATTTTGATCCAAGATGCAAATCAACACCGAGCTTTACCTCAGTAAAGGCAATTTTTCCGCGAAAAAGCAGCCGTCAATTCCCCCTAGGGCCTAGGTATAGGTAGCATGACGCTTTCACTGTCACTTCGCGGAAAAACACGCGGTTTTTTTTTTTTTTTTTTTTTTGGGGGGGGGGGGATTTCTAACCTCGGCCTGTGCTGCTGTTTCTGCAAAGACTTCTATAATTTATACATAAAAAGAAAGGACACTGTCTCCTCTTTTCAACCATTGTATTTGTATATTTGTGTTGGCCGAGCCTACCCCCCCCCCCCCCCCGGGTCCTTCCCATTTCTGTCTTTCGGGGATCACAGTAAAGAACTTCAGTTTAAAAAGGGGGTTTTTGTCGGAAATGCTCGTCCACTGGCCTTAAACTGGAAAAGGGAACACAAAAATACGCGGGTACGGGATGCTGCTGTACAGCATCTAGTCAATATTAAGTACAGAATGAGGGACAGTGCAACAGTGCTATTGTTTGCCACTGCAGCTTCAAGGGAAGGGTTCACTAAAACGGTGCACGTGAAGCGTTGGAATAACCAAAACGACATCCCCGCGTTAAATTAGTTTGGCGTCGCCTAGAGATTTCACGGGTAAGTGCCAGCTGGCAACTTGTGTACTGAGCCACGCACGCAGGAGAGGCGAGTTGTCATGTGAGGCGACACGGTCCAATTGACACTGCTTGATCTGCACTCATCAAATCAACTTTGCTTTGTGCTGCCGTCAGAGTGGACCTTTAGTCTATTGCTCTGGGGCCAGCACCGTGAGACTGTCTCGTGGCCGAGGTTAGAAGGTATCTGCATTACACTCCCTAAAAAAAACACAAAAACGTCAACAACAACAACCAAAAAACCCACAAAAAAACCCAACCCAACTCTCCTTATAAGAAACCCTCTTTCTCAGCTTTTTTCAGTGATCGCACTGAAGAAAGTCAGTTTCCAAAAACTGTATTAAGCGGCCTGAAGGATGAGAGAGTGGGATACGGACCCCCCCCCCCCCACCACCCACATTAACCCCCCCATTTTTTTTTTTTTTTTTTTTTTTTGCTGCAACAACTCTTTGCCGGCTCCAGTGGTGTTACAGAGGGCTCGGAAGTTGGGGCAATTTTTATTATGCATTGATTATGGAGATGACGATGATGGTAAGATGATGCTATGGAGGTCCGTGTGGTTTTAGGACTGCGGGACAGGGCCGCATTCCACGCTTCCTGTGATAAATAACCCGGCATTAACCAGTCCCCGGAAATACGGCACCTGTGGTGCCGGCCTTGTAATCATCCACATCATAAGACGTGTCCATACCAAGGGAAGCACCCCCAAAGTCGCACCCGTGAAGTGGGTGAAGCTCGGCTGTGTGGGCAACAGCCTCCCCAATGGGTCCATAGCACACCCACTCTGGGTAGGAGCCGACCTAGGTAGGAAAAATCGCGCTTGCCTCGGCTGGGACTCGAAACCCGGGTCTCCCGATCCATAGCCCGAAGTGCTAACCACTACACTACGGGGGCCGGTCAACCCCCACAGTTTAAGTAGTTTACAATCGCCAGTAGATTTCACAGGTAAGTGTCAATTGCCATGCGTGTAGGATAACGATAAGGTGCGAGTTGTGATGTGAGGGGACACGGTCTACTGGTGCTGAGTGTACTGGTCTGCGCTCAACAAGTCAACCTCACTTGCTATGTAGTGGAAAAGGACGTTAAACCCCCAAACACCCACCCAACTTCACTTGTGTGGCCGCCAGTTTTGGCCGTTACTTTATTGCCCTGGTGACAGTTATGTGAAAACTTTCTCACGGCCGAAGTGAACACCACCACTACGCTCCATCAATAGAAATCTCTCTCTCTCTCTCTCTGTTTCTCTTGTCAGTAGACCCCCCCCCCCTTCCCAAACACACACAAAGACTCGCCTCACCCTCAAACTATCTTTTGTTAGCTTGTCAATGCCGCCTTACTCTCTTTCTCCGTAGCTAGACTCTCTCTCTCTCCCTCTCTCACTCCATTGCTAATTGCCTGCTCATTGTTTTAATCACTACTTCCATAATTAGCTCTTCCGTTTTTTATTGATTATTGTTTGTTAAATGATTAAATCTACGTAAATTAGGGGGAGCCGGGGTGGTCGAATGGTAGAGCGTTGGACTTCTAATGCTCGGGTCGTGAGTTCGATCCGGCTGGGGCCAAATATTTGTGCTGGCTTTTTCATCGTTGCCCCGTCGTTTAATATCACCCTATGTGGTGGAAAAAGACGTTAACCCCCCCCCCCCCCAAGTAAATTAGTGTTTGTCGGGGGGGGGGGGGGGGAGGGGGGGTCTTTAGTGTAGCAGGACATTGTAGACAGGTAATTTTCTATCTTTTTTGAAAGAAATCTCTCCCCGTCACCAACCTCACCACTTCCTCCGCCCCTCCCCCCCTCCCTCCTCGTCTCGCCTAGCCCAACACACCCGCACCATACCCCAGCTCTCTCTCTCTCTCTCTTTTGTTTATATGTCCAGAATATAAGAATTACGTGAACAGTACATCCCCTCAAAATTTTACAAAAAAAACCGTCACAATTTAGATTCTCTGTGATCATGGCAGACAGTAGCCAACTCTTAACCCGCAACCTATCCTTGTTTGTCTATAAAGCTATGGAACACAGGAGTAAGGTACAAGCCATAGTAAGTTAAATATGCTAAGTATGGAGGATATATACATATGATACATATCATTAGTTACGAAACCTGAATATATGGAGCGTGCGTGCTCATCCTACCCCCCCCCCCCCCCCAAATTTTCAGTCTTGGGCCGAAAGCCTACTGAATAAATTGATTTGTCCTCTCTCTCTCTTTCTGTGAAAAAACTATGTGGCCATAGTTGTCAAAGACATTCTCTGTCTGTCACACTCAGTAAAACACAGTAGCTAATTTTTGTCATGACTATGCATCTGAGAGTATAACTCGGGAAACTTTCTCTCTGAAAGTCTCCCTGATACAATTCCGTTAGTTCCCTCTCTGGTAGTATAACTCACGAAATGTTTCTCACGTCTCTCAAAGTCTCCCTGATGCAATTTCGTTAGTTGTCAACTCTCTCTCTCTCTCTCTCTCTCTCTCTGATATAAATCCATTAGTTGTCAAAGAAAATATCCCTCTCCCCCTCTCTCTGAATAATTATATGGCTTTACTCGTCAAAGAAATTCTGTCTGTTTCATAGAGTAACACAGTTGCGAATATTTTGTCATGAACTAAGCATCTGATAATACAACTCAGGAAACTTTCTCGTCTGAAAGTCTCCCTGATACAATTCCGTTGGTTGTGAAATCCCCCCTCCATTCTCTCTCTCACTTTCTGGTAGTATCACTCACGAAACATTCTCTCTCAAAGTCTCCCTGATGCAATTCCTGTTAGTTGTCAAACCCCCCCGCTCTCTCTCTCTCTCTCTTTGATACAATTCCGTTAGTTGCCAAAGAAACTCTCTCTCTCTCTCTCTCTCGGATAACTATATGGCTTTAGTCGAGTGTTTCCAGCTTGTGCAGAGTGAGTTTTACGGGCATAAAGCCACGCAAAGCTTGTGCAGAATAAAACCCTGACTAACTAATTAAACTGGCTTCAATTGTGAAAGAAATTCGTTCTGTCTGTCACATTGAGTAAAACACAGTAGCGAATTTTTGTCATGAACAATGTATCTGATATATAACTCAGGAACCTTGCTCTCTCAAAGGTCTCCAGATACATTTCCGCTAGTTTTCAAATCCCCCCCCCCCCCCCCCGTCTCTTTGTGTGATACTATTCCAGTAGTTGTCAAAGGGAAATCTCCTCTCTCTCTCCTCTCTCTCTGACTTGGTAAACCACAGCATTTTGTTGGAGAAATTATCTATATACATGTACATCCCTGATCCTAAAGACAATCTCCTTATTTTTGTTCATATCTTCAAGGTAGAAGGCAGAAAGTCTACCACAATGGTGCGTTTTCTGAGGAAGGTGTTGTAAGCTCGGTATGCCCCAGAGGCTCTATCCTTGGCCCAGTTTTCTTTTGTTTATTCATCAATGATATGCCCCTCTCCATCTCAAACTCCAATGTAAGCTGTGATATGTTTGCTGACGACTCCACGCGCCATGAGTCGGATATGGATGAGTCCAAAGTAAACGAAGTATTGCAGCATAGCCTCATTGAAGTCTCCCAGTGGTGTAAAAGTCAACCACATGGCAATCAATACCTAAAAAAAACCAAAAAAAAAACCCTAAAGCATGCTAATGACAACGTGCCAAAATCAACAACGCAAACTATCTCCTCTGCGGTTGTCAGTTGGATCGGAGTCCATCGAGCAAGTCTCAAACCACCGTCTACTATGTGTCATAATTGACGACCAACTCTCCCTGATGCAATTCCGTTAGTTGTCAAAGAAATCTCTCTCTCTCTCTCTCTCTCTCTCTCTGTGAATGATTATACATGTACGTCTCGCATGGTTAAAAAAAAAAAAAAATCTCTCAATCTGTTTCACTCAGTAAAACACAGTCACGAACAGTATCGTAAACTATGTATCTGGTAATATATAGCTCACGAAACTTTCTCTTCCAAAGTCTTGCCGATACAACCCCCCCCCCCCCCCCCCGCCCTCTCTCTCACTCGCTGCATGATTATACATCTTTAGTAGTGAACGAAATTCTCTCAATCTGTCTCACTCAGTATAAAATAGCCGGGAACTGTGTGTGAACTTTGTATCTGGTATGACTCAAAACTTTCTCTCTCTTCCAATGTCTCCCCAAGACAATTACATCTCCCCCCCCCCCACACCGCTCTCTCTCTCTCTCTGTGCGATACGATTCCGTGAGTTGTCAAAAGAAATCTCCCTCTCCCTCTCTCTTTGAATAATTATATGGTTTTACTCGTCAAAAATTATTCTGTCTGTTTCGCTGAGCAAAAAACATGGTCAAGATGCTCAGCCCCCCCCCCCCCCCCCCCCCCGGCTCAGTGAAAGAATTCATTAAAGAGTCCTTTTATAAGCAGAGCGGAAGGCCGAGTCAGTACTTGCTGAGCGGACAGATAAAGGAAGAGAATTCCAAATAGTCGGTGCTGCAGAAAAGAAAGACCTTTCTCCAAAGGTTTTAGTGAAGACACGTGGTTTGCAGAGTGTGAGAGTGGATGAGCGAAGTGTTCTTGTTGGTACGTAGACTAACTCAGAGAGATAAGAAGGTCCTGACTGACTAATGACACGGTAGCACATGCAAGCAATCTTAATGCGAGTTCCTGGGGAGCCAGTGCAAAGTGCGGAGGTGTGGGGTGATGTGATCTCTTCGCGAAACTCTCAGAACTAGGCGTGCCGCATTGTTTTGTAACCTTTGGAGTCACTGTAAGAGATCCTTCGGGCTGTTTACAAGGAGACCATTACAGTAATCCAAGCGTGAAAAGCACAAAAGCTGACACAAGAGTCTTTGTAGCCTAAACTGAGAGGAAATGACGAATAGAGCTAATACGACTGAGCTCAAAGTTCACAGTAGGGATGATGTTCACTACATGGGCATGCATAGTCAAGTGTGAGTCAAGAATAACACCAAGATTCTTAGCTGATTTGGCAAATGGAACAGTAGCATCACTGACAACAAGAGTATCAGGTAATGGACCAGCGGACTTAGCTAAGGCATATAACTGATATCCATAGCCAAAAGCTGTTTATTAATGCACACATAACCTCTCATGTTAATTATGCCTCCACTGTTTGGGATGGGTGTTTTGGTTTTTGTTTTGTTTGTTTTGTTTTGTTGTTTTTTGGTCGTTAGTGTTACATGATATGTTCTTAAAAGAGTCTAGCACAGCCCAGAACAGACCCCCCTCCCCTCCTCCCACGACCATTGTGAGTACACATAGAGCTCCCCCACCTCCCCGTCACTCTGCCATCGCAGTAACGTCACACTTTATGCCTTTCCTTCGCAAGTCCGCTTATAGACAGATTCAAGAGTCACCATTTTCAGCAGTGTGGGAATCACGGGGAAGCCGTTGTATGCACGTCATTCGTGACGAATTGCATACCGGTGTGGGCATGGCGCCACCATCTTGTTGAAACAAACATCTAAACTTACGAAAAACAGGGCTGCAAAACTGGCAAAGCACGTGGGTTTGAAAGATGTCGGTTTGCCAGTTATGCTGCTTTTCGTAAGTTTAGATGTTAGTATCAACAAGATGGCGGCACGATCATTACGTAATAGGGGTAATCATCGAATTTTGTTCAATATCCCGGGGAGTTGTGCAGAAAGTGAAGATTAGAGTGTAGCAAGATATGTAGATTTGGACAGCGGTTTTCCTGATACCATCGGACATGCAGAAGAGTTGGAAGAAAATAACTTTGATGATGGGAACGAGAAGGTGATCAATCAACGCTAATCGAGTGCCAGTGGGAGGTGGCAGATGTGTTCTGTGTGGGGAGGCCAGGAAAGTCGGAGAGGAGTGAGTAGAGGCAGTACTGGGAGGCAACGGAGTGAAACTAGAGGGAGTGCCGCGTTAGATCTGAATCTCACGGCTGTTTGGATAAACATATACACAGACAGTAACCAGTCTACGAAGGTGAGAATGGTCCTGCTGTGTTTCCCCCTGCTGATTGCATCATAATAATAATAATAATAATAATAATATTCCCCCTGCTCATTGCATCATGATAGACTTTTAGGATATTCTTTTCCCTGGACTTTGTCATGTTGTTGCAGAGCACTGAACAAACCTGTATGCTAGACAGAGGTGTGTGCATTGGTGCAGCAGTGAAGGGTGGAGGGGTGGGGGGCCCGAAAAGCTGGGCACACTGTGCATTTTGCTGTGTCGCATGTGCTCATTGGTCTGTACATAGGTGTTTCAAGTATGACCTCAGGCAATATAGAGATAGATCTCATGAAAGACATCACCAGCAGTAAATGCAGTAAGCCTGCATACAGCTGAAGTCAGTTGCATACCAAGTGTTCTGTGTGTGTTTGAAACAGTCCTGTGAAATAACATGCAAGGTCAGTACAAATGAGGACTAAACAGAAACCATGCACAGCATCACAAAATGTTTTATCTTTTGGAACTGACTCGCAGGGTAAATCTGCACACTGGTGGATGAAATGTACATAACAAGGTTTCAACTTTTACTTTCACTGCTTCAGGATGAATATTTCCATAAAACTGGCAAATATGCTTTGAAAATCAAACATGAGGCTAGAAATAGATGAATGGTGTCCCTTTGGGATACAGTTGTCTCCCCGTTTGTTTCCATTGATGATAAGTTTGTGCTCATTGCATTCTGTATTTCAATATCCTTTCAGATATTATACTGTTATTAATATAAAATGAGGGGTATGTGTACAGTAAACCTAAGACGGATTGTACCCACAAACTGTCATTTTTTTACAAATAGTTCTGCAAAGGAAAGGGTTATTTGTTCCACCTGAGCATTACTACCGGCTCTTGATTTTGCTTAGTAATTGTTGTGTTAATAAATCCGCTCTGGAAAAACAAAAATCTCTTTCCGTCTCTCTCTGACCACCCATATGGCTTTAGGTGTCAAAGAAATTCTCTGAGTAAAGCACGGTCGAAAACTATGTATCTGATTGTATAACTAAAAAAAAATCCAACAATAAAAAATCAAAACATACAACAACAACAACAAAACACATTACTGTGGAATTTGACATGGACTGAAATCAGTATGTGTACTTTCATCATATTAAGTCACCAGAAAGTGTCTTTGCTTCAGGTGGCGTGGGGGGTGGGGGGGGGGGGGGAGTGGGAAGACAGCATACTTTCAAGCATATGCCAGTGTTACGAGCGTGGCTGTGCCTCTTGTTTATATTTTGTTTGTATGCTGTAGGATAACAGCTGTAATGCTTTTTTTGTAGCTTTGGTGAGATAGAGAAGTCGCTTTGTTTAGTTTATATTCTTTTATAGTAATGTAAATCTGTTTCCCCGTGATCCAGAAGTTTCTTTTGTTATCACGAGTATTCGAGAAGTGGTGACCTTGTTTTGGCTGTGCCCCCTTTTACCCTCGGGCGACGGTATGCACTTCGGGCCTAGGGCTCAGTCGCTCGGAAATCTCGTGCAAATCGCTTTGTTCTGACCTGTTTACGATTAGAAGGTGTTATATAACGCGCCTAGGTTCGGCGGGCAGGTACTTGATTATTCTGGATTCTTCTTTAGTTTTAAAATAGCAATAATGTGATTCACGCTTTGATTTTGATTGGTTCTGTTATAAGAGTGGTCCAGAATGTACTAGAATGCCGTTACTGTATATAAGGCCCGGAGATGTTTGTGTGTGTGTGTGTGTGTGTGTGTGTGTGTGCACGAGAGAAGCTTGTAATTGCGAAGCTTGAAAGTGCTGTGTAACACCAGAGGTTATTCCGAAAATGTATTCTTAGCAACATTCAATGCAGATAAAGCAAATGTTCTACTGGTTGTCTTATTTCCCTTTCATCCCTATTCCTGTGACCTTGACCCCTCAGGCCAAGGTTACCCACATTATGCACATGGAAGTATTTCATACACACTGCATGTGTCGTAAGCATCCTATTATGGCACGCAAATAACAAATCCCACACCCTTAGACCGCGAAAACAGTAATGTCCCACCACCAGACAACCAAAACAAAACCCCCAACAATTCAGCTGGGTGTTTGGGAGTTTTCCGCCATATATGGTGATATCAAAGATGGGGCGATGAGAAAAAGGCAAGCACAAAATATGGTCGAAGCCGGGGTTCAAACTCACGACCCGAGCATTGAAACCCCAACACTCTACCGTTCGGCTATCCCGTCCCCCTATTTACTGGAAATCAGACAGACGAAAACGGGTATAGAAAGTGATTTCATGCATTGACCATTGGGTGGTGATCTTTTATTTGCAGGCTCTTAATATAATATCAATTTAAGTGTTACAGTGATTTGTCTTAGTTCTTTACCTGCACCCCAAAACAGGAATTAACAACAGTAGCGGACTGTTTCACACTGCCTTAGAATATAGAGCAAACCTGTCTCTTTAAAATAATATTTTTGGAACGCTGGCCATTTTCTTATCACTTCGTTGTGGTGGGGTCGTTAAATCCCAATTAACCAACCATATATGTGAAGATCAAAATGACTTTGAAAGAGACAACTGTGCGAAAGTGGTTGTCCATTAGATATGGTGGTGTGTTATTGTGGTGACTGGATTGTAATATTGTTGCACCAGACAGCGGGGTGGGGTGGGGGTAATTGGTAGACAATGGCAATTGGATTACTTGTGGGGATAGTTTTAAGTGCTGTTGAAGGAATGTAGGAAGTGATTGTTGGGTGTCAGAAGGTGTTATGCCTGTAACAGTGGGGTGGTAGGCTTGTGATTTTTAATGTTTCTTGCGCCTGCATGGGTGTCGTTAGTGGACTGCAGGTTTTGGTACATATATAGTGGGGTAGAACTGTCGTTACTGTATGTTGGTTGTTGGAGAGGAGTTTGGAGGGGGAGGGGGCTGGATGGCGTCTGTACCTTGAAGCCTGTAAAATGGCGTGGTGGTGTGCATGTGAGGTATGTGGGGCCGTTATGGGTTGAATAGTGTGTGCAAGTTGGTCAGTGTACAAATGTCCTACTCTGAGGGTTCAGGCTGTAGATCGGTGGGAGTGGTGAATGTGTTCTTGGGTATAAGTGGGGTACGGTACTGAAGGTTTGTTCTGTCATTTGTGATTTGAGTTAGGAGTTACCAGCTTACACAAGTTTGACTGTAGTGTTGGTGTTAACCGTGCGATTTTACATCAAATTATGCACTTAGTTTGTATGTCTTTTAGGCGGGTTGTGTTTGTATGTGAGATAGAGTTCTGGGGAGGGAAATATAGAGGGAAAGAGTCTGTGGTGTGGAGTGGGTGGTGTTTGCGAGTTTGACTGTGGCGTGGGGTGTTGGGGGTGTGGAGGGTGGTTTGAATGCAGTAATAATGGAATGTGTGAATACCGATGAAGCTGAGACTCATAAGGAAAACAATAATAATATATTATTTTTACAGTCAAACCTGTGTACGCTGGTCACCCAAGGGACTGAGTCAAATTGACCGGCTTAGACAGATGACCGGGTTATCCAGGATGGCATGTCAACAGCTAGTATGTAACCCAATGGGTACTTAAGTGGCACTCAGCTATTCCCCCGCCACCCTCTCTTTTTTTCACTGACCACAGACTTGCATTAAAAATAGAGACAGATTGAGCCCTTCACGTTTATTTAGCTCTGTGCCGGTAAGCCTTGCTTGCAGCAATCGGTTGACTGACTGAATCGTTTGCAGCATACTAAAGAGTGCGATGTAACTAAACTGAGGGTGGGTGGATGTTTGGGGGTTTAACGTCCTATTCCACCACATAGGGTGATGTAACTAAACTGCAACAACCCATAGACAAGTGTGTGTAAGAACAGAGAGACTCAAACACAGAATTTTGATGTGAACACAGAACATTCCAACTTTACAGCATTGGGTTTAATCGCCAGTGCGGATGACTGCTTTCTGGCTAAGTATAGTTCTCCACATAGACCATTTGGCCTTGAATGTATGTCTGTTGCAGCATATTAAAGTGTGCGATACAAATAACCTGAAATAATCCATAGGAATATGTGTGTAATAACAGATAAACCCAAACACAGAATTTTGATGTAAACACGGAACGTCCCATCATTACATACAGCATTTGGGTTTAATCGCCGGTGCAGAAAACAGTGTTTTCTTGCTCAGTATAGTCCTCTGCTGAGACCATTTGACTTTGAATGCATGTGTTTTGCAGGATGTTAAAGTGAGGGATGCAAATAACCTGAAATAAACCATAGGCAAATGTGTGTAAGAACAGAAAAACCCAAACACAGAAATTTGATGTGAAGACGGAACGTCCCAACTTTACATACAGCATTTGGGTTTAATCGCCGTGCGGAAGGCATTGTTTTCTGGCTAAGTGTAGTTCTCCACATAGGCCATTTTGGCCTTCAGTGTATGCCTTTTGCAGCGTATTGAAGTATGCGATGCAAATAACCTGAAATAACCCATAGGCAACAGGGTGTAATAAGAGATAAACCCAAACACAGAATTTTGATGTGAACACGGAACGTCCCAACTTTACATGCAGCATTTGGGTTTAATCGCCGGTGCAGAAAACAGTGTTTTATGGCTCAGTATAATCCTCTGCTGAGACCATTTGACTTTAAATGCATGTGTTTTGAAGGATATTAAAGTGTGCGATGCAAATAACCCGAAATAACCCATAGGCAAATGTGTGTGACAACAGGGAAATCAAACACAAAATTTTGATGTAAACACGGGACGTGTGTAAAGTGTTTAAAAGTCACACAGTCGCACAAGTGCAAAATGGGGACATTTCCAAATTTTTGCAAACAATCAATTTTTTATACGTTTTTCAGGGCGTAGAACACGATTTTGCACTTAGTGACAATGTGGGAACGTTCCATCATACACCTCGGTTCCCTCTTTGGAGTTGAGATTTGTGTCTCAGTACCATTATTACACAAATGACACGTACACACACACACACACACACACACACCACAAGCAAGCCAACCATATAGATCTAACCAGTTTGTCCACTCCTTGTCCATAATCACCCGCTTTGACTGAAACCCTCAGCGTTTTACCGAGTACACTACAGCGAGACTGAATCGAGAACCAGACAATGTCCTACCAAACTACGATACATTTCTTTTTCAGTCCTAAGTCGCGTGACGATCATTACACCGCGTCTCGGCCGAGAGCATGTCGAGCAAGGTCAATCACCATTGTCACCACAAGACTATTTTTACGGCCAATTTGAACCAGTCAGAGGGAAATCAGCACAAGTAATTACCCTGACATCTAATCGGCCACAAAGGCCAAGCATTTCAGACTCGAGCAGAGCGGAGAACGCTGTTCTCTCGGGTCATTTCCTATATAAATGAAGTCGTCAGTCGGTTTCGATTCGCCCTCTGCGCAGTAATGCCCACCATTCATCAAAACTTTCACGTCTCCCTCGAGGGAGAGCTCGCGCCAAGGGGTAACAACCCCGATCGAAGGTAAGTCTGTTATTCCTGCCTGCCCTTCTGTTTCCCTGCTTTTGTTTTTTACCGCATTTTCTCTCTTTCACGTCGACACGGCCTTCATTAGAGTCAGTTGAATAATTGAGACAGAGTTCGCGGCTCCATGCAATGTACGCGCACAGCGAAAGCAGAGCACTACTGCAGTACTGACAATGCACGAAACGTTTCTAGGAAGGAATCGTGCGAGCAACCCGTGCCGTCATTCTGACGTCATTTTTTTTTTGGGACATCTGTTGCTGTTTCAACGCACAGCAGGCAAATTGCAGAGCAGAGGTGTTCAAACAGGAAGTGGTGAGCCGGGACTGTCGACTGTCAATGCTCGGGTCGTGAGTTCGAATCCCGGCTGGGACCAAATATTTGTGCTGGCCTTTTTCTCGTTACCACGTGTTTGATATCACCCATATGTGGTGGAAAAGGACGTTAAACATTCAAGCTCAAGTAATTTATTCCCACCCTCTGGGGGCATAGGGGGCATAGGGAAAAAAGTACAAAAGATACAACATGTGCAGTGTATCATGTACCTCCTATAATTATACACATACATACTGACATACAGACATACATACATACGCATATACATACATACATACATACATACATACATACATATACATACATACATACATACATACATACATACATACATACATACATACTGACACACATACATACATATACACATACACACACATACATACATACATACATACATACATACGTACGTACGTACGTACATACATACATACATACATACATACATACATACATACATACATACATACATACATACATACATACATACATGTACAAACATGAACGTTAACCCTCCCTCAAGAAAAGAAAGTGATCAACGACCGACCGTACAAGACCGTGACAATGCCTTTTCACTCAGACTTCAATATGAAGCATGCCAAAGTAAAGTGTACCTAGAGTGACCACGTAATGAAAAAAAAAAAAAAAAGAAAAGAAAAAGTACAATGTACACATCAGGCACGCATGAAAAACGTCGTTGGCGATACCCGCGCCCCATTCCCTCCTCCACCACCGCCCCCCCCCCCCCACCCCGGACTGTGAAAGACCGGAAAACAACCCGTGATTATTGATGATGGTGACTTTTAACTAACCCCATGACGTATTTGGCGCCAAGCATTTCAATCATCCTTGTCTGGGATGGAAACAGAAGACCAGACGCCTCTTTGTCATTTCATAAGGCGGGGGAAAAAAAAACCCAGCCAGTGCCAATCGATCCGAACAGAAAAAAAAAACCCGAAGAAAAAAGAGAAGAAAAAAAAAAAGAGAGAGAGTCGCTTGGTACGAAACAGTTTTTTTTTTTCCTTCGGACCCTTGCAACATCAGCTTATATTTTCCCACGTCGGTGTGTCAGCGGGTTTTTGCGTCTTTAAGCTTCAGAACACAAACAAGGACGGAATGGCAATTAACTCCATTCCTACCGAGCAGGTTTCGGATTGTGCACCAGTGGCCTCACTTTAAAAAAAAAAAAATCGTAATAATAATTACACTTGTAGAGCGCGGAGTTCTGCTTTTAAAGCACTCAATGCGCTTTTGCTCACTCATACACACAACATTCACACGCACACATTTATACACATCAATACAGGCGGTGAAATTGATGTAATTAACTGATGTCTGCATGGATTTTAATTTGGCTTTGTGGGAGTGCGCACTTTGATTATACTCGTGTTTGCTGCAGTAAGAGCCGCCAAGGAATATAATAATAATAATAATAATAATGAGTATTGTATAAGCGCTTTACCCAATCTCGTGAATGGGCTCAAAGCGCCGCGAACTGAACCCAACACGCACGCCCACGTGAATCACACGCATTCTCTCACACACTAGGACATAAACACATTACAATCGCGTGGTGCGAAGGGTCAGCTGAGCTATTTAAATTTCGGATTAGAATTGCATTTATTTTTCAAATTTGGTGGGCTGAATATTTCCAAAGCAGAGGGGGAGGAAGCCGGAGTACCCCGGAGGGAACCCCCGACGATCGGCCCGAATGAACTGTGCCATGTACGAAAAGGAAAAAAAAAGTCTTTGCCCCGAGTGGGACTCGAATCCGCAACCTCTTGCGTTGGTGACAAGTCTCTTAACCACTAGACCACCGACCGGCCCAGACCACTGACCGAATACTCGTGTGGTGTATGAAATGTGTTAAAGAAACGGAACTCCGTAGGCGAAGCCAATGGACTTCCCGCTTCCGCTAAACATGCATGACGAAATAACTTTGTTTCCTGGTTGTGTTTTTGGTACCGTGATGTGCTACCATGCGGATTGCTCAATTCAACGGCGAATGACAAGGGCGACGAACCTGAGGCGCATTGAAGGTCAATTGACGAAATCCACCTGAGACAGTCTATGAAATGTCAAGCATTTTGCTGATTCCTGCGTGGGACGGGGAGTTCCCTGGTACCTTCTCGGTCGAAAAAAGAGTGAGTGAGTTTTTAAGGGCTTAAAGCCGCGCGGGCCACAGAGACTAATTCGCGGCTGAGGGTCCGAATTAAGACATCCCGGGACTTAATAGACAATGTATAGCATCAACGGCGGAAACCTTCATTATAAAAAAAAACCCCAAAAACAACAACAACAACAAAAAAACCCCAAACCAAAAAAACCCACAAACAAACAAAAGAAGAAAAAAAGAAGAGAAAAAAAGAAAGAAAGAAAGACCCCCCCCCCAAAAAAAAAAAAAAAAAAAAATGAAGTGGGCATGCTTTTAGAAATCTGGCCAGATTATTACAAAGTCACCCATATTTCTCGAAGATGTGCCAAATTTCTAGAAATATGCCCACGTTTGTATTGAGGCACATTTTCCCCCTACAAATGTAGCCACAAAAGAAATGTGGGCATACTTTCAGAAATGTGGGCATACTTTCAGAAATGTGGGCATACTTTCAGAAATGTGGGCATGGGCATGTTTCTAAAAGAAAATTGCCCACATTTCCCCCCAAAATGCGCGCACATTTCTAGAGTGTCGAGATTTTCGGAGAGAGAAATGTAGCCAAAATAAATTTGAGACTATGTTTAGAAATATGCCCGTGTGTCTTTCATTACGGAGGGAAAATGTGCCCCCCCCCAAAAAAAAAAAAAAAAAAAAAAAGAAAAAGAAAAAAAAAGAAGGTATATTTCTAGGAATGTGGACACGATTTCCAGACGATAAAAACTTTCTAGGAATTTGACCTTTTTTTTTTTTTTTTTGCCAAATCTTCTTTGTTAAAAGGAAGTTCCGCCATTGATTGCATTGTACTTTGTAAGACACGTGACGCAAACTAGTGAGAGCATGTCAGGGATGAAGAGATTGCATGATAAATCAATTCAAGTCGAGACAGTTCGTTCGACACCACAGCGGGGTATAAACATACTGACATTTCACATCGTCTATTGTCTCGGTTAGACGGTCCTGACGTATAAAACGAGGCTCTGTCGAGACCAGGCGGTTTGTAGACGTCGGTTTTTGGTAAACACTCAGAGCTCTGCATTGTCACTGAAACAGACTCGTTTTAAATCGCGCTACTTCCATCTTTGCTCAGCCGTTTTTTTTTTTTGCCCAACTCTTTGCCAGTTCCAGTAGTGTTCCTCCCTGGTAATGGGTGGAATCCACGGAGGGCTCGAAACCTGGGGCATTTAAAAAAAAATTATGCATGATGATGGAGATGATGATGATGGTAAGATGATGCTATGGAGGTCCGTGTGGTTTGGGACTGCGGGACAGGGCCGCATTCCACGCTTCCTGTCATAATATCCGGCGTTAACCAGACCCGGGACTACGGCACCTGCGGTGCCGGCCGTGTAATCATCCACATCATAAGACGTGTCATACCAAGGGAAACACCCCCAAAGTCGCACCCGGGAAGTGGGTGAATCTCGGCTGTGTGGCAACAGCCTCCCCCACTGGGCCCATAGCACACGCGCTCTGGGTAGGAGCCAACCTAGGTAGGAAAAATCCCGCTTGCCTCGGCGGGACTCGAACCCGGGTCTCCCGGTCCATGGCCCGAAGTGCTAACCACTACACTACGGGGGCCGGTCAGTGCTCAGACAGCTTACGTTTGGTAACAGTTTCGCTCGAAATAATAATAATAATAATTGGTATTTAAGAGACGCCCTCCCTCCTGCAGGAGCTCAGGGCGCCTTACAGTCGACACGCCCTCACCCACACAGAAACACACGCAACATTCCTCCATACACACATTTAACTACAAACACATAATGTGCAGCATCATACACGGCCTCCGCTGCCCCGGCGCGCGCGCACGCGCACGCGCACGCGCACGCACACACACACACACACACACACACGACCAGCAAGATGATGATGTGGCAACAGCTACTCCATGCTGATGATTAGTACAGCTCTTAATGCGATACAGTGTTGTTTACACTTCGCGCGAGCGGTCGAACGTTGAAAATTCACGACTGTTGTTACATTAGTGGCGCGCACAGTGTGATCGCCGCGTCATCGAGTACGCTTCTGTTGGCTCAGTGCCAGCATTACAGACGCTGTCACCTGACTGTCTAGGTGTCTAAGTGGTGTGGTGATAGATACCACGGAAACAGCTCGGAACTGTATATTTTTTATTGGAAAATTTGGGCCTAGCGGCCACACCTTTTCGATTTGTGTACACGTGCGCACGTGCCTGTGTTTTGAGGCATTATACTATGCCTTAGGTTTCTGCAACTCCAAGTACCTACCCACCTCTTTCAGTGTGTGTGTGTGCGTGCGTGCGTGCGTGCGTGTGTGCGTGCGTGTGTGTGTGTGGTGTGTGTGTGTGTGTGGGGTGTGTTGTGTGTGTGTGTGTGTGTAGAGAGAGAGAGAGAGAGTCTAGTCCTACGGCTTTTTATATCAATAAACCACCGCAGCATGATAGGAGCCTATCACAAACATGAATTTCCGTTGTCTCGGTCGCATTTTTGAAATTCTCCCAGAATTAACACTCTTGATTAAACTGCTCCAAAGTAACAAGAACAAACAAACAAGCACACCAAAAATATAACAAAACGGAAACCGGCAAAATCCAACGAAACAACAACAACCCGCCCCCCCAAAAAAAACAAAACAAAAAAACCCCAACCAAACAAACAAAAACAAACAAACAAACAAACAAACAAAAAAACAAAACAAACAAAACAAAACAAAAAACAACAACAAAAAAACCCCACAAAAAACAACAACAACAACAAAAAAAACCAACCCCAAAAAACAAAAACCCCCAACAACCAAAACAAACAAACAAACTAACAAACAACAAAGAAAAAGCAGTGATA
>JACVVK020000362.1:5000-25000 GCA_018292915.2 Batillaria attramentaria
GGACTTACAATGCTCGGGTCGTGAGTTCGTGTGCGTGCGTGCGTGCGTGCGTGCGTGCGTGCGTGCGTGCGTGTGTGTGTGTGTGTGTGTGTGTGTGTGTGTGTGTGTGTGTGTGTGTGTGTGTGTGTGTGTGTGTGTGTGTGTCTTGTGTCAGAATGTCTTGTATACTTTTGTTTTGTTTTGTTTTTTTAGTTTAGTTTAGTCTGTATTTGTGAAGTTGTGAAGCGCCTTGAGCTCACTTTGTGGGGATACTACGCTGAACAAGAATGTTTTATTATTATTATTATTAACGTAGGCGGCAACACTCTATCTACAGAGGACTTGTCAGACAGTGACAATTGTTATGTCTGAAGCTTACCACGGCTGAAGATGATCTCCATATTTATAACCATGATAGCAATAACAACAATGTTCTGTGGCATCACTGTTCTGGACAGGGTCAACGATGACAAAAGCTTTGGTGAGAGGCGGATCATGTTGAGTTAAAAACGCGGGAATAATTGAAGGGACAAACTTGTGTTTTCTTTTTTATTCTCACAGACCGTTCTGAACTTTTCGTGTTGTCTAGAGCATAACACCACTCGGACACCTGCACAATAACAGCATCTCAAATGTTGGCACTGAGCAAACAGGAGCGTACTCACTGACGCGGCTAATCCGCTGCACGAGAATGTTGTATCGATAAATTAGCATGAAGATGCAGCGTCTCCTGCATGTCCTAGGTTTATACTGCCCCTAAACCAGTTTGCATCATTTGTCCAACGTTACATTTTTTTTTTTAAGTAGTGCAGGCACACTCAGCCGCGAATTAGTATTTGTGGCTTGCGCGGCTTTAAGCCTGAAACACTCACTCAATCACTCGCCCTGTTGTATCAACAGTCATAGAATCTGAATGTTCTACCGCTTGAGCAGAGTGTAAGTAACATGGTATCGCATTAACGGCTCTACTAATCATCAAGGGTTTTTTTTTTGTTTGTTTGGTTTTTTTTTACCGGTCCCCGTAGTGTAGTGGTTAACACTTCGGATCATGGACCGGGAGACCCGGGTTCGAGTCCCAGCCGAGACAAGCGGGATTTTTGCTACCTAGGTCGGCTCCTACTCAGAGCGGGTGTGCTTCGGGCCAGATGGGGAGGCTGTTGCCACACAGCCGAGTTTCAACCACTTCACGCGTGCGACTTTGGGGGTGTTTCCCTTAGTATGACACGTCTTATGATGTGGATGATTACACTGCCGGCACTGCAGGTTCCGTAGTTCCCGGGCCTGGTTAATACCGGGATGTCTATGACAGGAAGCGTGGAATGTGGCCCTGTCCCGCAGTCCCAAACCACATGGACCTCCATAGCATCATCCGCATCTCCATCATCATGCATAATATATAAAAAAATTGTCCCAGCTTCCGAGTCCTCCGTGGGTTCCACCCATGACCTGGGAGGAACACAACTGGAGCTGGCAAAGAGTTGCGGCAGCAAAAAAAGAAAAAAAAAAAAAAGTATTCTGAGCGTACGGGCACACTCACAAGCGAAACTTATTCCAAAAACATAAAACTGGCCCAGTCAGCATGAAAATAACCCGTTTAAGAAGTTACGGAAATAAACAAGATTAGTCGCTGCATGCACTGGCTTCCGTGCTTTCCATGACAGGCAGTACATCTTCCTGTGTTTTCGCTAGTTGACCCATTTTAACCTCCATAACGTTAGCCCAACGACCTTTCCAGAAATCTATGTGAGAGCCGCGGAAGAGACAACTCAACTACTGGGTAAAATTCGACATTGAGAAATCGGTGAGATTTCTGCGAGGCTTTGACTCTGACGAAAGCTGCGGTTTCTAAAGGTTAATAGATTGAGTAGTTTTCAGAATCAGGATCTTCGAGAGAAGTCTGTTTGTTGACGACCTGGAAGAGTAAGAGCATGTGAGTGCATCCGCTAAGTTTAAGATGGCGTACGATTCTTTTGCAGTACCCCTAGAAAAATTAAGGCATGATTGTTTTGCAGTGATTAAAATGTAAAAGTATGCGTTGTGGGCAAAAATCAGAAAATCAGAATCTCTCTCTCTCTCTCTCTCTCTCTCTCTCTCTCTCTCTCTCTCTCTCTCTCTCATTGTGTGTGTGTGTGTGTGTGTGTGTGTGTGTGTGTGTGTGTGTGTGTTTTCATTCAGTTAAAATGTGTAACTTGCTTCTACATTTTTCCCCTTTTTTTTTCCATGTAGTTTATAGATTTTTCTTCCTTTTCTCATAATCTTGTAGTTAAGCAACAGCAACTTCGTACATAGTATTTCTTCCAAAACTTTTACCGTTGGAAAATAAAGACTATTGTCATTGTCATTGTCATTGTCATTGTCAGTCTCTCTCTCTCTCTCTCTCTCTCTCTCTCTCTCTCTCTCTCGCTCGCTCGCTCGCTCTCATTATTTTTGTGAGACCACAAAAACAGAAGAAGCATCAGTAAAAATAAAAGAGGGACGACCCAATCAGCTGGATCTTGCACAAGAAGTCTACATCCAGACTAGAAACCATCCCCTGGGTGAGTGTGATTTGGTGCCGTTTTCATGTTCCTTTCGTGCTGGGAGAGCAACCCTGACCCATCGCTCTAAGGAAAAGATTCGCAAGAGTTTCTCAAACAACTACGCTGGGCACCGGCTTGCCTTTCTTGTTTCCAATCAGCACTTGTATCGACGTGCTTTTAAAACTGTCTTGGATTCGTCCCTTGGGTCTCCTGTGCAAAGTTTCATTGCGCCCAAATGTTCGTTCCGGGTTGGTTTGGCGGTTAAAAAGAGCTCGCGATTGAAGCCGATTTGCAGCTATTCTCCGACAAAACATCACGGATACGTGGCAATCTACCTCAAGTACGATTGAGATCGAAAGCTTCCAGGTAAAGTCTGAGACATTCAGCAGGGATGTACACGCCTGTTTAGGGAATACTAGACTTCACAGAAGACACCCTCTCTCTCTCTCTCTCTCTCTCTTTTGTTTCTGCTGCCCCAACTCTTTGCCAGCTCCAGTAGTGTTCCTCCCTGGTCATGGGTGGAATCCACGGAGGGCTAGAAAGCTGGGGCATTTTTATTATTATTATTATGCATGATGATGCACATGAGGATGATTGTAAGATGATGTTACGGAGGTCCGTGTGGTTTGGGACTGCGGGACAGGGTCGCATTCCACGCTTCCTGTCATAAATATCCCGGCTTTGACCAGGCCCGAGAACTACGGCACCTGCGGTGCCGGCCGTACAATCGTCCACACCATAAGACGTGTCATACCAACGGAAGCAACCCCAAAGTCGCACCCGTGAAGTGGGTGAATCTCGGCTGGCTAGGAGCCGACCTAGGTAGGGAAAAATTCCGCTTGCCTCGGCTGGAACTCGAACCCGGGTCTCCCGGTCCAAGACACCCATTCGCAGGGAAGAGTGACGCTTGTGAATACGCAGGTCCGCTCAAAATAGTTCACCCTAACTCATTCCTTCCGAGCTGCGACTATAGTTTCAGTCCCCATTGTGGCGCTACGACAATGGTCGTAACAGTCAGCGGCTGTAGGAATTCTACGTTCTGTTCCACCGTTGCTAGCCGTTACCAGGTTTTCTTGGAGTGATCTCCCTTAGAAACGGTTTCTGTTTTCG
Organism: Batillaria attramentaria; assembly: GCA_018292915.2. Taxonomy (NCBI): domain Eukaryota; kingdom Metazoa; phylum Mollusca; class Gastropoda; family Batillariidae; genus Batillaria; species Batillaria attramentaria. The sequence goes on from JACVVK020000362.1 coordinate 8,609, forward strand.
TTGGTTACCGTTGTGTGTGTGTGTGTGTGTGTGTGTGTGTGTGTGTGTGTGTGTGTGTGTGTGTGTGTGTGTGTGTGTGTGTGTGTGTGTGTGTGTGTGTGTGTGTGTGTGTGTGTGTGTGTGTGTGTGTGTGTGTCCCTATTCACATTTTATTAAGCGCTTAGATTTGTTATTAACAAATCGGTTATTGCGCTATATAAGTACTGTCATTTTTATTGATATTGTTATTATTGCGTGCGGTTTTTCGTGCCATTTATCCGGTCAAAAAAAATGGCCGAAAAGAATGCGACTTGGGGTCACCACGGGAATTCCAGGCAGCTAGCCTCGGGAAGAGTTAGTAGTGAAGAGAGTTCTGAATACAATGCACTGACGTCTATTACGTACAGGCAGGGTCAGTATGTGACAGCAACACTATTACGGATGCCATGCTTTTCGCTTTGCAGTTGGCCTTCTGTTGGGTCAATATCGACCTGTGACGTGCCGTATGTACATCACAGTATGACTGAACAGTTGGTATGACGCGCGGGCGACGTTGAGAGTTGAGCAAACATCTCGTCTGCAGCGTATACAGAATCCTGCTTCTAAGACTGTGCTTCAAAAGAAATGCAGAGATCCTGCTACCCCGCTTACTGAAGCATTTGCATTGGCTCCCTGTAAAACTGCGCATAGAGTTTAATCTCGCAACCCTTGCCTATCGCTTCTTCGATGGTACACTGCCAGCATACTTGTCATCTTGTCTGACCGCCAAGAACTCTCCGGTCCAGTTCAGGAAAAAAACTTCTCACCATCCCCCGTGTGAAACTTACATGTGGCAGGAGGCCCTTTCAGTAGCAGGTCCCGAGAGTTTGGAATCCACTTCCTCTACATGTCCGTCAGTCTCCATCTTTTACAGTTTTTAAAAACAAACTAAAAACCCACTTCTTCCAGTCAGCCTTCTCTCCCTCTTAGTTAATTAGCTGCGAAATGGTCTTTGTTGCCTGCACAACTCTATCCGTCTGTAAATACTCATCCCCCCCCCCCCCCCCCCCCCCCCCCCAGCTCATTTATCGAGATCCCAGCTGTATGTTATGAAAGTGATGTGTGTAATTGTAGAGCGCTCTGAGCCAGCGTCTGCTGGGATACTGCGCTATATAAAAGCACTTTATTATTGTAGAAAGGTTTCAGGTATACCTCCAATTCATAGAAATCAATTTCTCAATTTGCATAGTCACTGGCGACTGGGTAGTGGGCATTCGTTGAGGAGCATTGTGTTGCGGACACAGCTCTAGAGGACGGAGGGATGTGGCAGACAAGAGAGAGAGAGAGAGAGAGAGGCAGGAGAACGGCGGGAGGAACGAGATGAACTTATCAAGTATGCATACATATGCCGAGTGTAATTGGTATTTACAACCGGAGACAGAAACCCCGTGGGAGAGAGCATGGCTTTCCATAACCGCCTAACCATGTGATTCCTCAGACTACATGCAACCAGCAGCGAGCAGCCAGCACAGAACAGCTCTCAGCAAAGGGCCATCTATTTCGTTTTAAGGAGAAATTCCGATAAGACAGTTCAGAGCTCAGCCCCAAAAAATCCAACTCAAATCTGTCGTGGCGTGCGTGCTGCGCATCAAAAGGCACGTGATTTTTCGCTGGGTTGAGTCCTAACCTGAACAACGAATAGTTGAGGGTATTGTTTCCGTGAGTTCACTCTCTCTTGAACATCTTTGACAACAGGATGTGCAATTTCCTTCAGCATAGCATGAGCATTTCTCAGCACAGTGCTCACTCATCGTGATTATTAAATTCTTCATCTTGTGGAAAACAGATTGTTGAATGATTGTTGTGAAGAAGTTGTCAAAACGATTTTCCCTCTGATTGTGTTCAGCCCTCAGTGGATTACGCACCAAGGGCTGAGATCCAAAAATAATATTTTAGATCTTATGACGGGTTCCAGCAATCGTGGGTGGATGCCATTTAGCCAGTATGTCCACTGAGAATTTGAGACATACCGATGACCATATCACTTGTCCAACTGCACGAAATCTGGTCATGGTGGGATGAATTTACGTACTCGTGGCACGTACGCCATCTTTAGTAAAAAAAAAAAAAAAAAAAGGGGGGGGGGAGAGGGAGGGGTGAGCGGTGGTCTAATAGTAATAGGTAGTGCGACGGATTTAGCCGCTGTGCTACTGAACGGCCGTCACCAATGTCATGGCGATGAAGCGTGGGTTCGAGCCCAGGTCGAGCTTGTGATATGTGATACCGGTTTTTCCTGACTGCCCGGCTGCTCATCGGGGGTTTCTCTCCGGGTTATCCGGCTTTCCTCCCCCAGCAAAAATTGTAAAATATATAGCATAGGTATTGGGTGGCGCTGCACCGCGGCGACGCGCTTCCCCGGAGGAAGCAGCCCGAATTTCCCGAAAGGGACAATAAAGTAGTTAAAAAGAAATAGATAAGCGTATCGCAGGCTCCTTTGCTATACACAATCTTCCTTTTTTTTTTTCTTTTTTTTTTTTCTTTTGCTCTCTTCTCGGCTACGATGCTGATAGAGCAACGAGTAAACCTCGCATGGGTCTACTTCATCCAAAGAATAAGGACTACATTTACGTGTTACGAAAGAAATACCTAGATTTATGAAGTCACAGGGCACATTGTTAGAGTTCTGCTGGAGCTCTTTTTTTGTACGGGAAACAGGAAACACAGGGCACACCTCCATACGCTAGACGCGCTCCCATCCCACGCCTCTCACATGATTTACTGAGCGAGTGCCATCTTCGCTTTATCACATCGTAACGACCCCTCCCCCCAAAAAAACCCAACCCAAGATTCAGTGACAAAGGGGAGTGGATCTGACATGCGCTCTCGACTCACTGCAGTCATTTCCGGTTCCGTTGTCTCCGGGGCTGTGACTTATCTCCCCTTGTCCAGCGTGGAGCCACAAAAAAGCCGGGTTGTGTGTAGCAGGAGGCCAATGAGAACCCCTGATCCTTCGTATCGATCACAGTGAAATGTGACCCTCTTCGTCAGTTGATCGCGTGCAAAGGGTGTGATATCAATTGATATTATCCTTGCAGACGTATAGGCGCGTACTTCTCAAATGAACACGGATGGGAATCAGAGCGGGGGCCTGTTAAACCGCACACGCAGTGCAGGGCGCATGGGAGCAAGCTTATTCCTCAGAGAAAGTTCGTGCAGATTGGATGTGTAATCGGCGGCAATCAAGGAAATCTGTTGTGCATTACCATGGTTTTATTGTGAATATAAAGAAATCCCTGCTGTAGAATTATTTTGGCCAATATTCCTATTACAAGAACAGCTTTTCGTTTCCGGCTCGCATATTGCTCTCTCTCTCTCTCTCTCTTGCACAAATGTATTGTATAGTTGTAAACTGGTGACGATCATTGCATTCGGTATGTCGATCTATTCTCCCCCCCCCCCACCCCTTGTGAATGGAGTATTTGGGCTTACGCAATACAACATTAAGCTCCTCTCTCTCTCTCTCTCTCTCTCTTAGAGATACACTTGTGCAGACGCAATTGCTGCATGAACTTCGTACATATAACAAGAGCGGGGGAGCCGGGGTGGCCGAATGGTAGAGCGTTGGACTTCCAATGCTCGGGTCGTGAGTTCGAATCTCGGCTGGGGCCAAATATCGTGCTGGCTTTTTCATCGTTGCCCCGTCTTTGATATCACCCGTATGTGGTGGAAAAGGACGTTAAACTCCCAAACACCCACCCACCCTATAGCAAGAGCAGGTTGCAACAAACGTCTGCACCTTGTAAAATAAACTCTCTCTCTCTCTCTCTCTCTCTCTCTCTCTTTATTTTCCAAGGATAGAAGATTAGGTGCGCAGACCTGTCTTACATCTTGTCCTTGCTACTCTACACACATACACGGAGTAATTGGGCTTACGCAATACACCATTAAGCTCATCTCTCTCTCTCTCTCTCTCTCTCTCTCTCTCTCTCTCTCTCTCTCTCTCTCTCTCGCTTAGAGTAGCAAGGACAAGATGTAAGACAGGTCTGCGCACCTAATCTTCTATCCTTGGAAAATAAAGTGTCGTTGTCATTATCATTGTCATTGTCGTTGTCATTCTCTCTCTCTCTCTCTCTTAAAAAAAAGACTACATCTCAGCAGAGTTGCAATTGATTTCGTAATGTGGCAGATTGGCGTAAACACGACATTGTCTAGCACAGTTGCCATACATTTCTACCCATAAACGGATCATTAAAATACGGCTGCTGAATGGTGGGGCGTCGCCAGCTGGTTCTCGCGTATGTATTGTCGATAATCATCGTGACTGCAGGTGAAGCAAAATACCATGTATGAAGGAAGCAGTAAAAGCAATGTGCGGAAATGCATTCCACGTCTACTCCGTGTACGATCGTTCGACTGTACAAGCCCTTTTGTCACTGTAGAACAATGGAAGTCTCGTTTAGGACCGGCTGGGAATGGTTCTGGAAATGTGTGAAAGGTCGTCAATGTATTGTTGCGATGAATGACGCGACACGAACGTCAGCAATCATTTGAATTCTGTAGGAACGGATATACAGTGTGGCGGGTAATATTAGTATCGTTGTTGCTCTTTTCGCTGTTATCGTGATACTTAAACGTGCCATTTTCTATGTTTACTACGCCAGTTTATGTTTTGGATCAGTTTCACGTGTCAGTGCGCCTGTATGATAATAATAATAATAAAAATGAGGATTTGTCTTGCGCCCAACCTCCTGCTGGAGCTCTGGGCGCCTCACAGTAATGGAGTGGCAATACGTACACATGAGATACACATGAAATACATGTCACATTACATACACATGAAATACACGTCACATACACGTTACGTACACACAGGTATGATAGACTACATCCTAACACGACATCGTAAAATAACAATGATTGTAACAGTGATGGTAGAGAAGTTAGTCTGTGTAATACATCCGGAAGAAATGAGATTTCAAAGCGGTTTTAAAAGCGTCCGTTGACTCTGCATGGCGAACATGGGAAGGCAGGCTGTTCCAAATGACTGGACCGTGGTAGTACAATGCTCGCTGACCTAGTGTTTTCGATTTAACCTGTATGCTCAAAATACTCCCATCTTGATGATCAGCACAAGTCTGAACGCGATACAATGTTGTTTACACAGGCTTTGCGCGAGCGGTCGAACATTCAAATTCTACAACCGTTCTCGGCAACAATATCGCTCAGCGTATTAGCCACGTCAGTGAGTACACTGCTGTTGGCTCAGTGTCCCTGCGCAGATGTCTAAGTGGTGTGATGACTGAATCAGCCCGGTTTTCCGGGTTCAATCCTGCTACGGAGCAAGTCCAGGGCCAACCCGCACTTCAGATCTAAACATGCAGCTGGCGTCATGAGGCTTTCGTCAAGGCAATGACGGCGAGCATGACGCAATTTTCCTACGTCATTGTCAGGGTTAGATTTGCAGAGAATGTAGCGTGAACGCTGTTGACCCGAGTTCTACCCGAGACGAGGTAAACTCGTCAGTGTTGAACGCGGGTTGTAGTGTAAGCAGCGGCACTGTTTACCACGCTGTGACCTAAATTTATTCCTCTCTCCCTCATTGTAACATCCTACTCCGGTCTGCGTTCAGTGGCATTTATGCCCCCACGTGCATGTGATGATCACGTGCTTTACTTGTATGCATATCACTGTTCGTGTTTTAGCCTAAGAGCTGAACAGACAACAAGAAAAAAAAAAAAAAAGTAATGCAATTATACTCAAGGAGAACGGCGGAAAACGAGCAGGTGCGTTCTGGCATTTCCTTTTTTAATTAGAATGAAAGAGGCTTGCAGTTCTGAAAGCTCTGTTCTGATTCCGTCTTCCAGGAATGAAATAAACGATCTCTGCCATGCACTCAGTCAATTTTAGAAGCACTTTTGGATTTGCTTTGGTTTCGTTTGTTGTTGTTGTTGTTGTTATTGTTGTTGTTGTGAGACTATGGTCATTCATTACAAACAAACAAACAAAAACAAAAAAAGAAGGGTGGGTGGGTGGGTGGGTGTTTGGGGGTTTAACGTCCTTTTCCACCACATAGGGTGAAAAGAAAGAAAGAATAAATGAATATAGTTACTGGTATGGAAACGTTCAGCCCCCAAAATTTAAAAATACGTGCAATTCTAAACTTCCGATACTTAAATTACTGAGCTGGCCCTTCGCATCATGTGATTGTAATGTGTTCATGTCAGTCAAGTCGGTGTGAGAGAATGCGTGCGATTCACGTGAGCGTGCGTGTTGGATTTAGCTCGCTGCGCTTTGAGCCAAATATTTGGGATAAAGCGCCTATATGAATGAGCTTAGTAGTAGTAGTAGTAGTGTAGCGAAGACACTTCGCTATGTTTGTGTTCAGTACAGCCGCCATTCTTAGTACAGGCGCACTTTTAAATTGGGTCCAGCTAGCTAAAGTGAAGGGTCAGTTTACACGTGCGCTGGCCACGTGATCGCGTGATGAGCGCGTGATTTCTTGCATAAACACTAAAGATAGAGCCTTATAATAGCGAGAGTTTCCCGCGTTTTCCTCAATCGCTTTCTGAGAGTCCCAGAGACTGTGTGTAGTAGTAGCAGTAGTAGTATTTATAGGGCGCATTTTTTTTTATTTTTTTTTTTACACAACAACTGACACACACGCACGTTTTATTAAAATATACACTGGTAAACCTGACTGGTTCCACAGGAAATTACCTATAGGCTTTGTGAAATAGGAACGTTTTAACACTGCTGTAAAAAATAAAAATAAAAAAGTACAGTGTGCGCGCGTTTCTCAGAGACGCGGGCAGAGAGTTACTGAAAGTTCGTGCGACAAAACCGAAAGAGCGCTCTCAAAAAGATTTCAAGTTGCGCTTGGGAATTTTGAGAAGCCTCTCGGGCGATGGGGTGGGTGGGTGTTTGGGGGTTTAACGTCCTTTTCCAACACGTAAGGGTGATATCAAAGACGGGGGCAACGAGAAAAAGGCCAGTACAAATATTTGGTACCAGTCGGGATTCGAACTCACGACCCGAGCATTGAGAGTCCAACGCTCTACCACTCGGCTATCCCGGCTCCCCATCTCGGGCGATGACCGGTGGAAGAAGAAGACGGGAAAGAAGAAGAAAACGGTGGAAGGTACCAGACAGTGCTAGTGTAACACTACCAACCACCCCGCCTCCTTACAAGCATTAATGCTCTTCTTTCTTCTTTCGCCCATTTGACATGCTCCATCCATAAGAACCTTACGAAATGCCCACGTCCGCGTTCTGTCGTTCTGTTGAATATAGCTGGTATTAACGTTGGCCTGCATGTAAAAGTCGGGGTTAGGGAGTTTAGCCCCGGGTTAGAGTTTAACCTCGAACTAAACTAACTCTAGGGTTAAACTTTCTGTTGTTTTTGTTGTTGTTGTTGTTGTTGTTTGTTTCTTTGTTTGTTTGTTTGTTTGTTTTTGTTTGTTTTTTTTTGTTGTTTTTTTTGGGGGGGGGAGGTTGTTTGTTTGTTTTATATCAGGAAGCGTATTTAGTTTTGTTTTAGGGTTTCTTTTGTCCTAGTCTGGGTTAGGCCCGTAGCCGTGGGTTAAATTAACCTCGAGTTTCACGTACGGGCCCTGGTCGCGAGACAACAACCCAAGACATACCAAAGACTGCTCGCCCAGGTTGTGTGACTGGCATGTTCAGACCCCACCTACAAGCGCCCACCACATACTCGAAGGGCTTGGTTCTTCCGTTAACATGGGAAGTACAGTGCGGTTTGTATTCGGATAACGATGGATAGGGTCAGCTTTTCTTGTTGACAAGATTCTCTGCGCCGCCCACTCGTGTATAGTGTATTGTAATGAGTAATGGACATCGAAGTCTCTCTCTCTCTCTCTCTTTCCAGCCCCGTAAAGTGCCACCTGCTCTCCGTCAGTCGGAACACACAGAAACAACTTATCATAACTCTGACGTCCACAGTCCAGATGGGTGAGATAAACATTAAAAAAAATAATTCTCATTGCTAATAGAAACGAACTGTCTTTTTTATTCACACACACACACACACACACACACACACACACACACACACACACACACACACACACACATTATAATTTATAGAATGGCCTTTCAGACACTCAAAAAGATTAAAGTGATTTTCTCATAATGTGTTTTCCTTTCAAGTTCCACCCTTGAGGCAGAGACGAAAGGACGAAAAGGCTTGTCTAGCAGGCAAATGACAGGAGAAACGAATAAACAACCACGTTATCAAAGTCAGGCGAACAGACCATGAGCATCCGATCCTCAAACGTCATACACTCGGATGCGTTGCCGATTAACCTGTTGACCAAGCGGCGTTTGATGTCATATCCACGTCAGATCTTGAAATGTGCCGAACCTTACAAATCCCCGCCCTCTCCAATGGCGCTTTATCCCAAATGTTTGGCTCAAAGCGCCGCGAGTTAAACCCAACGCTCACGCACGTCCACGTGAATCACACACATTCTCTCACACACTTGACTGACATGAACACATTACAACCACGTGGTGTGAAGGGCCAGCTCAGCAGTTTAAGTACCGGAATTTTGTAGAATTGCACGTTTTTTGTTTTGTTTTTTTGTTGTTGTTGGGTTTTTTTGGGGTTTTTTTTTTTTTGGTTTTTTTTTTCGGGGGGGGGGGGGGGGTGCTGAACATTTCCATACCATTTACTATTTTCATTTATTCACGTAACACTCAAAATAAACCTACACACTTCCAGATTAATTATTTTAAGCTAACTCATTTTATTTCTTGCACACATTAACTCATTTCGTAGTGCGCACGTGTATCCAACGTTTTTGGCCCTGTATGCGGAAAGCAGGCAAGAGTTACGGTTCCATAACGGCTCTTGGGCAGCCGGGAGAGCCGAATGGTAGAGCGTTGGACTCCCAATGCTCGGGTCGTGAGTTCGAATCCCGGCTGGGGCCACATATTTGTGCTGGCCTTTTTCTCGTTGCCCCGTCTTTGAAATCACCCATACATGGTGGAAAAGGACGTTAAACTCCCAAACACCCACCCACCCCCACCCAATAACGGCTCTTACGTCAGAAACACGAGTATAATCAAAGAGCAACACTTCCATTTAGCCAAATTTTAAATTACTGATTACTGTTTTAGTGAGGCCGATGGTGCACAACCCCAAAATTACTTGGCAGGAACTGAGTTAAATATAACTGACGGGAAATGAAGAAGTCATTCTTAGATGACGGCAGTGACAGAAAAATCCAAAAACTGACAAGAAACTGACCGTGTACTTTCCGGCATAACATCTGCGGTGTGCCCTGTTGCTCGTATACTTGCCGTGCGTTCTTTTTCTGTCCATTTTCCCATCTCCCCTCGGGCTTCCGGTCTGACCGGAACCTCTTCCCGATACGTCCGATTATTACTGAAACACCTGACCTCTGGTCGGTCTGGACCGAGGCTATGACGAATCGCTGCGAAGATGGCAACGGTCTTTGACAAGCCTTGTCTGGAGCTGCATGATTGGCGGGACAAGATGGGGGGTAGTCTGGGGACATTGTTGTTGTAACAGTCTATTTGTCGGAATGAACAGCCAGCGATTAAAGAAAAAAGGGGTGAAAAAGGACAACTCGCTTCACGCAGGATTTTCTTTACACACGTTCTGAGTGAGCTTTGGATAAGTTACGGAACTTCACCCATCGCTATTCATAGATATGGGGGAGCCGAGGTGGTCGAATGGTAGAGCGTTGGACTTCTAATGCTCGGGTCGTGAGTTCGATCCCGCCTGGGGCCAAATATTTGTGCTGGCTTTTTCATCGTTGCCCCGTCTTTCATATCACCCAATGTGGTGGAAAAGGACGTTAAACCCCCAAACACCCACCCATCCCTATTCATAGATTATAGATATTGTCAAACAGGAGCCGATGGCTTGTCAGGCCCTCTATGTCATGCTTATTATTGAGGATGAGAAAGGCTTTCTTATGGTTTGTCCCTTCTATAATGAATTGCGGTCACGTTATATTCCAAGAAAGTATTGGAACAACCCTACAGCGTCTAAAGTAACACTATTCATGCCTAGCAGAAATTGTATGACGTTGAGAAATCTGGCTCTATTTGTACTTCATGTCCTCCGTATGAGGGAAATTCCATTTAGTTAGTTTAAAATTGGCGCTGTATTTGTGATTGAGTCCGTGTCATATTATGATCGTTTTCAACTTCATTTTGCAGGATCTTCTCAGCCACTTAATAATAATAATAATAATAATAATAATCTGATATAGCGCAGTATCCCCAGGAGGTGAGCTCAACGCGTTTTACAATTTCTGACTAAACTAATATGAATCTACAACTCACACACACACACACACACACACACACACACACACACACACACACACACACACTGCCATTCCACCAGCAACGGGGCTCAGGATGGGTCAACATCTGTTGTGAAACTAATCATAGGACAGTCTGAACAAGAAGGTTTTGAGTTTGGCTTTAAAGTCAGAAGCAGGCCTTTGGCCACTCCGTAAGCGATTAACAATAAACTCTAAAACAAACTCTAAAACTCTACTGAGTGGGGGATTGTTAGTGTTAAGAGGCTGAGAATGACACTTGCTACATTTACGTGCTAGTTACAGAAACCAGACGCACAATAATAAGGTAGAGGAGAGACCACATGAAACCCGCGTGGATTCATCATTCAGTTTCTGCATCTGGAGGAGAAGTAACGGGAATCTGACTGACTGACTGACTGACTGAAACGGTTATTGCAGGATAAGGCGTATAGGCAGTACTGCCTAACTTACAAATGGGTGGGTGGGTGTTTGGGAGTTTCACATCCTTTTCCACCACGTATGGGTATAATAATAATAATAATAATAGGGCGCCTATCCCCGGGAAACGAGCTCAAAGCCCTTACAATCTTAAAAAAAAATCACTCAATCAAAGACGGGGCAGTGAGAAAAAAGGTCAGAAGAGATATTTGGCCTCAGCCGGGATTTGAACTCATTATCCCAGCACTAAAAGACCAACGCTCGAGACCATTCGGCTATCCCGGTTCCCAGCACTCGTACTAACGTGCAGGATGCAGTTATACTAACCTTAGGGATTTGTAATGTACTAACTTCCATTGTGCAGTATGCGGGGTTTTTTTTTTAATCCTACGTAATCCTGACCAATACCAGTGTTTGCAGCGCAGTGTGTTTTCTGCCTTTTTGTATTTCTTCATTCCAGTTGACAGGTTTCGGCGGTACTTCTCTCTCTCTCTCTCTCTCTCTCTCTCTCTCTCTCTCTCTCTCTCATGATGATGCATTTTGTATTTTTTATCAGTGTAGCAAGGACAGAATGATAATAAGAGAGATCTGTGCGTCTATTATCTCATCCTTGAAAAATAAAGTTTCAGTCAGTCAGTTAGTCTCTCTCCGTCAAATAAAAGTTTTAAGTGACAGAATGAACGGTGAACTGATGGGGGTTGGGGGGGGGGGAAACCAACGTTCAATAACCTCAGTCGGAAAGTACCAATGGGTGCCTTTGTACTTGTAAATAATTGCTCGTACCAGATGAATAACTCTCTCTCTCTCTCTCTCTCTCTCTCTCTCTCTCTCTCCCCCCCTCTCTCTCTCTCTTTTTCACACATGGATGGGGGTTTCAAGCCGATCTCAGGTAACAAGAAAGTACGAAAAGATAAACTCATATTTGTCTGAAACAAAACAAAACAGAACAGAACAAAACCCTCGAAGAATAGAAAATTTGCAAGAGGAACAATACGTTGTTTCTGTCTGTCGTGACGTCAAAGAGTTTAATCGGGCTCCATTGCATTATCATATCAATACAGCACTTGACTTTTAGCGGCAATTGATCGTACAAGTGTTACGTACTTTTCCAGCAAAACTTATCTCCGTGGTTCAATTTTCCCGGGGATTTGCTGAGACGCTTGCAGCCGTGGAGTGTCGTTCAAATAATATTATGGACGAAATTGCTCAGTGAACTTTGGCAAGCCTCGTTCATGCATTGTGGAGTAGTATTGATTAACAATGGCTCGTTATACTGTTGTCCTGCTAGTTCATAATACGGTGTACCAATTGTTGCAGGTTTCTTGCAACTTCAAACTCGCGTACACACAAACACACACACATACACACCCGCACGCGCGCGCGCACGCACACGCACACACACACACACACACACACACGCACACACACACACACACACACACGCACGCACGCACGCACGCACAGCCTCAGATGGAACGGCGCATGATTCTCTCTCTCTCTCTCTCTCTCTCTCTCTCTCTCCCACCCTCTTCCAGCTCAAATTAAGCGGAAACTCTGCCGAGGGATATATCTGCTGAGATCGAGACGAGAGAAGAAAGAAGACTAAGATCCTCTCTGTCTAATGAGCCATAACACCACGTGGTCCTGTTCATCTCCGACGCAGAGCTAGGATATCCTGTCACTACGGCTGTAGAACAAAGCCTTCGTAATACCACGCTGGTATAGCTGTAGATTAGCTACGCCTCATCTTTTGTCTTATTATTAGCAAGAATTAGTTCTGGATAGATCTGAGTTTCAGAGATAGGAAATTTTATTTTCCTCTATCAGCCAAGCGATGATTTGTCAGTAAATTACAAAAAAAAAAAGGAAAAAAAAAAAAGGTCAGCTCCGTGAGTTTTGATGAACTGTTACTGTGAAAGGTGTATATTTTTTTCTAATAATAAAATAAAATAACAGAGAAAGCAATGAACAGCACTCGATTCACAAAGTTATTTTCCTTGGCACCTAGCTGTTTGCCTCATCTATGCAAATGTTATTTTCCTCGATCAGCAAAGCGATGGTTTCTCAGTAAATTCCAAACAAAGTCAGCTCCGTGAGTTTTGATGAACTGTTACTGTGAAAGATGTATTTAAAAATAATAATAATAATAATAAAATAACAGAGAAAGCAAGGAACAGCACTCGATTCACAAAGTTGTTTCCCTTGGCACCTGGCTGTTTGCCTCATCTATGCAATTGAGGCAGTATTAATTTCACCAACAGTAACAGTGCCTCCGGCAGGAAAGGAAAGACAGAAAGAAAGAAGAAAACGGGAAAAAGAAAGAAAGAAAGAAAGAAAGAAAAGAGAAGAAACGTTTGCTGCTATCCGTACCTACAGATTCTAATTTTGGATTAAATCTTTTCTGAGACCACTGGCAGCTGTTCTGTAAGTAGCCAATCTTGATAAAAGCAGTAACAGCAAAAGAACTTACTGGCATAATGTTTAACCCAGTCACGACGATTGGGTTGGTGGGTGTTTTAGGGTTTAACCCAGTCACGACGAGTGGGTAGGTGCCTGTTTTAGGGTTTAATCCAGGCACGACGAGTCAGGACGAGTGGGTGGATGGGTGGGTATTTGAAGGTTAGCCCATGCACGACGAGTGGGTGGATGAGTGTTTGAAGGTTTACCCCGGTCACGACGAGTGGGTGGGTGGATGGGTGTTTGAGGGTTTATCCCAGTCACGACGAGTGGGTAAGTTGGTGTTTGATGGGGGTTAACCCTCTCACGACGGGTGTGAAACAAAGAAACATGACACTAGTGTCGCTATATTTTGTTTATAGGTTACAGTCCGATTATTATCCAGAATTAGTATAAAAAATTAGTAAGTATCTGATGGTTAAAAAGCAGAAAAATAATGCTGTTTTCTTCCAGCAAAAAAAAAAAAGGGGGGGGGGAGAGTTTGACAGCTGGACAATTAACAAACAAACAACCGGTCATCTTGGTGTGTTTTAGTAAACTGTTAAAACACATCCGGTGAAAGCTGTAAAAGCAAGGGGCAAAAACAAAATAAATGCAGCTGACGCAAGGGACATCACTCGTGTTGCATACTTACTTCCCCCTACCCCTGCATTTCTAATAGCCTAATAAGCCTAAGCTAATAGCCTATAAACATACACATAAGCATAAACATAACTTTATTGCCATATGTATAAACATTAGGAATTCGTTGTGGGTTTAAAAGAGCTGCTTTGCAATCACACGTACATGCATGCTGTTACTTGCTCACTCATATTACAGTTACTCGCACGTAAATGCTACTAACATCACATGAAACCTTATTAACTAAAATGCTAAGACACTAAGAACAATAAAACAGACTAATGAAGTAATTTGATAGAGTAATTTAACTTCACAAGTGAAAGAAACATCCGACGGGAGTGAATGAGTGAACTTATAGGGCTTAACGCCGCGCGGGCAAAAAAAGACTAATTCGCGGATAACATCCAAAGGGAAAAAGAAAGAAATAAAGAGGAGAAGAAGAAGAAGAAGAAGAAACAAGCAAGGAGTAATGGTTTATAGTGATCCTAAGTTACCCAACCCAGTTGTTAGACAGACAAATCTGAAACACTTTTTGTGGACCACTGTCTTAAAATCTGGATACGTAATTCAATTTCTTGTCATGGTTGTTTAATGGCTGCAGTAGCATAACTTGGTTCTAGTTGTTAGACAGACAAATCAGAAACACTTTTTGTGGACCACTGTCTTAAAATCTGGATACGTAATTCAATTTCTTATCATGGTTGTTTAATGGCTGCAGTAGCACAACTTGATTCTAGTTGTTAGACAGACAAATCAGAAACACTTTTTGTGGACCACTGTCTTAAAATCTGGATACGTAATTCAATTTCTTATCATGGTTGTTTAATGGCTGCAGTAGCACAACTTGATTCTAGTTGTTAGACAGACAAATCAGAAACACTTTTTGTGGACCACTGTCTTAAAATCTGGATACGTAATTCAATTTCTTATCATGGTTGTTTAATGGCTGCAGTAGCACAACTTGATTCTAGTTGTTAGACAGACAAATCAGAAACACTTTTTGTGGACCACTGTCTTAAAATCTGGATACGTAATTCAATTTCTTATCATGGTTGTTTAATGGCTGCAGTAGCACAACTTGATTCTAGTTGTTAGACAGACAAATCAGAAACACTTTTTGTGGACCACTGTCTTAAAATCTGGATACGTAATTCAATTTCTTATCATGGTTGTTTAATGGCTGCAGTAGCACAACTTGATTCTAGTTAGACAGACAAATCAGAAACACTTTTTGTGGACCACTGTCTTAAAATCTGGATACGTAATTCAATTTCTTATCATGGTTGTTTAATGGCTGCAGTAGCACAACTTGATTCTAGTTGTTAGACAGACAAATCAGAAACACTTTTTGTGGACCACTGTCTTAAAATCTGGATACGTAATTCAATTTCTTATCATGGTTGTTTAATGGCTGCAGTAGCACAACTTGGTTCTAGTTGTTAGACAGACAAATCAGAAACACTTTTTGTGGACCACTGTCTTAAAATCTGGATACGTAATTCAATTTCTTGTCATGGTTGTTTAATGGCTGCAGTAGCATAACTTGGTTCTAGTTGTTAGACAGACAAATCAGAAACACTTTTGTGGACCACTGTCTTAAAATCTGGATACGTAATTCAATTTCTTATCATGGTTGTTTAATGGCTGCAGTAGCACAACTTGATTCTAGTTGTTAGACAGACAAATCAGAAACACTTTTTGTGGACCACTGTCTTAAAATCTGGATACGTAATTCAATTTCTTATCATGGTTGTTTAATGGCTGCAGTAGCACAACTTGATTCTAGTTGTTAGACAGACAAATCAGAAACACTTTTTGTGGACCACTGTCTTAAAATCTGGATACGTAATTCAATTTCTTATCATGGTTGTTTAATGGCTGCAGTAGCACAACTTGATTCTAGTTGTTAGACAGACAAATCAGAAACACTTTTTGTGGACCACTGTCTTAAAATCTGGATACGTAATTCAATTTCTTATCATGGTTGTTTAATGGCTGCAGTAGCACAACTTGATTCTAGTTGTTAGACAGACAAATCAGAAACACTTTTTGTGGACCACTGTCTTAAAATCTGGATACGTAATTCAATTTCTTGTCATGGTTGTTTAATGGCTGCAGTAGCATAACTTGGTTCTAGTTGTTAGACAGACAAATCAGAAACACTTTTTGTGGACCACTGTCTTAAAATCTGGATACGTAATTCAATTTCTTGTCATGGTTGTTTAATGGCTGCAGTAGCATAACTTGGTTCTAGTTGTTAGACAGACAAATCAGAAACACTTTTTGTGGACCACTGTCTTAAAATCTGGATACGTAATTCAATTTCTTGTCATGGTTGTTTAATGGCTGCAGTAGCATAACTTGGTTCTAGTTGTTAGACAGACAAATCAGAAACACTTTTTGTGGACCACTGTCTTAAAATCTGGATACGTAATTCAATTTCTTATCATGGTTGTTTAATGGCTGCAGTAGCACAACTTGATTCTAGTTGTTAGACAGACAAATCAGAAACACTTTTTGTGGACCACTGTCTTAAAATCTGGATACGTAATTCAATTTCTTATCATGGTTGTTTAATGGCTGCAGTAGCACAACTTGATTC
>JACVVK020000362.1:35000-62500 GCA_018292915.2 Batillaria attramentaria
TGTCTCTCTCGCACACACACACACACACACACACACACACACACACACACACACACACACACACACACACACACACACACACACACACACACACACACACACGCCGCTGTCTCTCTCGCACACACACACACACACATACACACACACACACACACACACACACACACACACACACACACACACACACACACACACACACACACACCCTTTCCGCGAGAGTCTCGAACCTATTAAGAAAGGTTCCTCTTTGAACAGAATCTTCAAAGAGTCTTTAATGGAAACTTACATTCAAACCATTGTAGCAACGCTTCACAATCGCTAGAAGTAGCTTTGCTGCGCTAGCAAACCCACATATTGGAAGATCTCAGATGCAGAATGAAAAGCCCGACGCGGTCCAAGAAATATCTGGTCAGCACAGCAAGGCCTTACACTAAAGAAATGTCTGGCTGATCTATCACTTAACCGCGTGGTCAGAACTCCTGACGAAGCCAATCACATTAAGGGACAGTGACGGAAATCGAAGTGGCTGGCGCTGATTGGATGGAAATTCAAGATATAGGTCCGATACTTGTTTACCTCTGACTCTGTGAGATCATAGATGTGGGCGGATGTTTTGAGGCCGACCGTCCTTTATCCACTGCCAAGCTGTACAACTGTGTCGCCTCCTCCTGTCCTCCATATCTGTCTTCTTTGCTTCAGCTTTACACTCCATCTAGACAACTTCGTTCGGCTACTGACACTCGGAAATTCCGTGTCCCTCATGTCAAGACAAAGACCTTTGGTCAGCGTAGTTATTCATACCAGGGTCCGACTTGTTGCAATGATCTCCCAGTTTCGATCAGATATGCAGACACAAAACTGTCTTTCAAAACAAATTTGAAAACCCACCTCTTCACAGCCTTCAACCAATAACTGTCGCCACATCATCATCTTGCTGCTCATGTGTGTGTGTGTGTGTGTGTGTGTGTGTGTGTGTGTGTGTGTGTGTTTCTTTCTCCGTGTGTGTGTATTGTAATTGTAGAGCGCTCTGAGCCAGCGTCTGCTGGGATACTGTGTCATATAAAAGCAATTTGTAATACATGTATGTATGTATGTATGTATGTATGTATGCATGTATGTATGTATGTATGTATGTATGTAAACAACTGTGCCAAAAACAAACAAACAAACAAAACAAAAACCCTCCCTGTCCGGATTTCAATACTTCTGATCTTGGGTCCAGTTAGCAGCCGCCTGAGCCACCAGGCTACACAAAACGATGGGTGGGTGGGTGGGTGGGTGTTTATGGGTTTAGCGACCTTTTAAGGTCGATATGAAAGACAAGGCAACGGGGGAAAACACAACAAAAACAACAACAACAACAAAAACCGGCACAAACATTTGGCTCCCAGCCACGGTTCACGAACTCACAGCCGGAGAATTGAAACTCCAGCGCCCATAGTTCGGCCATTCGGGCTTTGCAGGCGATGTTAGACACTACGTATGCAGCTTTGCATGAACGATTTACGAACCTAGATGTGTGGAAAGGCGGGTCCTTGGTGTCCTGCCATCACGCAGCTCTGTACCAGCTCTGTACCAGCTCTGTACCAGCTGGTGAGAGGCTGAAATGGACGACTCCACTCCTGTCAATCAAAAGGGACAAGCCCCCAGAATTCAGCCAGTCGGAGCTTTGGCCTTGGGACTTGCCGAGCGGAGTCGTCTGTTGAGCGTGTGTCTAAGTGAAACAATGCTAGACAGTTAGATCGCCTTCAAAGAGCTCAGTACAGTTTTGAACAAACTGAAGTGAGAGCATGTAACACCACTTCTGAGAGAGTTCTAATGGCTGTCAGTCCATTTCCGCTTTCAGTATAAAACTTGCGTTCTGGCATATCGTCACTTTGATGGCACTTTTTCACCATAACTTTTGCTTCACTCGTCATATATCAATCGTCGCGAACCATCCGGTCGTCGTCCGAGAGATTTCTCAAAATTCCCAAGCGCAGCTTGAAATCGGTTGGCGAGTGCTGTTTCAGTTTTGTCGCACCTACCTTATGGAACTCACTTCCAGCGAATCTGAGAAACGCGCCTACTCTGTCTGTTTTTTTTTTTGGACAGTCTTAAACGTTTCGCAAAGCCTTCCAGTAATTAAATTTTCCTGTATAACTAGTCCGCTTTACCAGAGTATGGTTGTCCACCTTGTAAAATGTGCGTGAGTGTCGGTGAGTGATCTGTGCAATGCGCCCTGTCAATACCATTCATTATCATTATTTATTATTATACACTGGCAAAACAGCTCAAAATGATTTGCAAACCTAGGCATATCGGTAAATAATAATAATAATAATAATGATAGGGGTGGGTGTTTGGAAGTTTAACGTCCTTTTCCACCACGTACGGGTAATATCAAAGACGGAGCAACGATGAAAAAGCCAGCACAAATATTTGACCCCAGCCGGGATACGAACTCACGACCCGAGCATTAGAAGTCCAACGCTCTACCATTCGGCCACCTCGGCTCCTCCAATAATAATGATTGGCTTCCAACCTCTTGCTGGAGTTCTGAGCGCCTTACAATAGCAACACATTACATATACATTACATACCCACAGTCAAACAATACATTCTTACTAACGTGATCATGATGAAGAGCTGCGTCCTCAACGCAGTTTTGAACGAGTCAACCGACTCAGCATGTCAAACATGAAAAGGCAGACTGTTCCATGAAGTGAGCCACGATAGAACAATGAACGTTGACCTCGTGTCTTAGACTTAATCCGTTGAACGTGAAGGATGCGGGTGTCAGCAGAGGATCTGAGTTGCCTGGAGGGTGTGTACAGCTGTACAGAGGGGAAAGATATGGAGGACAGGAGGCAGTGATGCAGTTATAGCATATGGTTGCGACTATATATTGGGCCTGGAGAGCATCTTCCATTGTGTTTCTGCCATCAAGGGAATCGGAACACACCTGCACCTACAAGTGTAGCTATTTGCACTGCGCACATACTAATAACTGTCCTCTTACAAAGGGACAACGACAATAGCGCGCATTACAAAAAAAAAAAAGAAGCCCCAATGGCAACACAAATACTGCGTTGGAAAATTGCCTTCCAGCAATGATTTGCCTTGGGGTAATATATCTCTGAGTCACGGAATAATGGTGCGCATTTTGTTTTTCCTTCGTTTCCATTACTCGTCTTATTAGACGGTCAAGGTTTCTCTCGTCGTTAAAAGGAAAACATTAATTGGATACAACGGGTTCTGTTTTGTTGTTGTTGTTGGTGGTGGTGGTGGTGGTGGTGGTGGTGTTTTTCCCCATATTATTATCTAAGGCGATGGTTCTATTACTGGATTAAAGGTAAGTCACCTTCATTGGCGTTGTAGCAAAACTGGAACACCTGGAACCGCCTGGAAATGTCAGGTTTACAACGGCTGTGTGGCGTTTAATCTTTCACTGTGTGTCCGTCCGGAGGTTATTTTGATGACAGGGAAGTCTGTCGGGGCCAATTTCCGCTTCTACGAAACACTGGTAAGCGTCAGCAACAGAACGTGGGTTGATTTTGATTACGTCTGTCGGACCTACTAGGACATGATCCAACCTCGTTGTTGTTGTCGCTGTTGTTTTGGTCGCTCTTGTTATAGTTGTCTTTGCAAACGGAGAATGACCCTAGTGATATAAGTTTATTCCGCCGCAGTTTAACCTTTGCCGTACGTCGTCTGAAAACTTGCTCGCCGTACGTCGTGGGTGCAAACATACCCATGCTTTTTAAGAAGGGGAAAAAAAAAGTATGATTATACAATGTTTTTCTCATTTACTTGTTTGTTTACCAACAAAATCAAACATGTTTTGGTATGCACCTCCCTAGCACTTTTATTAGCAAAGTCAGGATGTTTCGTGGATCTAGCATGAAAATTGTCTGAGCTTGCACGTTTGAACGAACGTGTTGGTGCAACTGTACCCACGACGTACGGCGAAGGTTAAAAGGGCTAATGCTACAATACAGAAATGCTCACAGATCGTTGTGAGCTGTATTCGTGGTACCTAACATCACACCACTTACACAGCTGGACAGTGATAGCGTCTGTAATGCTGGCACTGAGCCAACAAAAGCCACTCGGTGACGCCGTGACCATGCTGAGCGCTCCAGTAGTGTAACAACACTCGCAGGATTTGAAAGTTCGACCGCAAAGGGTAACCAACACTGTATCGCATTTAGAGCTATACTAATCATCAAGATGGAGTATTTCGAGCCTACAGGCGCACTCACAAGCAAAACTCGTCTTAAAACTTCAACTGGCTTAGCAGAAAATGGAAGTACCCCGTTTAAGAGTTTGTTTGTTTGGCTGTTTGTTTGTTGTGTGCGTCATCTTGGTGTCTCCATAAGTGCTCCAGCTTCTATCTTGCTTAGTTTCAGGTGCAACACATGAATATTCTTACCACGAGTCACGGGCTCTCATCATGAAGCCAAGGCATGACCTTTTTTTTTTTTTTTTTTTTGTACACGCTGTTTAAGGTGGAGTCGCATTCGCTTGGCACACGGAGCCAGTCTGACATAATTATGGCTTTTTTTTCTTTAGCCACACAAACATTACAAGATGAGAATTTGCTCCGTAAATCAAGCTGCGCAGCAGGTTCAGCATGCATAAGAAAACCTCCCTAAGGCCATTCTGTAGGAGTGTTGAAGTTAGGAGCGTGGGTAGGGGAGGAGGCAGAGGGGGGGAAGGGGTAAGGGGTGGTTGGGTAAGGGTTGGTTGGGTGTTGGGAGAGAAGGGTTAAGAAAGGGGTTTTCTGCTGCTCAGTCTTGTATCATGATTACTTAGATACAACAATGCCAGAATAAACAGTACAGCACTTTCGTAGTAAGTGGCGCTTCTGAACACAGAATACTCTCTGTTTCAGAGAAGATAAATTCACTAATTCTGCCCATTACCGTCAAAACACACATAATTATGGTATCCATTTCGGATTCTTTGTATCATGATTATTTAGATAAAACAATGCCAGAATTACCACCTACAAAATACAGCACTTTCGTAGTAAGTGACGTTTCTGAACAGTGCTGTTTCAGAAAATCTAAATTGACAAATTCTGCCCATTTCTGTCCAAACACACGTGATTATTGTATCCATGTCGGATTCCTCGTTTTGCCAGATATGGGAAGAATTTCGTGAACTGAGGACATGTAAGGAATAAGTTCTTGTACGTGATGACGCAAAGATCCAGACTTAATTCATCATCCCTGATAAAGCGTTCACAACAAATCGCGCTCGTTTAGTCGACACTTTGTGATGAAACTGCTTTCTATGATAATCGAAAAAAAAACAAAAACAAATCATTTCTATTAGCTGGCACAAAGGGCAGATATATAGTGAGAAAGACTGAAACCAACATTACAAATACGCCATCAGGCATAGCATAGCATTCATCTGCTCATTGCACCCAGGACACAATGTTTCGTTTTTTACTTGCAGATTCCGACTCCCTAAGGGAGTTTTATGTCCAACAGTCTTCATTTGCATTGTTCTCTGGTTGCACTTGTTATTCTGATATGTACAGAGAAGCCATGATGGCCGAGGTGGTGGAGCGTTGGTCTTTCAGTGCTCGGGTCGTGAGTTCGAATCCCGCGGGCTGGGGCTAGATATTTGTGCTGGCAGCAGCAGCAGCAGCAACAGGCGCAAATATTTTCTTAATTATTTATATTTTTTAAATTTTTAGTTGTGTGTTTTGTTTGTTATTGTTGTTTTTATTTTGTTGTTGTTGTTGTTGTTTCGGTTTTTTGGGTTTTTTGTTGTTTGTTTGTTTGTTTGTTTGTGTGTTTGTTTGTTTGTTTGTTGTTGTTGTTGTTTTGGGGTATTGTTGTTTTGTTTTTTGTTGTTGCTGTATGTTTGTTTGACATCCATGGCAGTCCACTGACAAAAGCAATAGAAAATGGAGCATTTGTCGTGCAGTATGAAAAGAAATGGCGCTCGTTTACTGATCTTGCAGGTTGGGTACGACATGGAGGAGGGGGGGGGGGGGGGGGAGTAGGGGCTGGATGGGTGGGTGTGCTTAGTTTCTTCCTTTTCATGGTTTTTCTTCTTCTGTTGTTTGTCTTGTTTCCAACAGCAAGTTCATAAGCTGCCTGTCACGTCAAAACTTCAACATTTATAAAATAAACAGGCGTTGTCGTTGTCATTGACTTCCCTCCTCCCCTCCCTTTTTTTTCCATTTCTTGTTTCCCCCCGCCTGATGGAGATGTATAAACACTCCTCCAGGACTAACGGGTCTAACGTCAATAATGAGGCCCTGCCTGGGAGCTGATACACGGACAGGCATGATACGGACATTTTATTCATAAGACAAAATGGAGGGCAAAATGTAGGCTTCATGAAAGTAGCAGAGTGCTGAGGACGAACGCCCTGAAGAATCATACACATTTGACGTCACCTGTCGCTCTCTCTATGGTTATATATGTACAGAGAGAGAGAGACAGAGAGAGACAGAGAGAGAGTCTCGTTTCCGGATCAGGTCTGACTTCTTTTACACTGTGAAAATGACGCCAGCGTTTGCAATGACATTATTATGCTTATTGATCAGTTTCGCTCCCTTCAAATAGAGGGTTTTAGTTGGCATGTTTGAAAAACACTAAGCGACAAGCGCTTAAACAACGTACTAACCACTTAAATAGGTTCTATGTCAGTTTATGTTTCTACCGTTTCGTGCTAGTGGTAGTTTTGCTCTGTGCGTGCGTGCGTGTGTGTGTGTGTGTGTGTGTGTGTGTGTGTGTGTGTGTGTGTGTGTGTGTGTGTGTGTGTGTGTGTGTGTGTGTGTGTGTCTGTCTGTCTGTCTGTCTATTTGCTAATTCCGACACAGCTGCTGACTGCGTTTGATTTTTTTTTTCCACGAAACAAAACTCAGCAACACGTTTGCAATACAACTGACGCGGCGTTCCTGATAACGCTACTTTGTCTCATTCCTGCTGCAATGAGGAACCAATATCTCTGTAGCTACAAACGGTAACTTTCACGCTCCCCAAGCTTTTTCTGGCTTCTGACCTTCGTTTCTTGAAAGATATAAACTGTTATTCAGTGATACCGTAGCACACACCTTGGGAATACCACAGCTGCTGAAATCGTTCTATTGACAAACAAGCAGGGAAAAGCGTTGAGCAAGTTCTGAATGAAACTACCATGAGACGCAAGAATCGATTCATTCGGATATAGGTCGTAAACTCATTCATTTTCAAATAGACCAACTACATTCTTACCATAGCGGCAATAATAATGATGATGATAATAATAATAATGATTTGTCCAGCGCCCAGCCTAATGCTGGAGTTCTGGGCGCCTTACAATAGAACATTACATTCACATTACATACACAGTCATAATACTTTGTCACGCAACATCATGATCATGACAATGATGGTGAAACACTCAATCCAGTCTATATAATGAGCCGGAAGAGATGTGTCTTTAACCCAGTTTGGAATGAGTCAACCGACTCAGCATGGCGAACATGAAAAGGCAGGCTGTTCCAGAGAAGCGGACCGCGATCAGTGAAAGAAAGAAAGAAAGAAAGAAAGAAAGAAAGAATGTCGTTTGTTTCCGTGTTCTCGGCGTACCGTTGTTTTATATATATCGCACAAACTCGACAACAAAGGACTTCACTCAAGAAGGGAAAAGATTTTTTAAAATTACTGTCAGCTTCTCGACCATGTTCTGTGAACGGCAAAATCGGAATCTTTTTCTTCTTATTTTACTTTTTCTTCATTTGTTTGTTAGTTAGTTTGTTGGGGTTTTTTTGTTTAGTTTTGTTTGGGTTTTTTGGTTGTTGTTGTTGTTGTCGTCGTTGTTGTTGTTGTTGTTTCGTTTTTGTTGTTGTTGTCGTTTCTGGGGGGATGAAGCTTATCAAATGTGGTGGAATTAAAAGTATGACGCTTTTGATGATAGAGAAAAGTTTGGAAAAGGGAATAAAGCTCATATTCAGAGAAACGTTGAAGAGTTTCACTAAATCCTCGCATAGACAACACGAGAAAACACGTGCAAACCAATACTGGCAAAATTTGCCATGTGTACTTTTAAAAAAAAAGTCACTTACTTGTGTGCGAAGATGAAAATGAAGCAACTTTCTAGTCGAAGTTTGACGATGTTTCTTTCTGTTTGGTAGGTGGCTGGTCCTTCGCTTTACAAGGCAAAATGAATATTTTAAAAGGTGTAAAAACCTCTTTCTTCCCAAAACAACTCAACACTTCTTTGCTCTTATTTTCTTTTGTTTTTGTATTTTCCCCTACTTTTTTTGTAAAGCCTTGATTCCTACTTGGCTGCTTCTTTCGTTGATTCGTTGCTCCGTCCTGCGGGTCCCAAGCTTTTCTGTCAGTCCGCGCTTCACGTGCGGTGTGTCTTGTGTCCCGTGCGTGGCGCGGTCGGCTTCTGCTCGCGACAGACGTCGCAGAATTTATTAATAAGCCTGCAGACGTCATCGCGAGTAGGCTAGAGGCAGGAAGCGGTGAGGGGAGCGACAGACGGGTGGACAAGAGGGTGGGTCTTGATGTTCTGTGGTGAGACGAATGGTCAGGGGTGTTATCTAGTCTGACGTGAGGATGAATTGAGTGGGAGTAAGGCGATTTATTCTCTCTCTCTCCCTCTCTCTCTCTCTCTCTCTCTGTCTCACTTGTCTCTTCTTTTCTTTTACATTTTGTAGTTTAGCAACGGCAAATTATAAACTGGCACATGTGCTACAATTTCTACCGTAGAAAAATAAAGTGTCATTGTCATTGTCCTTGTCATTGTCATTCTCTCTCTCTCTCTCTCTCTCTCTCTCTCTCTCTCTCTCTCTCTCTCTCTCTCTCTCTCTCGTCTTTATTTGTGTGTTCTCTCTTCTTTTTCAGTCGTTGTGTAGGTTTGTGTTGATTTTAGTACAACAATTGCGAGATTTTAAAACGGCAGACGCGTCCGGTCTTCTAGTGTTTGTAAGATAAATGTTCTAAGTCCTCCAATTCTCCTTGGTTTGTTTGGTTTGTTTTGTTCTTTGTTGTTTTTGGGTTTTTTTTTCTGCTTGTTGTTGTTGTTTAATTGTTCGTGTGTTCGTTTGCAATTTTCCTTTTTCTTGAATGCAAGTTCTTGTTCTTCTGCTACTTCTTTCTTCCCTCCTTCCTTCCTTCCTTCCCTTCTCTTGTAAAACCCCTAAAAACCCTCCCACCTCCTCCTTCCTTTCTTCTAGATGACACTTTTTACAAAAGTACATCACTGTCTTTTCAGACATTCCATCCCCAAAACTCACAAACACACACACACACACACACACACACACACACACACACACACACACACACACACACACACACACACGAGAGAGAGAGAGAGAGAGAGAGATATCAAACAGTTTCTTAACTTCTGAGAACTTTCGTAACTTCTTCTTCTCCTTCCTTACCTCTAGATGACACTTCTCTTTTTTTCTTTTTGCAATAAGCAGATTCCAAAAGTACATCACTGTCTCTTGAGGCATACCATCCCAAAACCTCATCCCTCCTCTGTTTATCTTCGTTCCCTACCATTTACTCAGGAAATTGGTCATGTGTACGTCTCGTCCTTTCTCGATTATGTTTCCTTCACAAAACGTGATGGAATCGGATGCTGGACTCTGCCGAAGATTAAACACATTTACGTTACAGACAATTTCTCTTTTCTTACTCTTGTCGTTGTGAGTGATACGTGATACAAGACGATGAGCAAAAGCAAATTGCGTGGGATGTTTCAAGTGTGTGTGTGTGTGTGTGTGTGTGTGTGTGTGTGTGTGTGTGTGTGTGTGTGTGTGTGTGTGTGTGTGTGTGTGTGTGACTGAGACAGAGAGAGGTGAAATGAATCCATATGTTTCAACTGTGGATGTGTTTGGTTTCCTACATCTTAATTTTTTTTAAATTCAGATAAGAGTACATACATAACGACAAAAACAATAAAAAATAATGATAAACGCACGGCACACACACACACACACACACACACACACACACACACACACACACACACAGAGGACGGGGTGGGGGGGGGGGAGAGAGAGTTGAGGGAGGGGGCGGGTTTTCAACAGGAATCAGCAAGTATTTAACGATCACATATATACGGACATGTTAACCTGTTAACCTGCATACACGTAACGTCAGGAATTTAAACATCTCCATTCTTGAAAAGACCTTTTGATCCCAAATAAAACAGATTCTTAACTTTTGAGAAATTGTTTGTGCGATGATTTTTTTTTTCAATCTAGAGAGAGAGAGAGAGTTGTGGGCGGGGGCGGTTTTTCAGCAGGAATCAGCAAGTATATAACGGACACATATATACGGGCATGTTAACTTGCATACACGTAAAGTCATGAATTTAAATATATCTTCATTCTTGAAAAGACCTTTTGATTCTGAATCAAACAGATTCTTAAATGACTCTTGAGATATTGTTTTCGCGATTTTTTTTCAAACGAGAGAGAGAGAGAGAGAGAGAGAGAGTGTGTGTGTGTGTGTGTGTGTGTGTGTGTGTGTGTGTGTGTGTGTGTGTGTGTGTGTGTGTGTGTGTGTGTGTGTGGGAGGGTGTGGGTTTTCAACAGGACTCAACAAGTAATTAACGGACATGTTAACCTGAATACACGTAAAGTCATGAATTTAAACATTCATTCTTGAAAAGACCGTTTGATTCCAAAATCAAACAGTTTTTTGTTTTTTTTTAAACTTTTGAGAAATTGTTTTTGCGATGATGTTTTCATCAGTTTTATCATTGCCAGTGTTGTGTTTTCGTCAGCTCTGTAACAAGCCTGCTTTGAAGATACATTGTACATGTAACAATATGTTAGGTGGCCGTTGCGAAACCCAAATCTGCTTCTAAGCTGACAAACATTGAGACAGCACGCACCCTTTGCACGTGAAATAAGCCGTCACACGCTCCGCACACAACTGATAAAACTTGATCAGCGCCTGCATGCAGAAGAAAGAGGTAGGAAAAGTTCCCTTGACTTCCAAAGCGGCGTTGTTAAGTGGGTTCAGTGCTGGAGTGTGCCTGAAGTTGGGCTGATGTCACACTGGGGACGACCAAACATGGAACACGCTTCTAACACAATTCGAAAAACAAAAAATAGAGCAAAATACTTGCTGTGGCCGTGTTCATCGTTTCTGTGTGACACGGTCAAACGCTGTTTCGAACACAGTGTGCCAGTTATATTCCTCTGAAAGTAATAATAATAATAGGGCGCCTATCCCCGAGGAACGAGCTCTAAGCGCCTTACATTCTAAAACCGAAGTTAAAAAAACAAAACAAAAAAAAAAACATTCAGTCAGTGTACACTACGTAAAAACAACTAAAAAAAGTAAAAGAGAGCACACACACACACACACACACACACACACACACACACACAGCGGGGTTTGAGCATTTGCCGTTAAGATACAAAAAGTATTGTCACGACTTCCGCCCCCACGCCCACTCCAAACTCCAACCCCAACCCCAACCCCCGCCGCCTCATCGCGCGCACGCACACACAGACACACACACTTTGAGCTAGGTTTGAGACGTTGCCGTTACGATACTTCCCTACGTCAGTTCGTTACAGTCACGAAACCAGCAGATGTTGGAAGTGAAGCGGAAACAAATAGTCTAGAGTAACGTGTTCTCGTTGTGTGTCTGTAGATGCAGATTTGTAGCAACAAAGAAACTGCAGCTATGGATATCAGCTTTAGTCAATGACTCACGTGAAACGTGACTTGTAAAAGGAGCGATGGTTGCAGCGGAGAATGAACTCCTTCCGTAGTCAACTATACATTAAACGTGCGTATCTGGGCGGGCCGAATGGCATAGCGGTGGACCCTCAATGCTCGGGTCGTGATAATTAGCAGTAACTCCCTATCGAGCTGTGGGATACCGACGAGTATTTTGATCCAAGACGCAAACCAACCCTGGGCTTTAGCGAAGGGTTGACTGCGTCTTGGTTCAAATTACGAGTCGGTATACCACAGCTTGATGGGGTGTAAATGCTTTATCATCCTTTTTTGGCCCAATTTATGGTATATTTTAAACGTTTATGCTAGTAAAAACTGACAGTCGGCTGCACATAGCAGACGAACGAGTTTGTGCGTCGGCAGAGCACGACGCCGACAGAATAAAGTGCGCCTTTTTATGCTGGCAAGACGGTGTCAATTCACTCAAGAACTCAAATCCAAACAAAAACGGAAGTTGTAAACTTCGACTAAATACACAAACAAACATAGTAACGCTTTCAAGGAAACGTAAATTTGCGAGGTGAATGCGAAACCGATCAAGCTCAGCTCAGTCTGTTCACGCTTTGCACGATTAGGGCTCGAGCGGGAGTCTTCCTGTCACGTTTTTTCACGAAATATGAAGCTTTGTGAGTGTTTATTCTAATATTTGTAGTACATGTACACCGATTAAAGTGTCCTTCCCCCAGCAGCTACATTTTCTTTACATAACTGCATGCATGATTCAAACGATTCAAGAAGCTTCTGTTCAATCGGAGATCTCTCTAGACAACGAATCCGCTGCCATTCTCTGCGTCAATAGCAGACGACCGACTCAGTCGATTCTGTTCAGCTTTATGTCACAGGTTTTGTGTTTCCGAGCGTTGAAACTACTTTTGATTTGAGAGCGCAGCGTTTGGTAGGTCAAGTCTGCTGCCGTCTCGAACTTGAGCAGCGGTATCTGCGTCCGGCTTGCCACGGTCGGCTAGATCAGTAAACAGCATACATGTCGGTGAGACGCCAGCTTCGACTGAACTTTTTGATAAGTGTTGGTTAAAACTGTCCGAAATTTGAGTAAGGAGTGCTTGCTAGGTACAGGCTACTGTTGTTTTGTACTTGAACAACGAGTTTATGAAGTTGGAAACACCGATATGCCGAGTCAAAAGGTTTCCTCGTCGACGGTGTTGACATAGGGAGCGAGTTCTCCCGGAAGAGTTGTAATACATGTACTTGTTCATCGATGACGATGGGTTTTTTGGCCAAAAGGCTGTATCTCCGTTCTTTCTGTCTGAAAGAAAGAACCTTTTTGCAGGGAACCATGCCTGATTGTCATGTGATGTCGTGTTCTGTGTCACATGATTTCTCCAGTACTAGTACAATACGGACACTTATTCCACAGGAGAGATGAAAGAAAAAGTGGCCGCCATGAATAATAATAATAATAATAATAATAATAATAATAATAACTGAGTGCTGTGTAGGCGCTTTACCCATTTTCTTTAATTGGCTCAAAGCGCCGCGAGCTGAACCCAACACCCACGCTCACGTGAACCACACTCATTCTCTCACACACCGGACATGAACACTTAACAGTCACGTGGTACGAAGGGTCATCTCAGCAATTTAAGTTTCGGAATTTAGAGTTGCATTTATTTTCAAATTTTGTGGGCCGAACATTTCCAAGAGAAGACTTTTTTGGGGGGGGTCTGTCCCAGCTCTTTGCCAGCTCCAGTGGTGTTCCTCTCAGGTCATGGGTGGAATTCACGGATGGCTTGGAAGCTGGGGAAATTCTTATTACGCAGGATGACGGAGATGAGGATGATGGTAACATGATGCTATGGAGGTCCGTGTGGGTTGGCACTGCGGGACAGGGCCGCATTCCACGCTTCCTGTCATAAATCTCACCTGACCGTTAATAGACAAATGTATCAGGAGAAAAGGACAGCCGTAACTTAGACCGTTCGAAAAGCCAAAACCGATTTCTCGCTAGAACAAAAATAATATAACTATGTCTGCATGGATTTAAATTTGGCTCAGTAGAAGTGTTCCACTTCGATTATACTCGAGTTTGCTGCAACAAGAGCCGTCAAGGAACCGTTAATCTTGCTTGATATTCGCATACAGGGCCGGCCAAAATAAAAAAAAGAGTC
This sequence comes from Batillaria attramentaria, assembly GCA_018292915.2. Classification (NCBI taxonomy): domain Eukaryota; kingdom Metazoa; phylum Mollusca; class Gastropoda; family Batillariidae; genus Batillaria; species Batillaria attramentaria. The sequence goes on from JACVVK020000362.1 coordinate 48,841, forward strand.
AAAAACGTGGAAAGCTCGTGCGCGGTACGGAATGTGTTAAAGGGAGTAAGAATTTATTACGAGATTGTTACTCGAGTCAGTCCGTCGTGTGAGTCAGTTTGTCGTGTTACACCGGTATACGTTTTGAGAAGCTGTAACAGTTGGGGTGTCTAAATGGTAAGATGTTAGACACCCCCTCAACAGCTTAGAACAGACAACAGCTCAGAACGATATTGGAGCCAAACTGGTAAATACTTTGGAAGACAAGCCTTTAACAGAAATCGGGAATTTTCTACATCCCACTCAAAGCTTTGCGTATAGAAGAAACGAATCTGGAAACACCACAGTTGCTGTTTAATCACCTTAGTCACCGGTCGAATGGTTCTTTTTAAGCTCGAGTTACATATTAATCTCACGTACACTAACGAACAAAAAGACCCGACGTGCCAATGATGACTTGGCACACTCACACCTGCGGCCAGTGGTAAATAATTGTATCTAAGAGCGCTCAGAGCATTTTAACGTGCACGGGATGGTACCTCCAACGATGGCCAAGCGCGCAGACGTGCAGATGCGCAGATGTGCAGTTCACAAGCCGCAGACAACACCACAGGCGGCGGAAAATAGAGCTGGCTCGGCAGCTCTACAAAAGCATCACGGCAACCGCTGATGCTCTAGTGGACCAGCACCCACGCTGAATCCCACATACGGGCAGTCAAGCTCCCTCCCCTTCAGTCGTCGCAGGGCCAAGAAATCCTCCACGGGACAAGGGACTACAGGGCAGCTTCTGGCTCCCGAAAACAGCCACTCGGGCTAGAACCCCTGTGCAACAATACACTATTGTAAGTCCTTGGGCTCAACTAGCACATACTGCCTATCTATGGGATAATATACTCTTCCAAAAAAGAAACTTGACACTATCTAAATGCAATACTTCCGGAAACTTGCTAACTCCTCTGAAATATCAGGGGTGTTGTTGTGCAAAGGGCCTAACATTGTCGCAAAAAAGGCACATTTCAGCGCTGTGCATCGCTCGGTGTCAGGCTAAACACGTTTTGTTTGAATCCAGAATTGCGACTCGTACAACTTTCCCGTGCGTAATAGTGAACTGCAACTCAGTGTGTTGTGACCTCTATTACTGGGGATTAAACAGGCACTGCAACCATGGGTTTCGCATCTCAGACAACGCGACAGTACACAAAGAGAACATGCCAAGGTTGACAGACACTCAACGCAATAATGCCATTGGCCGACTGCAAGCAGGAGCGACTCAACAAGCCGTGGCCACACACTTTGGTGTTTCAAGACACACTATCGCTGCATTGTGGGCACGTTTCAACAACACTCAAAGTGTCCATGACAGGCCTAGGTCAGGTCGACCCAGAGTCACCACTGCGGCCCAGGATCGTTACATCCGGGTCCGCCATCTTCGGGATCGCACCACGACAGCAACATCGACAGCATCCCAAATCCCTGGACTGCGAAGAATTTCCGATCTGTTCGCAACCGCCTCAGAGAAGCAGGACTTTTGGCCCGAAGACCAGTGCGACGGAACGCGTTGAACAGGCGGCATATGGCAGCACGTCTCCAGTGGTGCCGGCACAGAGTAGGGTGGCCACGTGTAACGCCCACACACTGCCATGGCCTGCCTGTTCACCCGATTTGTCTCCGATTGAACATCTCTGGGGTGAGTTGGATAGACGCGTGCGTCAGAGGAATCCACCACCTCGGACACTTCCAAGTCTCCTTGCTGCACTCCAGCATGAGTGGCAGGCCATCCCGCAACAAGTTATCGCCAACTTGATTGCTTCTAAGGGTTCCCGATGCCGAGCAGTGATCAACGCAAATGGCGGTCACTTCAGATATTGACGATTCATGTACCCCACTCTCTTTGACAGCCTGTACAGCCGTTCTGCTTTTCTCGGCGAGTTTCATGTTTTGAACATTTGAACAGTGATTGTTTCCGATACTATTGACTGTATTTTCGTTTTTCTACCATTGATGTCCAATGAAATATTAAGTTGAGAAGTGGGTGTCAAGTTTCTTTTTTGGAAGAGTATATTAACCCATGGCACAAACCAGCGAACGCTCCTATGTTACGAACGCTAAAGGAAACTGCACATACTAAACGCCAAAGATAGAAGCCTGCAGCTGTCACAATCGGACAAGTCAGCAGAATATACAGACAGGTCAGTGTTAAACTCACTGGTAAAACGGCTAATAACCAAACATACTTAGCCGACATAACACTTCGGCCACAATAGTCAAGTTTCATACTAACTTCCTGACCGTTGGTAATATCTACACAAGAGAAAATAGCTGACCTGAAACATAATACGGGAAATAACAGATATGAACCATTTACCTCCATATGCAAGATGCGAGGGGTTATGACGGTAGACCTTAAAGACAGCGGACGAGAAGAAGTGCCAGACTCTTGAACGGACGTGTCGGTACTACCGGGCCAAATGCGAATAGCAAGTGAATAGCAATGGTTTTTATACTGTTAGGGCGAATAGGGTGAGTATCGCACAGGATACACCTGCATCACGTGTAAAACGGGTTACCTGTATCGACTTAAACAAGGGAAACGGACAGGTCAGCATATTATACACAAATGTCCCGTGTAAAACCTTCACCAAGGGATACATTCGTGGCCCGTGCAGAAAACAAGGCACGTGCGCCACACAGAACATAGCTACGATGCATACGGAAATCATACCAACCCGTCATACGGAAATCATAACAGCACATGATTTACCCTAAGCCACGCATCCGTGACAGTTGGACAAGTACTGGACACGCGTCTGTCATTCAGCAGAGGCATGTGCGAAACGTCCTCGTGTTTGTGCAACGTTCATTAGTTTGTGCTGCCGAACAGAATGAATGTCGTAAGCCGGAGGTCGTTGTAAGAACGCAATAATTATTCAATATCACTGAACAAAGGTCATGGTTAGAACGTTACGTTCAATATCACTGGAAGAAGGTCATGGTTAGAACACAATATTCAATATCATTGGGCAAAGGTCATGGTTAGAACGTTATGTTCAATATCACTGGACAAAGGTCATGGTTAGAATTTTACATTCAGTATCACTGGAGGAAGGTCATGGTTAGAACACAATATTCAAGATCACTGGACAAAGGTCATGGTTAGAACGTTATGTTCAATATCACTGGAAGAAGATCATTTTTAGAACACATTTTTTTAATATCACTGGACAAAGGTCATGGTTAGAACGTTCTTTCTTAGAATGACGTTTTGTTCAATATCACTGGACGAAGGTCATGCTCAGAACGTTCTTTTCAATATCACTGGACGACGGTCATGGTCAGGACGTTATGTTCAACTTCACTGGTAGATGGTCAAGGTTAGAACGCAATATTCGATATCACTGGACGAAGGTCACGGTTAGAACACTACGATCAATGTCAGTGGACGATGGTCATGGTTAAAACGTTGACGAAGGGTATGCTGAGAACGCGGTGTTCAGTATCACTGAACGAAGGTCGTGGTTAAAACGCTAACGTCAAGAACATTGTTACGAGGCTGAAATATGAAATATGAGTCACTCTCAGCCTACATCGACTCTGGTATTTACGGTGCACCCGCCCGCACCTGGTGGCTGGCTCGGTTTGTTGGCTGCGTGGATGGTCGATTGACCAGCTGCTTCAATAGTTGTACAAATGAAATAAAATTTCATTCTCTCTCTCTCTCTCTCTCTCTCTCTCTCTCTCTCTCTCTCTCTCTCTCTCTCTCTCTCTCTCTCTCTCTCTCGTGAGTTCGAATCCCGCCGGCTGAGGCCAAATATTTGTGCTGACCTTTTTTCTCGTTGCCCCGTCTTTGATATCACCCTTATGCGGTGGAAAAGGACGTTAAACTCCCAAACACCCACCCACCCCCACCCTCTCTCTCTCTCTCTCTCTCTCTCTCATTCGTTAAACAAAGGTTCTCTCTCTCTCTCTCTCTCTCTCTCTCTCTCTCTCTCTCTCTCTCTCTCTCTTATTCATTGTAAAAACAAAGGTCTCTCTCTCTCTCTCTCTCTCTCTCTCTCTCTCTCTCTCTCTCTCTCTCTCTCTAAATAGTCAATCATCCGTGTGGGGCGATCCCATCACCCAAAACACGCGCGGGCAGAGAGTGAATTGACTTCAGTCATTGGCTATACATCAGCTAGATAGAGTGTACTACGCCATTACCAAGGTGGAGTCTCCCTGTCCGACACACAAAACTGCGATTCCTAAACACCTTACTGAGACTGAGAGCTCAACATCCCCACCCACTAGTAAATGTTTGTTTATAGGAGAGAGAGAGAGAGAGAGAGAGAGAGAGAGAGAGAGAGAGAGAGCGAGAGAGACACAGAGAGAGAGAGAGAGAGAGAGAGAGAGCAGGGCGAGTGAATGTGCAGAGTGAATGCCGGAATGAGTGTATCAATGAGTGTTCAATGTGATAGTAAATTGTATGTATGTGATAATGTGTTTTATTATTGATTTTAAGTAATTGTTTCTGGTCAAGACTGTTTGTTTTACTCAATTTTTTTTTATGCGTTTATTTGTATTCTTATCTATTAAAATGTTTATTTTGTGTTTACTAGTATGCGGGTAAAAAAAAATACAATTTCCCTGTACGGGATCAATAAAGTATTCTGTATTCTGTATAATATAATTTCCCTGTACGGGATCAATAAAGTATTCTATATTCTGTATAATATAATTTCCCTGTACGGGATCAATAAAGTATTCTATATTCTGTATAATATAATTTCCCTGTACGGGATCAATAAAGTATTCTATATTCTGTATTAGTTTTTGCTGTTGTTGGCTTTGATGGTGGGGGGGGGGGGGGGCTGGAAGAGGGGGTGTTTCCGTTGTTGTTGTTTCGTTTTCCTTTATTTTCTCGTGTTGGTGTTTTGGGTTTTATAGCTGTTGACACCATGTTTGGACCAAAAACACTCTCGTCTGACATCAGCTTAAAGCAAAGGACATGTTGTTATAATAATAATAATAATAATGAGGATTTTTTTATAGCGCCTAATCTCCGAAGCCGGGGCTCTAGGCGCTTTACGAATGTACACAAAAGGGGATAAATAAACACTTGAATAATAGAAAAATAATCAACTAAATAAATACGAATGAAAGCGTACATATATATACATACATACATTACATACATACATGTAGTCAGACATACAGTCAGACATACATACAAGCACTGACACCTACATACACATCAACATCCGATACACACCTACATACATACACACTGCAAAAACAACGGGTTGTAGCCATGTTCGTCGTTTGTACGTCACAAGGGCAAACGCTGCTTCGAACACATTCTCGAATTATCTTTCCTTTGCAGTACGCGAGTTGTTTCCCCACTCGAACTTGCCGTCCACGCTTGTGCGTTTCTGTTGCGAAACAATTTAAATCTCCCACACAGCTTCAAGCACAAGGTTGAAGGTCACAGCCTCTGAGAGGCGCTTCTCATTGGCTGATACTGCCAACTCTGCAAACTCGAGGATTTGGACGAGTGTTTAAGGTATCCGACTTCGGATCGTGGGTCGCCGGGTTCGACTCCCTGGTGGGCTAGAATTGAGCTGGATTTTTTCCTTTCCAAATCGCACGCAGACTTGTTTACGGTGCCTGTCCCGCCCTCGTGTACAAATATCACGAATATCACAAATATCAAGTGTGCACGCTAAAAGTCCCACGTCCAAACAGAAATACTGTCGGCCGGACGCACCAGAGTGAATAGCAGGGCGAAGGTTTGCACATAAGGTAGCGCTTAGCGGCAGCAGCCTTTCACTGCTTCGTCCTTCAGCCCTGCGGCGCCATGCGCATTTCAAAAGAGATGGATATTCGAGCCGAAGAGAAATCTACCATACCATACCATACCATACCAAACTCCGGACAAGCTCCGATCGGCGTTCGACGGTCATGTGTGTCACACGAGCAACGCGGAAAAACAACGAGAAACGACGTGTTCGTTGTTTGTTCTACCCGTGTGACGTCAGCCTTACCCAAGCGGATGTTTAGGAGTTACACTATCGTCCGAGTCTCTGGGTTAACCTGACTCGTGACAGATAGGGCGGCGTGTCCAGTGAACGCGCCACTACAAGCGCCCGATCACGAGCCTCTGATAAAAGAGTTGGCGGTTCCCAACTGCAATTGCTGCGCCATTGTTGGCAATGCGTCTGTTTTCGAACTCTACGGTTGGGGGGAAGTGGATATTCTATAGAGGAAGTGGATTATCAGGATAGCATCTCTCTCTCTCTCTCTCTCTCTCTCTCTCTCTCTCTCTGTTCGTCAAATAACAGCTATCAGTGAAAGAATGAATGGTGAACTGATAAAAAAAATTCTCCAAAACATAAACCCCTATGGGAAAGTATCAATGGGTCTTTGTACTTGTAAACAAATAATTGCTCTTACGATATGAATAACTCATCTCTGAGTTTGAATAACACACGCTCTCTCTCTCTCTCTCTCTCTCCCCCCCTCCCCCTTCCCAGCGGTAGATACATACAGTAATTGTAATACGTCACTGCCAATAGATGCAGTGCTCTTCAGAAAGGGTGCCAGACACGTCTGTGACAATGACAGCTTCGTCCGAGACAAGCCGAATTTCTTCATAATTGCCCAGGCCTCACGATAGATTGCTGCTGTCACCCGCGAAAAAGGCCTAAGCGCTGATCAAATCCATGCCGCTTCATTCCTTTTTGTAGATAACGTTAGAGTGTCGGTTTGGGCAAGTGGAACTACTCAGGAACTTTATGATGAAACGTGCGCGTAAGTAACTGGAGTAATTGGGAAAGAAAATGGTCAAATCTTTTTCTTTCTTGTTTTTCTTCTTCTTGTTTTTATCATCATCATCACCACCATCACCATCTTTTTCACTTCTAATGGTCACCGTCGTCGTCGTCGTCATCATCATCATCGTCGTCATCATCATCATCATATTCTTCTTCTTCTTGTTTATCGTCGTCACCATTCTCATCATCTTCTCCTCCTTCTTCTTGTTTGCCGTCGTCGACGTCTTCCTCCTCATCATCAGCATTGTCATCTTTCTTTCCTTTCTTTCTTTGCCGTTTTTCGTGTAAAATAAAAATTTATGGTGGCCTTCGGGTGCGTGTCCTTTAAGATAAGACATTTTCACTTACACACGCATCCCCCCCCCCCCCCTCAAGAGAGAGAGAGAGAGAGAAATGGTGCTTTTTTATAATAACTGTCTGGTTCTGATACCGATCTGCAATTTCCAGAAAATGGAATCGTTACCTTGACAAATTGGTTATGTGAATTGTGTAACTCTGCGGTCTGTTTACCAAAAGAAAGAGATCGCCTCCCTTGGGTGTTTTTATTAAACTCCCGTCTCCATGCGGGATTGCATTGAAAAGCATGTGCGTACTCAGACAAAGAGCTGGTTTTAGGTTAGAGTCAAAAGGCAATGTTGCCCTGTCGGCTATAAAAGGTCTTGTTACAGCCATCAGAATAAAACAACTGTAGAAATGGCATCAGCGACACTAACTTTAGCATGAAAAGTTAGATTGTTATTACCAGTTCCAATAAAGTATGAAATAAATCAAAAGAGGTTGGGTTTTGGTGTGTGTGTGTGTGTGTGTGTGTGTGTGTGTGTGTGTGTGTGTGTGTGTGTGTGTGTGTGTGTGTGTGTGTGTGTGTTTGTGTGTGTGTGTGTGTGTGTGTGTGTGTGTGTGTGTGTGTGTGTGTGTGTGTGTGTGTGTGTTTGGGGTGTGTGTGTGTGTGTGTCTGTGTGTCTGTTTGTGTGTGATATTCAAAAAGCTACACAATAATAACAAAGGACCAACACCAACAAAAAAAAATTGAAGAAAGGCTATTCTTTTTAAAAGTCTAAACACAGAAACAGAAACATAAGCCCATTAGACTACAAGAAAAGCTGGACAGTCACGTGACCGCGTCTGCAATGCTGGTACTGAGCCAACAGAAGCGCGGCGACCACACTGAACGCTCCAGTAGTGTAACAACAGTCGTAGAATTTTAATGTTCGACCGCTCGCGCAAAGTGTAAACAACATTGTGTCGCATTAAGAGCTGTACTAATCATGACGATAGCGCATGTTGAGCATACAGGCGCACTCGCAAGCGAAACTGTTTCAAAACATAAGCTGGCTTAGTAAAGATGGATGACTATAGGACACGTGATGAATATGATAGATCACGTGTCCTTGCTGACCGCAAAAGTATAGATCGTTAACTCTGTACTGAATATCGTCCACCGTGGCACAGAAAATGATAGGACATGATTATGTCCGTCTTGGAAAGTAAGTAACGGAAATTTTGAAAAGGATTCGATCTGTGACCGATATCCGACGCGGGTACGTAGGCCTGCGTGCCTAGGTACGTCGGATTCCCATTTCATCTCATCATTACCTGAATAACTCAGAAAACCTGCCGCACCTGTAAAGAATATAGAGCTGATGTCATTTTCTGGTTCTCTGCACATACGAACTCGCTTGCTTATGATCGTAAGGGTCGCATCGGGGGCGCTGCGCGGCGGGCGACCCGTGGTCTCATTGCTCTTACTATATTTTACTATTATTACGCTGTTTTATGCTGTCACCTCTGCTGTTGTGCTGCTGTTGTGATGTGAAGTGATGTGGGATGTAGTGTTGTAATTTATAGTGATGCAATATGTGATAGATGGCAGGTCACTGTTTTATGTGTGAGTGTGCGAGTATGTAAATAGGTGGAGTGGGTGTTTGGGGGTTTAACATCCTTTTCCACCACATAGGGTGATATCAAGGACGGGGCAACGATGAAAAAGCCAGCACAAATATTTGGCCCCAGCCGGGATCGAACTCACGACCCGAGCATTGCAAGTCCAACGCTCTACCATTCGACCACCCCGGCTCCCTGTAAATAGGTGGAGTGTGTGTGTATGGCCATATGAGTGAGTGTTTGGCATGTTTTATGTTTTATGAGACCACAAAGCAATGTTCCACTTTTTGAAATTTAATAAATTTCTTATCTTCTTATCTTTCTTGTCTTATCGGTGCTGACATGATCATTGAGCTTTCCTAGTCTGTCTTGCCGGCCATTGCCCGAATTTTTGTTTTCCTTTGTTCTTCTCAACACTCGCCCAGTCGGACCGCAGGATAATGAGCTGAAACAATAACTGCATAGACGCTGCATCATGCGCGAATTGGTGGACACAAGTGATTGCGGAGGAAGAGCTCCGTGCATTCTCTGTTCATCGTTTGTCGCCGTTGGGTTTGTTAGTGTTGCTGTTGCTATTGTTGTTGTTGCTGTTGTTGTGTGTGTTTGGTTTCCGGTTTTTCAAAGTGAATTTGGATAACTTCCATACGATAGCAATTATGGACATGTGCACAGTTATACTTTTAATACTTTTTCCGCTTTTGTTTGTTTTGTTTGTTGGTTTGTTGGTTTTGGGTTTTTTTCTGGTTTTGTTTTGTCTTTTTGTTTGTTTTGTTTGTTTTGTCTGGTTTGTTTTACAGTTTTTAATTTCAGCTATTATTTTGTGTTCTTTCAAGCCTTCTTTCTTTTTCTTTTCTTTTTTTTTTTCTTTTTTTTTTTCGCATGCGGTGACACTGGACGTTAAGCGCGCAAACAACAAAATCAACCAGCCAACCAACCAACGAACCGAACAACCTGCCGCCATAACGTTTACCAACAGCACACAGTCACGGAAACCACACCCATATTTCCTCCCTGCTACCGTAGAGCATGGTAAGTCTTCTATCACTCCTAAAGCAGTAAGCGTGGCCGGGACGGCCACAATAATCAAATAAACATTCGCACACCGGCAGATGGCGGTCGAAGCAGCGAGGTGAGGAGCGGGGAAAATGGCCGAGTAAATCTTTCTTACGGCCGGCACGTGACTCTCACAGGGAGAGAAACAGGATCAGGAGGAGAAAACCCTGCGTAATCCTGGCCAATGCCAATGTTTGTAGCGCGGTGTGGTCGGCCATTTCATGTGTTTTCTGGTTGTTTTTGGCATTTCTTCATTCCGACAGGCTTAACGAGGGTACTTCCCGGGCTTCGCAGCCTCCCCCTGCCCCCCCCCCCCCCCTCTCTCTCTCTCTCTCTCTCTCGGGGAGCCGGGGAGGTCGAATGGCAGAGCGTTGGACTTCTAATGCTCGGGTCGTGAGTTCGATCCCGGCTGGGGCCAAATATTTGTGCTGGCTTTTTCATCGTTGCCCCGTCTTTGATATCACCCTATGTGGTGGAAAAGGACGTTGAACTCCCAAACACCCACCCACCCTCTCTCTCTCTCTCTCTCTCTCTCTCTCTCTCTCTCTCTCTCTCTCTGTGTAAAATAAAGTTTCGTTCGTTCGTTCGTTCGTTCGTTCTCTCTCTCTCTCTCTCTCTCTCTCTCTCTCTCTCTCTCTCTCTCTCTCTCTCTCGCAAAGCGATAGAAATACTTCATTGAAAGCAACATTTTCAAGGGCCCGTTCTTGTGTGCAAAATGTGCAAGGAATTTAGTCCACTGTACTTAAGATGTCTAGCTTCAGAACTAGTGTCCCATCATTCCAGATTAGGTCTTAAACCTGCGCCGCGTCCGGCCTCGCCCAAGACTAGAGATATATGTAAAACTAGTTTAACTTTTTGTAAGAGTGCACTATGGAATTCGTAACCACGCCAGGTCACTCGTTCAGTGCCGGCCTAGGGGAGCCGGGATAGCCGAATGGTAGAGCGTTGGACTCTCAGTGTTCGGGTGGTGAGTTCGAATCCCGGCTGGGGCCAAATATTTGTGCTGGCCTTTTTCTCGTCGTCCCGTCCGCTTTGATATCACCCTTACGTGGTGGAAAAGGACGTTAAACTAACAAACAGCCACACAGTGCCGACCTAGAGATCGAATGTTCGGTCGTCACGATCATCATCAGCATAATCATTACCATCATTATCAAATGATGACCTTGGACTAGCAAGCCTTACCCTACGACGGATGTCTGGGCGTAACAGACACGGATCGCGTTTTGTTTTCCACGGAAATCAGGGGAGCCGGGGTGGCCGAATTGTAGAGCGTTGGACTCTCAATGCTCGGGTCGTGAGTTCGTATCCCGCCTGGGACCAAATATTTGTGCTGGCTTTTTCATCGTTGCCCCGTCTTTGATATCACCCGTATGTGGTGGAAACGGACGTTAAACCCCAAAACACCAACCCACTCCTCGGAAATCACACACCGGTCACGAAAATGCTTTCACAAAGGAGATGGTTCAAAACTCTGATATTTCCCTATGGATGTCCAAAATACCATTTTCAACCAGATTTTCCCCCACGACCAACTCCAGCCTGTCTCAGTCACTATGCACCCTCGTTTATATTTTTATATATATTTTCGCAGCGGGAAGCTTAAATACGCTATTTATGCAAAGACTTTTACCGCCGGGAAATAAAGATGAATTGTCAATGGCGTGCAAATGCCAGCGACCTGTTATGATTATTTCAGTTTTGCACTAAGCAGGGTGAGAAATCACTGAACTGGGCCATAACGGTTTGCACTTTCTGTGCCGTGGTGTTCCATGCAGGCTTCCGTTACAACGGAACGGCGACAGGACGCCACGACAACCGAGGCATTTCCCCCTGGAGACTGAAGGTGTGGCGACAAAACCTGTTGTCGTTAATGATTAAGGAACTCGAGTCAGCCTGCTAAATCAAGAAGCCATATGGTTCCATGGAAATAATGTCGTTATTGGCTGTAAGCTGACACTTGTGTTCACACAACACGCGGCGGAAACATGCCGACAAATACACGTTCACACATCTGTAAATACGAGTGGCTAACACATGCACGCACTGGACGCGCGCGAGCGCGCGCACACACACACACACACACACACACACACACACACACACACACACACACACACACACACACACACACACGTGCAGAGAGAGAGAGAGAGAGAAGCACGCACGCACACCCGCTCACACCTCAGACAAGGTAAGAGATTTCTAGAGATTTTCTACTGTTGTTGTCGTTGTTGTTTTGTTGTAATTTCTTCTTGTTGTTGTTTATTTGTTTGTTGTTTTTCTCCTTTCGTTTTGCTTCTTTGCTTGGTTGGTTGGTTGGTTGAATTTTGTTTGTTTGTCTGTTTTTGGTTTGGGTTTGTTTGGTTGTTTGGTTGTTTGTTTGGTTGTTTGTTTTATCCAGTTTTTTCTCCCTCTTTCCCTAACACCACCTAGGCTCTCCTCCACCTCAGGCTCATGTACCCGCCCTTTCGATTCCCGTCGAAAAGTAATCAGACAAAAACAGTACTATTACTAATACTATTACTATTACTAGACCAGCCGGCCAGAAGTTGCATTGTCACAGGAAACAGATGACTGACTCAGACAAAGATAGGACCGCCTTTCTGACAGAACAACGAACATCCGGAACACTGGATCAGACGGATGACGTGGGCACTGTTCAGACTGGGAAGGTGGGGGGGGGGGGGGGCTATTGGGGAGGGGGTGGGGGGGTGACTAAGGCCTAGCACCTGAGCTGTAACCAGCGATATTTGCATTTGGGCTGAAACAGAAAATTAATAAAAGTAAACCGCTGTAACACTCAAAAAAAAAACAAAAAAAAAAAACTAATTACTTAGTAAAACAAGGGAGAGGAGGGGGCTGTAGAAAAATTGAAATTCTCTTCGATTTTTTTCCCCCGATACACGATCACGCAAATCGCTATTGTTCTGGTATCCCCGAAAAGGCCTCCCGCAACTTCCACATCCCGAACTCAATTGTGCGACGATCGTCCCCGCAGTGCAGGGGATGTCACCGCGAGAGATTGCGGCGGAAATGACAAAGATTAGTACAGGGAGACAACAATAAAGGGGAGATTAATGCCGCCCCTCTATTTGTCCGTGACCAGATTTCCACGGGCCAGGGAGTTTGATCCATTCTCATGCCGCAGCTTCTAAACAGACTTTGGTTCCTGCGTTCTGGGATTTTGTAAAAAGTTCAAGTTTGAACTGAGTAATGTTCTGACACTGCACTAGCAATTCAAAACAGCAGACAAACGCGCGTTTATCTTCGTTGACCCATAACTCTGGAACACACTCCCTGCCGGTCTGAGAGGGGAGCTGGGAGACCCGAATGGTAGTGCATTGAACTCTGGAACATACTCCCTGCCGGTCTGAGAGGGGAGCTGGGAGAGCCGAATGGTAGAGCATTGGACTCTGGAACACACTCCCTGCCGGTCTGAGAGGGGAGCTGGGAGAGCCGAATGGTAGAGCATTGGACTCTGGAACACACTCCCTGCCGGTCTGAGAGGGGAGCTGGGAGAGCCGAATGGTAGAGCATTGGACTCTGGAACACACTCCCTGCCGGTCTGAGAGGGGAGCTGGGAGAGCCGAATGGTAGAGCATTGAACTCCGGAACACACTCCCTTCCGTTCTGAGAGGGGAGCTGGGAGAGCCAAATGGTAGAGCATTGAACTCTGGAACATACTCCCTGCCGGTCTGAGAGGGGAGCTGGGAGAGCCGAATGGTAGAGCATTGAACGCTGGAACATACTCCCTGCCGGTCTGAGAGGGGAGCTGGGAGAGCCGAATGGTAGAGCATTGAACTCTGGAACATACTCCCTGCCGGTCTGAGAGGGGAGCTGGGAGAGCCGAATGGTAGAGCATTGAACGCTGGAACATACTCCCTGCCGGTCTGAGAGGGGAGCTGGGAGAGCCGAATGGTAGAGCATTGGACTTTCAA
>JACVVK020000362.1:67500-87500 GCA_018292915.2 Batillaria attramentaria
CTCTCTTTCAGTTCAAGTTTCTTTTCTGCCTTTCTTTCTTTTATTTGTCAGTTGGGGGAGGGGGGGGGACTAGGGAGTCACGGTGGGGGAGGGGTCAGTCAGTGCAGTGTGTGTGGGGCCGGGCAGCTGATTTGTTTTTTTCCATGCTCACAGTTCCAACCCCAGCCCTGCTGGCTCCTCTTTATTATTATTATTATTTTATCTTTTTTTTTTAACTGAACTACGCACTTAATTACAGTACAACCAGAACTTAATCCGGCGTAAAAAAAAACAAACAAACAAACAAATAAACGGGCAATAACATATTAATAAAATAGACAAGACCGCTGGGCAGTTGGGAAGTCCGGTGGGGGGGTGGGGGGGGGTAGTAGTCTGGGCAAACTCAGTCTGAAGACACCCCCCCCCCCGGCCCCCCCTCACTGACTACCCCTTGTCTGACTGGCAACCACCGAGTGCCGCTGCCCGACTGAGCGTAACCTCAGTAGCTACAGTACATCAGTGATGAGGGAAAATCCTCTCACTGAGAGGAGACTGAAAAAGAAAGAAGAAGAAGAAAAAAAAAAAAAAAAAAACATTAACTGACACTCATTTTCAAGTCAAACAAAATGATCACTGAGTGAGTACAGCTCGTGATTTTATTGTGAGCATTAGCGTGATTATCAGCCCCTCGCAATCATCGCGGTCAGTGAACTGAAATGTTCTGAAACTGAAACGGAAACATGTCCGAGTCATCGATGGTCACTGAGTCAGTACAGTGTTTGCGGCATCCAAAGCGACCTGGGAGACTTCAGCTGTCGCGTCGCCAGTGTAGCGGTTGCTTCCCTTGTTCCCCCACGCTAGATGGCAACGCTAGTCGATGTGCCCAGCGACGATGAATATGTTGATGACTGTAGCGACGATGGAAGCAACACCTCTTTAGGACCAAGGCTCGACAAAACGTCTGCTTTTTGCGCCTTGGCATGCTGACTATGGAGGTAAGTGCTATACGAAATAAGCTGCGAGAAGCGAAGCTTTACAGCGCGACAGTCAGTGACAGTGGCAGCGACGACACGAGGAAGGTAAGAACGAAGGTCGATGAAATGTAAACGACCGGCGCGACTACGCGGCAGCCATCTTGGACGAGTCGTCTGCTCGGCTGCCGATTAGATCGAAAAGTAGGACACGGAAGAGAGAGCCGCCGGTAGCCGTCTCTGTACCAAACATGACAAATTTCCAACGAAAACAGCGGAAAAGTTATCGTTTTTAAGGACATTGGCCGCAACGCTTGGCTAACTTCGTCAGAGCAAGCGACAGCTTGGCAACAGTTGTTGAGGATTGTTGACGAAAGCCAGGAATGCGAGAATCGATGCGACATGGCGAAGCAGGAGTTGCTTCCCTTAGACCGTGGAGGAGCAACACCGTTTCTGCGTGCTCCAGAGTTGCTCAGTGTAGCACCGCTGAATCATGTGTGTGTGTCTGTGTGTGTGTGTCTGTGTGTGTGTGTCTGTGTGTGTGTGTGTTTGGGGGTGGGGGGAGGGTCAGCGAAATCAAACAAAGAAGAACGCACAGTTCTGGTCAGTTTTGTTCTAGTTCAATCGTCAGACGGTTTGTTCAGTTAACTATATGATTTGTTTGTTTCTTTGTTTCGAATCAGTGTCTTTTTCGTCGTTCATTTAAAAAAAATAAAAATTATTTTATCTTTTTGGCATGTTGTTATCCCTGAGATTATACGGTTGATCACTTATTGGTTCAGTTGTTGTTGCAGGGCGGGAGGGGGGTGGTGGGAGGGGCCCGGGATGATGGTGTGTGTGTGGGGGGGGGGGAGGGGTCTACTTTTGCCCTCTTTTGTTGTTGTTGTTGTTGTTGCTGTCTTTTGAAGTCAGTTCCAATCTGTAGTTTTTCCTTGTCAAATTTCTTCATAGTTGTTTAACATTGTATCAGTTCCGGCCACTGTTTCCTTCACCAAACAATTAGCCTATCTCTCACAGGAAATCATCGACGAGATAGGATCAACACCCACACTACAACCGGTGTCCGCTGAGGACTCCACGTTAGACATCATCAACTGTACGCCATCAACACTCCCACCACAGACAGCACCAGAGCCTGAGCGACAGCAACAACGCCAGCCTCGGTCGTCCCCGTCGTCGCGCGGCAGCGGTGGTGGTCAGTCAGCGAAGGTTCACACGTGTGGATTTTGTGAGGGCACTTTCCCTTCCTACCTGGCGTTAGTGGAACACAAGGCGATTCACGGCGGGGACAGGCCGTACCAGTGTCACGTGTGTGACAAGCGATTCACACAGAAGGCGCATCTCATCATTCACAAAAGGACCCATACAGGTACATTACTGACTTGATATATTTTGGAGTTTGGTTTGGTTAGTTGTCCAACACATGTGACGTGGGATATAGCAAAGACGAGGCAACGAGGAACAATACTATTTGGTCCCGGCCGGGTTTCGAACTCACGACCCTTGCACTGAAAGGGGGAGAGGGGAGATGGGAGGGGAACGACAGTGTGTGTGTGTGTGTGTGTGTGTGTGTGTGTGTGTGTGTGTGTGTGTGTGTGTGTGTGTGTGTGTGCCTCTGTGTGTGTGTGCCTCTGTGTGTGTGTGTGTGTGTGTGTGTGTGCGGGGGGTTGGGGGGGGGGGCGTTTCGTTGTTAATGACGGCAGAAAGCACCGAAGTTAATGTACAACCAAAGGTACATGTACTAAGTGAAAGTACATGTATTCAGTATCTTTGGTATATATGTACTACAAGGGGAAAGTGGGGGGGGGGGGGGGGATAAATAAACACAAATATAAAAGACCAGTGGAGTCCAGTCCCCACTGATACGTATTCAGAATACTTTGTACCCTGCGAAAAGGGTAACACTGCACTACACAACATTCATTTTTGTTCTCATCAGGTGAGAAGCCTTACGCATGTCACATCTGCCACAAGCGGTTCGCCCAGTCGTCTCACCTCAACAGTCACAAACGTGTGCACACGGGAGAGAAGCCGTTTTTCTGCAGCATCTGTAACATGGGATTCTGTCGGCGTCAGCGGTTAGAGGCGCATTTACAGCAACACGCGCAGGAGGTCGACAACATCGTACAATGTAAGGGCTTGTTCTTTCTTTGTTGGGATTTTTGTATGGTTGGATGGGTGTTGTTGTTGTTGTTGTTGTTGTTGTTGTTGTTGTTGTTGTTGTTGTTGTTGTTGTTGGTGGTGGTGGTGGTGGTGGTGGTGGTGGTTTTTGTTGTTGTTGGGGCAGTCGGTGGTCTAGTAGTTAAGGCTTTGTCAGCAATGCGAGAGGTCAGGTTCGAGTCCCACTCGGAAAAAAAAATTGTTCCTTCTCGTATGTGACACTGTTCACTGATTCGGGCCGATCGTCGGGGGTTCTCTCCGGCTTCCTCCCTCTCTGCTTTGGAAAAAAAATTGATTTGGTATCAAGTTCACTTTGGTGATAGCATGAGGCTGCGGGTTTCTGCAAAGTCTGCATCTCACATCATTTATTTATCTATTTGATTCTGTATTTATTTATTTTTTGTATTATCTATTTATCCATATGTTCAGTAGCAGTAGTAGTCGTAGTAGTAGTAGTAGGAAGAAGAGCAGGAGTATCAGCAGCAGCAGTAGCACTATGACTAGTATCATATTTTGTGTTGTATGTTTTCCATGCTGTTGTCAAGCCATTGCTATCCTGCCACAGTCACTCAGACTTCAATAATGTCATTACAATGTTTCGCGTTCGTTTTGCTTACAGCATCCACGACAGACAACGAAGGCGGAACAGAGTCAGAATTCTCTTCCGAAGCTGCTGATAAGTTCTCGGCTTTACTGCCGGGTTTTGATCTGGCCAAGCTGAAAGAGGATGGGGAAACCGGGGCGAGCCGGACCTCCCAGCAAGCAGTGTTCCCCGGCTTCCCCACAAACATGCCTGGTGAGGTTGAAGACGGTGTGGATGCTGGTGTTGGTATCAAACAGGAGAACGTCCAGGAAAGGGATGGTGAAAAATACGGATCTAGATCACGCTCCCCGACCCCTTCTTCCCAAACTTCTGCTTCCACAGCTCCGAAGAGCCGGCGAAAACCGGCGTTTGTGAGGAGAGTGGGAGCAGAGAGCAGCAGGAACTCCGCGCAAGCTTCTAAACGGACTCAGGACGAGAGAACTTTACTTCAGACTGGCGACAACGAAAGTGGCTCGAGTGGTAACCTAGCTGAAGACGGCGGCAAGACAGACGTGTCCGCCTCCCAGGAGGCTGCGGTAGATGCTCTCATCCGCATGGCTACTGGTGCTGATCATGACGACATGGATATGAGCGACCAATCGGCAGGGTTTGACGTCACTTTTCCCGGCATGCTCTTGAAGCAGACGCTGCTGGCGGCGGGGAAGCCCACCTCAAGCAGCAGTAATACTACACGCGGCACTCACGGTATTAGCGGTCGGCAGCAGCAGAGGTCATCGGTAAAGTTCACCTCTCCAGACTCATCTGGGGGAGGTGGTGGAGGAGGAGGAGGGGGAGGGCTACGCAACTCTGGTGGTCGTCAGCCGTCCACCACGCCCACAGCCACCCCCGGGTCCGGCACCATCCTGTCTTCTCTCATCAGGACCAACACTCGCGTCTCGCTCGTGGATTTTACGGCGGAGGACCTCCTGCGTCATTTGATGTCACGCGATGACGTGTACCGCTGTGACTTCTGCCGCGTCATCTTTCATGACGCAGCCCTGTATCACCTGCACCGCAGCATGCACGACAAGATGGACATCCGTTGCTGCAACTTGTGTGGGAAGCTGGCTGTAGATAAATACGATTTTACTGCGCACTTTCTGACCCAGCACAAGTAACAGGCTTCTTCAGCCTACACAACCTGGCTTACGTCCCTTACGGTGGAGTAGGATATCAGTACGCGCTACATTTATTTTAGGACACTGACAGAACACAACGAACACTCTGGTATGCAAATTGGGTCGTTTGCGGCGTGCAACTGAACAGTAGTGCAAACTGGAGGGGTACGGGAGGCCTGCAAGTATATGTTTGGGTTTGAAATGTCGTATTTTTTCGGGGAAAAACTGCTGACCGACAGCTAAATGATCAAAATTCATGATTCATGGAATGATATATATATATATATATATATATATGTCTAATGGTAAATCCACCCGTGCACGTGAAATGCGCGTGTACAGACTTTTTTTTAACTATATGAGGAGAGCGGCACGACGGTCAGTTTGGCTTCAAAATAATCCCTTACCTCCATAATGCGGTTTACGTATTCAGCAACTAGAGGGTGTGATTTTCCTCGATGTGTGTGTGTGTGTGTGTGTGTGTGTGTGTGTGTGTGTGTGTGTGTGTGTGTGTGTGTGCGTGCGTGCGTGCGTGCGTGCGTGCGTGTGCCAAGGGACATAAACTTGCATGTATATATGTCTCTGATGTGCTGTTTTTTTTTTTCTTCTTGTTGTTGGTTTTCTTCCTGCACGTATGAATATACAGTTGGGTCAGTTTTTACACAGTAAAGTTACGTACACTTCCTCGCACCAACGTGAAGGCGGTACAGCTGCAGCATATGATTATGCAGATGTGTAAAGTTATTCATTGATACAGAGGTGAAAGGCTTGCCTGTTACACTTTTCTCTCCACAATTTTTTTGTGCTCTTATCCATTTTTGATGTGTTCAGTAACTTACTGTTTTCCACTTTTTGATGTCTGTTAAAAAAAAAGTGAATTTTCTTCGATTTTGTGTCCCTAAGCTCGGGTTATTGTAAAGAGGTGTTGGTGGAGTGCATTTAGTCTATATTCTTGTTGTTGCTGTTGTTTGTGAGTCCTGGGCCCGTATTTAAAAGTCGAGGTTAATTTAACACAAGGCTACGGGCCTAACCCAGACTAGGACAAAAGAAACCCCAAAAGCAAAATTGAATTTAAAAAAAAGGAAGGGAAGAAAAGAAGAAAGAAATCATTCTATAACGGCTTAGGCAACTTGCTGGAATGGGGCCCGCTTCTTGGTTTAAAACAAAACAACAACAACAACAAAGCCAACAACAACAACAACAAAAAAACAAACAAAAAAACAATAGAAAATTTTACCCTAGAGCTAGTTTAGTTCGAGGTTAGACTCTAACCCGGGGCTAAAAGACCTAACCTCGACTATTACATACGGGCCAAGGAGTTTTGATTTTCTTATCTTCTTGTTTCCCATTTCTATTGCCTCTAAATTACTGAGTCTAAAGGTTTCAGTGTTCGCAAAATGCACGACTAAGCTGATTTCGTTGTTAAGTATGCTACTTTACTTGTCTTTAAACTGGCTAATTCCATCTTTGCTAAGTCAGCTTATGTTTTGGAACAGTCACAGTTTCGCTCGTGAGTGCGCCCGCACGCTCGAAATACTCTATATTGATGGTTAATACAGCCCTTAATGCGATACATGTATACAATGTTGTTTACACTTTTGCGCGAGTGGTCGAACATTTGAATTCGACGACTGTTACACTACTGGAGCGCTCAGCGTGGTCATGACGCGTCATCGAGTACGCTTCCGCTGGCTCAGTGCCACTGTCACTCTCCAGTGATGTATTGTTAGATACCAGGAAAATAGCTCAGAGCGGTCTGTGGACATGAAATTGGTAGAATTAGCCACTTTGAGAAACTATGATACACAAGTACAAGATAGCTAGCCAGTGCATGGCTTCATACCCGCGTGAGCTGTAACAAGACAACTGTCCCGGTTAACCGTCATTTCAAGTTGTACTGTGAAACTGATGCAGTGTCCACTGCATGATGATGATGATGATGATGATGGAGACTTGATATAGCGCACGGCTCCACCCTAACTGAGTGCTCACGGCGCTTAGAGAGAGGTTTTGAAAGGAAGATAGTTAAAAAAAAAAAGAAAAAAAAAGACCGATATGACCGATGTCCCAAGCGGACATGGAGCCCTGCATATGCATGCGTGAGTTCAGAATTCAGTTTTAACATTATTCACTGTATTTTCAGTCGAATTGTGTGGTATGGTAGACTTCTCGGCGCAAATACTATCCATCTCCTCTGAAATGCTCATGGCGCCACCGGGCTGGAAGACGAAACTGTAAAAGCCTGCTGCCGCTAAGCGCTACTTTATGTGCAGACCTTTATCCTACTATTCACTTTGGTACGTGCGACAGTATTTCTGTTTTCCACGCCACCGGCCACTGCCTACTCATCTTCAAAAGACGGACGTGGGATTTTTTAACGTGCACACTTGATATTTGTGCGTGCGTGTGTACACGAGGGCGGGACAGGAACCGTAAACAAGTCTGCACGTGATTTCGACTCGATTTGGAAAGGAAAAATATCCATCCAAATTCCTGCCAACCAGGGATTCGAACCGTGCGGCCCACGGGATCCGAAGTCGGATACCTTAACCAATAGACCAAAAATCCCCTTGTCGGACTGATTAGTATTATCGGTAAATCACGAGAACAACCTTGAGACATACGCAGGTAGCCTTTACGATGTGTGTAAACAATTGATGTAAATAACTATGCTGCTACGGTAAACTGTGTGTGATCAATATGTTTTCACTCTGCACCATAAAAGACACTGCCAGTCTAGGTGAACATCGACAATCATTTATATATGTGATTCTCCTTTCTGCGTTTTACTGACTGATTTGACGAGCAATATTATTTCTTTATGATCACAAATGTTTTCAACGACGCAATTAATGTACTGACTACATTGACCAGACATTTTCACCTGGGATTTATCAGGTTCGGAAACTCTGGTGTTATGATATTGCTGTAAGTAAGTATTACTGTTCTTTGTGCTCTTCCACATCCTACTAATATTTTATGTACCTTTGCACATTCCCAGAACACTGTAAGCACGTACACTCAGTTTTGTTGTTGTTGTTGTGTTTTGCGTAGTTCGTTAAATGCTGTTCGAACAGTATCCACACTAAGCAGGTTAGTTAGTACTGTAATGTTGTTATGCACTTTCTACAGTGTGGGAACCAGCACCACTACAAGAATAATTATCATTATATCCTTATGTCTTCACAAACATTCCTTTACCGATTCTTACATTAAAATGAAAATCACAATCAGAGTGATTTGTCTCTGTGTGTGTGCCACGGTGTGTGTGTATGTGTGTGTGTGTGTGTGTGTGTGTGTGTGTGTGTGTGTGTGTGTGTGTGTGTGTGTGTGTGTGTGTGTTCGTAAGTCTTCGTGTCTCAGTGTGTGACCGGTTTGAATTTATTATTATATTTGGGTATGTTAGGGTGGTTGGCTGGCCGGCTATGTTGTATTCGGCTGTAATAGCCGGTAAGCAGTTGCTTCAACCACCACACCAATGATTTTTTTTCTTGACGGAACAAAAGCTGTTTCAGGCAGCAGCTCAACACATAGTCAGTTTATCTTGAAAGCCATATAGCGACCTGTCGCAAAAAGAACTTAGAAAATTTGCTGCGATGTAGGTTGTCTAAGGAAAACCACCGCTGCTTTATCGAAGCTGCTGTTTGCTTCTCGTGTTAGCTCCCTTCCCCATGAGAATCGCAGTCCGCAAGAGCCAAGACTGTCTCATAGAACATGGTTACATGATTCAGGGGCGTAGGAACCACGGGGGCCCTGGGGGCCCAGGCCCCCGTTCGATTTTTGGAAGGGGGGCCCGAATATCTTTGGGCCCCCCTTGCTTTTGAGAAGATGAGAGGGGGCCCACCAGTGAAGGGGCCCCCCTGCTCTGCTGTCGCAGGACACAGTCCTTGGCAGTCAACACACACACACACACACACACACACACACACACACACACACACACACACACAAACAACCTCCCCCCCCCCTTCTTCACCCCGGCCGTATGGCTCACCCGACTTCGTGGGCCCCCCTTCCTCTCAGCATCTTCCTACGCGCCTGGATTGTCGCTTGCCGGGGACGTGTACACATTTCTCAATTCAGTTCTGTCTCAAAGGAAAGACAGGACTATGATCAGGCCGGTGTTGTTTTTGTTGTTGTTGGTTTGGTTGGTTGTTTGTTGTTCGTGTTTGTTTTGTCACAAGCCAAGTTAATTGTCAGTTTTCAATTTTTTTTCTTAGTGTTTGTTTTTCTTTTGTTTTGTTTTTTAGACTGGGGGGGGGGGATGTTATAAGGTGGGTTTTTTGTTGTTGTTGTTGTTGTTTTTTAACCATGCATAGTCGTGAGGCCGGCCTGTGATCCTCAGTAACTCATTTGCGTGCTATGCAGCACGGCGTGTCACCTCCATGGGACAGAGTCGCCTCCCTTGTCCCGTTTGAAGAATGAGGTCACCGCGCAGGTGCGACAAGGTGTCCACTTCCTTCAAGATGGGGACGGTTGTGACGCTCTCGCTTCTCTTATTGTCTATAGCCGTTTTCCACCAAGGTATGAAAAGAATAGCAGAGTCCGTACTACATTTTGTTTCGTTTCTTTTCTTGATAATAGGTGCGGCCTACCCGGCCGCTGATTACCTGGACAGTCTTGGTTCAGGTGTGGGTCGCGTTGTGTTGTCAGTCAAACGCGGCCATTTCTGTTATGACACACTTTCATTTCCGCATTTGATTTCGTGTTGGAATGTACACTTTATTAAGTCTTTTTACGACTACTTGACGTAACGAAAAAAACAACATAAACCTGGCTTGATTCAGTGCCAGCTTCAACTCGAACAAATCATAGTGGATTTGTGATACTCATTCTTGTCAGTTGAAAGTATGTCAGTGAAAAAGCATGCCATATCTTTCTCATGACGGTATATAGTTCATCTGTATACAGGATAGAGCAACACTGACGTTTCAGTCGTCTTGCAGCTAACACTGTACGATATCTCTTTCATTTCATCAGTGCAAGTTTCTAGTAAATGTCATTCTGATCAGGAGATCTTGTAAGATTCACTTTCTTCATTTCTGTATGAGGTCTGAGATCATAGTGTTAAGTAATTTGAAACTTTTATTAGTTCTAGTCATATGACAAAATAATTACACACTTACATGTTACAGTCGTTACAGTTTTGTATTGCTTTTTATCACTATATGATCTTTCATCCGTAAAGATTTTTAAAAAACATTATTATAATACGTCCTGTCTTCTTTTTTTTTTCTTTTTTTTTAAACACTAGAGACATACATACTTACATGTACATGTATACATGTACGTACAGACATATATATAGATATAAACATATGAATTTGCTTACATGCATGCTGGAACACAGTACAACTGCAATTCACATGGTTATTGAGACATGCATGCAGGATTATGTTTTCATGTATGTTATCATGTATACATGAGAAACGTTAGGCATACAGGATCCCTTTCATCCGTAAAGATTTTCCTCTCTTCAATAACTGTATTCGTCTCTGTCGTAAACCTGTCTTTACCATGTGCAGGTGAGGCTATCATGTGCCATAGATGTTATTCAGCAATGGGTGGGTGCAGTGACCATGTTGTCTGGCGCATGTATCCATGGCGAGAGTGTGGTCCTGAATTCTGTGTCAAGGTCATTGAGCAAGTGCCTGGTAAGTACTAGAGTAATTAAGTTTACACAATTAGGGGTTACAGTTTTTTGGGATTTTAAGTTTAACGTTAGTTTCTACCATAGAGATTACCCCGTAGTCCTAGACAAGAGCTTTCAGATGCTGAAATTGCAGCCTGTAAATGCATGTCTGTTGTACATGTAAATTGAATCAAAGTCTAGGTAACGGTATAATTTGGCATGTTTTAATCCATCTCCATCCTTACTCTTTATTTGTTGGAGCAATAATGCTCTTTTTTTTTTTTTTTTTTTTTCTTTTTTTTTTAAGTACTTGTTGCTGCTGTTGTTTTTTTGTTTTTGTTCTTTCTTTTTTTTTGGGGGGGGGGGGGGGGGGGTATTTTTGTTTGTTTCTTTGTTTTTTGGGATTTTTTTGGTTTTTGTTGTTGGTTTTTTTTGTTTTTTTGGAGGGGGGGGGGGCACATGTTTTGTCTTGCTTGTGTTTTTTTTAATATTCAGTTTTGATACATCCTAATGTTTTGACCACCATTTCTCACCCTTTGTTTTTCCCCCAGGTGAAGAGCCGCGTTACCTGCGTGACTGTGAACACAATCTGCTGAAGTCAGCAAGGCATCGCCTGCGCATGCCAGTTCTGCGTCGCCATGGTTACTGCCTTCCGGCTCGTAAAAATGATCCACACAACCCTCTGAGCACGACAGACAGCAGATTCACTTACTGTTTCTGCAATGATTGGAACGGCTGTAATACAGCATCACATAAATCCGTCTCGGTCTCACTGCTTACTTCTGTTTCTGCTCTTGTCTCTCTTGCATTGTGGCGAATTTTATGAGGTGACTGGATTTTGCAGCTTTAGGGGAGGGATTCGGGATTAGAATGGGGGAGGTCCAAGGGATGGAAGGAAAAGAGGAAATAAAGGCATCTTTGTATCTGAATCTGTGGCAACTTTAAGATATTAACCAAAAAGACAACATTCAGGAAGAAAACGTCATATGTTTAAGCACCTCTGAACAAATTCAAACCTTTTCTACATGAAGACTTGTGCTGCAGTGAGTTTTATACTCAGGGTCAGACAATGAGTTTGTTGGCTGAAAACACGCTCATTTCAATCTGTTTTCTTTCTTTTGAAGTTGAAATTTTGCAGTTTTAGCTGCAGTCATGTGTTACTACTGACGAGTACTGTCAGTTTCACGTCACCATCTAAAGAATGACATATATGCTAAAGGAATGATTCAGAGGAATGGTGATTTATCTATTTGGAATGTGTGTTTATACTTTCATTTATTGACTTTGTCAGTGCTATGCAATTGTAAGACAGGCATTGTTACTGCTGTTAGCCTAAGGAGTAAGGTCTATTTCCATACATGTACAAAAATAGAAGCCAACAATTGAAATAATCAAGACATATCAAAGTATCACAGTTTTGGACATCACATATTTTTAGAGTTTATTTTGTTTAAAAAAAAACAACAAAAAAACAGTGTCCATGTTCTGTATTGTACAGCATTTACTTATTTAGGCAACTCTTTTGCAGTGACCATGTCCCATTCAATTTCAGATAACTCCTGCATTGTAATTATCTCATTTGAACATTCTCATTGTATATATCATTCTTTTCTTGTGTCATTTATAATTATTCTTCGACCAGAAAAGACCAATGGTTCACTGTAAATAGAACTCATTTTTCAACCACTGTAAAAACTTAAACACTGGCAGTCCTTTTGTAACATTTTTAGTTTCACATTCCAGTCGAACTATGCTGCTGAGCTTAATACATGTATAGATCTGACAAGTATCAACCTGTACAAGCTCATACTTTTCTTTTCTTTTTTTCCTAAGCACTAAGGAGTGATATTAGTTATATTCAGAAGTTTATAAATGCCTTTTCAACAGTGATTGGCAGCAGATCCTGGAAAAATACATTTATTTCTTTATGACAAATCTATAACATTCTTTCAGTCACTCCCTGCATGCTTTTCCTGTCGAGTCATTGGAAATCCTACTCATTGCTGCAGGATCTAGAAATACAGATAAATCTAGACTGTTAAGAACTAGAAACATCACTTACTGCGTCCGATTCTCATGTTTGTTTTCAATCATAGAAACTGCCCTTGTGTAAATTTTGTGCAGATATTGAAATTTATTTCATATACAGGCTGCCTTGTAGTTGTACACTTATCATTTTGTAACATTCCATGATCCAGATATTGATTTTTATACGTACTGTACAATAAATACACAAATTGTTTTGACGTATTGTGTGTGTGTGTAAGACAGCATGTGTTGACTATACTGAGAGGGCAAACTGAATGAATGTCACTAGCTGAATATAAAACGGACATATTTTCACCTGTAAATTCAGACACCCACACAATGAAGAAAAGTCAAATTGTGGTAAGCAAAACATTTTTCTTTAATTTTATAAACTGACCAGATAGTGCAATGATACTAAACTGTACAATACTAAACTGTACACTGTCATAAGAGCTAACAAATACTTCCCTGGTTACAGAGTTATTGAACATACATACTAAACGAGAAGAAATTCTGTTTTAAAAAAAATCACACTCATTAAGATATATACAAATACATATCATATTGCACATGTGAACACTAGCTGCTTTTTTGTTTCCAGTAGGGAGGGGTGGTTTGGTACGTTTACAACATTTAAAGATACTGAACCACGTAAGGAATTGGAATACCAGATTCTTTTTTCTGAATAAGACTGAATAACATTTAAAACACCCAACGTAAAAGCTGTGTGAAAAAGAAAGGTGCTACTATGTACGACTGAAAACAAATCCAGGCTTTTCCAGACAAACAATTACAAATGAACATTTACCATGCAATAATGGTTTGTGCTGATCAGCGATGTTCATTGAGGAAGTGTGCAGCAAAGTCGTACTTATCAAGCAGCGGCTTCCCGCAGAAATTGCAACAACGCAGATCATTCTTGTCATGCATGTTGCGGTGGATGTGGTACATGGCAGCGTCCTGAAATATTAGTCGACAGAAGTCACAGCGATGGACGTCAGCTCGAGACATCAGATGAGTTATCAGCTCTTCAGCAGTGAAATTCACCAGGGAGATGCGGTGATTTGCGCGGACCTGGCCTACGGGCGCTGGCTCTATTCTCTCCCCTGCATCACCGCTTCCATTGGTGACCCTCTCCATTGGACTAATTCGAGTCGGAAGAAGCGACTGGTTAGCGGGCATGGGGTTGCTCATCTGCTGACTGGAGCCATTACGTCTTTCACCGAGTCCATCTTTCTGGAATCCATTTTCAAGAGAAACATCAGCATTTTCATCGTCAAAGTCCGTGCTCTCTTCGTCGCAGTCGGTGTCTGGAAAACTATTGTTTGCTGAAATCATACTGTTCATACTAGCATCATTGTCGCCTTCTAACACTTGCAGGGATGAGCTATCGTCGCCTCCGTCATTATCAACACGTCGGATGAACGCTGGCTTCCGCCTGTGTGTGGATGATGCAGGCACGTATGCTGAGGACACGTTCCCTTGGCCTCTCGACTCGTCCTTGGAATGAACACCCGATCCACCATAGCTCGGTGTTCCCTGACTGTCATACCCCCCATCCTCTGCACCAGCGCTAACACCTGGGTTACCACCCCCTCCCATACTGTCGGAGGTCATGTCAGCCAGTTGCTGCATCAGCGTTTGGTTTAGAGAGTTCAGGAAGCTGATGTCTGGTTTCTGCTCTGGCATGGTGTCAGCGTTTCCATCCCCACCACCAGAAACTGCAAATGCGGCTGCAGCAGATGCTGAAGTTGAGAGAGAGGCCAGCTGTTCCTTATTTAAGTACGGCCGTCCTGACAAACAAACAAACCAAAAAAAAAAAAAGTCATAAAAGATAATCAGCCTTACATTTCAAGATATACGTGTAACAATCTGTAATACGGTGAGTCTGTATGAGAGTGTTCACTGTGCACTAAGAAGGGTAGACACAAAAAAGTGTCTGCTTGCCGTGTCATCATAACCACTGACAGTGAGCAAGCCAAGAATTCGTTTACCTCCCTTGAACTGCAAGCTTGAAAGTTTCACAAGCACCAGTTTCTTTTTCTTTGCTTCTTTTTTTTTTTCTTTTTTTTTTTTTTTTTTTAACCTCAGTTGCATGAAGGATGTTACTGACTTTTATCTTTTAAATTTTGTTTTCTTTTTTGTTTCTTTCTGTTTTTTTCTTTCTTTCTTTTTTGAAATATATGTTGAGCATCAACTGGCTTAGCTGATTCTGTACACACCACAACACAATCATTGTAAATCTAAAACTTCAAAACCAAACGAACATCATTCTGTTCAACTGTATGTCTTAGAAGTATGCTAGGTACATGTATCGACATTTTGAGCTTTAATTAATGTTTTTAGCACTCTAAACGAGTGGTCTGTACATTGATCAACAAAATCAAGTAAAGATGTCGATAGTACTTGGACTAAGCACTCACTTCCAGCCCCTCTTGTAGCAGCACCCGGTCCTGAAGTGGAGGAACGGCCAGACTGAGAATGCTGCATACAGGGAAGATGGGCGTCAAAGCGGTGTTTCTGCGAGAAGCCAGTGTTGCAGACCACGCAGAAGAACGGCCTGTCTCCAGCATGAATGCGCTTGTGACTGTTCAGGTGTGACGACTGCGCAAATCGCTTGTGACAGATGTGGCATGCGTACGGCTTCTCACCTGATGAGCAGTTGCAAGAAAGAACTTTAATGATACTGATTTTAAGCTTTATGCACTAAGCTTTATATAGGGTGAATTCTATTTGGGAACAGTTGCACTTGTGACAATGTTAACTTTGTACTCTCAAAATAGTCTCTCTGAATCTGAGATTCTTAGACCGCCGAATGAAACACACTGATGTTTGATGACTGTTAAAATGATAATTCAGCTTATTTCACTTGCCAGCTGCTCAGTGAAAGAGTCAGTTAAGACAATCATATGTGACCATCCATCATAATACCAGTCTTAACTCATTTTAAGGGGTGTTTGGAGATGTACATATATACTCATTTTGATATATGAATGAATGCTGTAGACAAAAAAAACTGAAAATGACCCAGACTGACACACCCCCCCACCCCCATCCCCCGCCACCTGTAGCGTTGTTCCACCTGGCGCGAATTAAGACTGCTTTAGTGATAAAAACTAGAAAGGCAGAAGCCTCCACGGCTCCCTTGTGACACAGGTCAAGGTCATTCACAAGAATATGTATGTAAAGCTCTTATTACTATCCATTATCATGCCAAGTAAAGTGGCTCTGGCGCTCTGAGTCCTTGGCAATATTATAATTTTCCCCGAAACAGTTTGTATGGCCTTGACCTTTGGTCAAGGTCATTCAAATGAGATCTCATCAATGTCTATTATCATGCCAAGTTCGATGCCTCTAGTATTTGTAGTTCCCCCGAAAACAGTAATGTTAAAATTCATAACAGACAGCTTTAATGACCTTGACCTTCAGTCAAGGTCATTCAGAAAGGTAGGTCTCATTGCTGTCTATCATCATGCCTCGTTTGGTGCCACTACTGTTTGTTGTTATGGACAAAATGCCAAGGTTAAAGTTTCCAAAAAAAAGGCTTGCATGGCCTTGACCTTGACTAAAAGTCACTGAACACAGGTATGTCTGTAAAGGTGCTGCCAATGACAATCATCACACATAGTTTGAGGCTTCTGATCCTTCTAGATTCTGAGAAAATGCAAATGTAAAATTTCCCAACAGACTGTTTTAATGACCTTGACCTTGAGTCAAGGTCATTTAAGATGGTATGTGTGCAGAGGTCTTATCACTGTCTATCAGCACGCCAGGTTTGGCACCTCTGCTGTTTGTTGTTTCTGAGAAAATGCCAATGTTAAGGTTTCACAAAAATAGCTTGTACGGCCTTGACCTTGACACAAGGCCACTGAACACATGTATATCTGTAAAGTTCTTATGGATGTCTATCATCATACAAAGTCTAAAACCTCTGGTGTTTGTAGATTATGAGAAAATGCCAATGTAAAATTTTCAAACAGAGAGCTTTAGTGACCTTGACCTTGAGTCAAGGTCATTCAAAATGATTTGAAAGGTCTTGTGGTTGTCTATCAGCATGCCAAGTTTGGTGTCCCTGCTGTTTGTAGATTCTGAGAAAATGACAACGTTAAAGTTTTCTGGACACACACACACACACACACACACACACACACACAGACAGACAGACAGACAGACGACGGAGGGTTAAAACATAGACTCCCATTGTTACACAAGGGAGCCAATAATGATAATAATGAATACAGTTTACATGTAGCGCCTATCTGTTTTCTGCGAAACACTCTTTGCGCTCTCTCTCTCTCTCTCTCTCTCTCTCTCACACACACAAACACACACTGAGTGCCGATGAAACAGTTGTCAGACAACAGCTCAAAAGCTTGCCTAAAGAGGTAGGTCTGATGTCTGGTCACATATGATTATGAGATGCCAGAGGTTAGGGGTAGCCTAGGTATAGGTGACTTCAAAACGTGGCACACGGGGTCGTCGGGTCAGGGCTTTTACGCGTGCAACACGCGATTCGTGAGTGGTCCGTGTTTGGAGGTGCTGTGCGTGCGGCAGGCATGCACTAACGTGTTGTAAAAACTATTCAGTGTTTTATTCGGGTTGCACACGTTCTTGTCGCGCTAGTCCAGTGTTCATCTCCTGTGGTCAGTTGCTGCCTGGCCGCCGGGGGTACCACACCTGCCCGCTCGTCTGGTCACATATGATTATGAGAGGCTAGAGGTTACTGGCTTCAATCAGCTGAACAGAAGCCTGTCTGTGCATGTATTTATGTGGCTTGATAGTGTGACGCTAGACACCGTCAAAACAGCCCAGAATGACTTACAAGACTAAAATGGTAGCATTGATAATAATAATAATAACTGAGTATTGTACAGGCACTTTACCCCCTTTTTTTTGTCAGCTCAAACGCCGCGAACTGAACCCAACACGCACACTCACGTGAATCACACTCATCCTTTCACACACTGGACATACACACATTACAATCACGTAGTGCGAAGGGACAGCTCAGGTATTCAAGTTTCGGAATTTAGAATTGCATTTATTTTCAACTTTTGTGGGCTGAACATTTCCATAGCAGAGGGGGAGGAAGCCAGAGTATCCGAAGAGAATCCCCCGATGATCGACCCGAATGAACGGTGCCAGGTACGAGAATGGAAAATTCTTTGCCCTGAGTGGGACTCGAACCTGACCTCTCGCATTGGTGACAAAGTCTCTTAAACACTAGACCACCGGCCACCCCATTAGTACAGTATGTTTAATGGCAACAAAAATTAACAAGACACACATAGCAAAAGGTAGCATGTGGACTGCATGTGTTTGTGTGTGCGCACCCACATCTTTGTGTATACATGTGCATCTGTGTGTGGGTGTGTTAGTCATTTACTGTATCCATGTGTCTGCGTGTGGACCCAAGTTCTAAAGCAAAAATCAACTAACTAACAAACTCATGAACTAACTCATGAAATAAACTACATATGCACCTGTGTGGGTACGTTTGTGAATGTTGAGGTGAGCCTTCTGAGTAAAGCGCTTGTTGCAAATGTGACAAGAGAAGGGTCGATCCCCAACATGAGTCTTCTTGTGCTCCACCAGCTCCCCGTACGTGGGCAGGATCTTGCTGCAGTAGTTGCACTCGTGTGAGGTATTCTGTCCGTAGAAACTGTCCATGATACTGATAGGTACACCTGAAAACAAAACGCCATTCTCATCTATTCATCATGGTATTTCAGTTCACTATCCAAAACTGACACCGAAGTTGAACAACTGCATAAAATAAAGAACAGTGTGTGAAACAAGAACTTTAGAAACTCATGCATTGTACTGAAGGGAAAAAGTCATATTGTTCAAAAGGCACTGCTACATCTATCTAAACACAAATATTATCATGTACAAGAGCAATATGATTAACCTTCACTGTACATCACAGGTGCTGTTGCACCGGCTGTGAAATGTCCATAGGTCAGTCAATTTTCAAGCTAGATCCACGACTTTGTTAACAGGGGTATATGTGAAGTGCTCACCAAAACTTGTGAGATTTTGATCGTAAATAAATAACAAAAACATTGTATAAAATAAATGATATGTAGGCTGTGTGTCTGCACCGCAAGCACGCGCATTGATCAACATCCAAGCCCAAGGGAAGTAACCGCTAATCGGTGGAAAACCGGTGGAAATCGGTGGAAAAACCTCAATCGAACGAAAGTACGAAGCTTTAGTGACGTTGAACCGTCTGCAAACGATATCTAAGCATAAAAACCAAGACACTGCTGAAGCACTTACCGCACCAAAAAACCTAACGTAGGAAACAAAGGAACACAGGAGCCGTGCATGCAGCAATCAACGCAGCTTTGTTCCCAGCAGATCAACTTGGCCGCCATCTTGACAGCTGTTGTTGCGTCGGCTGCATCAGTTTACCCACAACAAACGGAGCGCGAAGAGCTAAAAAGTTCGGAAAAACAATAAGAAAAAGCCCAAAAGAATACGCTGACTAAATGTAGCCGTGATTTCTTACCTTTGGATAGCTCTAGCTGTCTGAATAGTGTGGCAACCGTGTCTGCGGTGCGAGTGAAAACGAGAGCATTATCGCTATCGTCATCAGGGTAATCATCATCAATGACGGCTGACGACAGGCACTGCCGCCTAGCGGCGTATCATGTAAACACCGACACACGATCATTACTGTGCTCACTGTAAGCCTAATTTATGACTGGGAACAGCGATTGTGTTAATTAGCACTGAGAAGCCGGCTGAAAACGGTCATTACTGACTGATTATCCATCAGTACACCGTGCAGACTGACTGACTTACGGGCCCGGCTCCACCGTGACTCTACTAATGAGTAATGCATGGGGGATGATGGGGGAGGGGGGGGGACGGACCCGGCCGCTGGAACATCAGTCGTAGAATAGTCAGCTACACATATCTACATCAGCCTACACACTAAATGACGGTCATTACGATAAGACTGAGCGCACTCGCACAGGAAAGTGACCGGCCCCGGCCCGGCCGGAGCGGGAACTGACCGGCTGATCCGGCGGGCTCTAAACTTGACTGATCTGTCCGTGTCAGTAACAGGCTAAACAACAAAAACTATACATCAGTAAAACTGAGATAAAATTTATCATAGTGTAGCCGGAATCAGTGACATAAGTTTTTGCCGGTCAGGTGTCCACAACTACAAGAAATTAAGAGAACTCAGTGACACTCTTCCTCAGTCTAGGATCAGCACGCCCGCCGGCTCCGGGAACTGATGAGACTGAGTTTCACCGTCAGTCCGCAGTGCCTGTTCAAGTGAAGTCAGTCAAAGTTTCAACTGAAATTAAATCATCATGACTGAAGTGGTGTTGTTGTTCAGTATTGGGCTCCTTCCAGCGGTGTTGTCAGTCAGTTCAGTGTTGTTGTCAGTTGTTGTTGTGTGGCGGGATTTCTCAACCGGCGGTAGTCCACCGACTGTTGTACCGCCATTGCTGGAACTTACAGTACAAGATTGGGTGGGTCATTAACTTTCATACACTTTTTCTATTGTA
>JACVVK020000362.1:90000-162500 GCA_018292915.2 Batillaria attramentaria
TGTTGGTTTGGGGTTTTTTGTTTTTTTTTTTTTTGTTAGGTTTTTTGGTTGTTTTTTTGTTTTGTTTTGTTTTTGTGGTTTTTTTTTTTTTGTTGTTGTTGTTGTTTTTTTTTGGGGGGTGAGGGTGTTGTTTTTGTTGTTACGTTTTGTTTCTGTTAGTTTTCTGTTAGTTTTCTGTTGGTGTATTCGTGTGTATGGTGTTTTACACACACACACACACACACACACACGCACGCACGCACGCACGCACGCACGCACGCACGCACGCACGCACGCACGCACGCACGCACGCACACACACACACACACACTACAACAACAACCAGCGAATAGAAACCAGCAACAACAGCCGTGAAGTGGTGATTGTCACACAATTACCTGTGAATCGGTATTCCCCGGAGACAACAATGCAACCACTGTAGTCTCTGGCGAAAGAGGAATCCTCACATACGATAGCCGACATACACTTGTTTTATCCCCAACTCCTCCCCTCCTCCAGCTCCCTCCCCCCTCCCTCCCCCCCCCCACCCTTGAGTAATCCTCTTTTGTTTTATACCAGTCCACCGAGAAAACTGAACAAGCTTAAAAAAAACACAAAAGAAACAAGCAAACAAACCGGTTTTGTAGTAAATTAACTTTAATCTTGCTATTTCAATCTTGCTATTTCCATGTTTAAAAGGCTTAAACCCTCCTCCCCCCCCCCAAAAAAAAAAACCAAAAAACCCAGATTTTTTTTTAATTCTGTACACGTTTGGTTGCAAGTGTGCTTGTGCGCTCTAAATACTCTAACTTTAATGATAGTAGAGCTCTTAATGCGATACACTGCTGTCTACTCTCGGCGCGAGCGGTCAAAAGTTCAAATTCTCATTCTCAGCGACTGGCCTTGCCGCAAGCCTCTCGCTCAGTTCTTGTGTTATCCGCGTCACGTGTACCCTTCTGTTGGCTCAGTGCCAGCCTTTGAGATGTTGTCACTGAGCAGGTGTCTAAGTCAGCTCAGATCAACCCGTGAGCATATGAGTCCTAAAAATTGTGTCTTTAGTTAATTTTAACCTTAAAAAGGATGACGTTTGTATTTTACAGCCCTTTATACCGTAATTTTATCTCCCTCACGCTTAGGGCTCTCTCCGCAATTAGTCCAAATTCCGTCAGACGGTAAATCCAAACGACACGTAAGCACAGTGTCTATAGCAGCCAGTTTCTGTTTCTTTGATTTTTTTTTAAACTGCTGAATGTTTTCCTGCACCTGTATCACCCACGGCTGCCCATCACAATCACATTTTTCATCACCCATAGACGCAATGCTAACAGGCACAGGTCAACACAGGGGTCTGATGCATGGAGACTGAGAGACTTAGAACGTAAGTACAAGACTAGTTTCACTAAACTGTGATTACAAATTGCACAAGCGGAGACAAGGGCAAATGCTGTGACTGTTTCAGGGACAAAACAAAAAAAAAACAAAAAAAAACCGCTAATGATAAATATAGTTCCGACTTAAAAAGGCTGACTGAGACCAAAGCTAAGTCGTAGAATAGTCTAGTACTACGCTGATCACACCCCAGCGCAGTGTGGCTGATCCTGTAGACAGCAATGGAGGTCGTTAACTTTTGACAGCGTGTCTAGTTGAACAAACGTTCTCAATAATTCAAATTGAGACGAAAGACAAGTTCGGAGCCAAACTGCAGGCGCCGCCGATTTCGCCTCTCGTCTCTGCCACTTTTGGTAATTACTACGCGCAACTAGGTCAATCCGAAAAAAATCCGTGCGCTGCGTGTTTGACTCGTGGGCAGCCAAAACCTCTCCACCGCACGTGACACACGAAACAAACATTACTGGAACCGAAGCACTATATCAGCATTATTTTGACTATATCCGCTTTGACCGCAAAGTAGTTTCTGGAAACGTGAGCCTGGTTTCATCACGGTCGGTTTACTTGTACTCCAGTAGCGTGTTGTTAGCAGATTTCATGGTAGCTTAGACATAGATCTATATTGCTAAATACATGGAAAAGGGCACGGGGAGACAAATGGCAATTTCTCGCCAGTCTGTCCATCCGTGGCTGAGACTAGACGGTGGTGACGTCAAAGTCGAAGCAAATTGTGCGGTTCCGAGCACCATGTAGTGTTGGTCACCCCTCAAGACAAGTCTGCCATTTCCCAACGCATCAAACAAACCTCTTGTCAATAAAAAAAAAAAAAGGGGGGGGGGGGGTCACATGCACTTTTAGGAACTCTCCAGGGCCCGTATGTAATAGTCGAGGTTAGGACTTTTTAGGTTAGAGTCTAACCTGGAACCAAACTGGCTCTAGGGTTAAATTGTTGTTGTTGTTGTTTTAAATCAAGAAGCGGGTCCATTCCAGCAAGGTGCCTAAGCCGTTATAGAAGGAATTTTTTCTTCCTTTCTTCGCTTCCTTTTTAATTTAATTTTGCTTTTGGGTTTCTTTTGTCCTAGTCTGGGTTAGGCCCGTAGCCGTGGGTTAAATTAACCTCAACTTTTACGAACGGGCCCAGAAAAATACAGAAAAAAGGGAAAATTTATTTTGATAATACCGGCCGATACCCTATAACCTGTCTCATTTGAATTCCCATGATTATGTGACCTTCAGCCAACAATGCCCTTTGCACGCGCACTGTTGGAACTCAAACCTTAACAGGCTTTTCTTGTAACTATACCCTCACTTTAAAGAAAATGAAACTAGTGGCTGTACTTTCACTTCAGGTCAAGGTCAAGGTGACCATCTATGAAGTCGTGCCTATAAAGATAAGGGCGCGGTCTTTTTGACCAATCACGGCGGTCGCCGAGATAGTAATGCATCTGTGACACTGATGTGGCAGTTTTGTCATGTGCCGATCAGTGAGTGTGATAACTGATATTATTAACAGCTCAGATATCTTATCGCATTCAACGTAGGAGGAACCGGTAACACGCGGCGGGATGTACTCACCATCTCTGTACACTCCGGGGACACTTCCCGCTTTAAAGCTTAATGTACTCCCCTCTAGTCTAAAGTACTCTAAACCAGGCATACTCCACCCTCACACGCCAGATTTACTTCCAAGCTGGAAACACTCCACCAATGAAACAAATCGTTAGTCTGCCTGTGGCTTAGACTAGAGGGAGTACATCCAGCGTTCAAGCGTAAAGTGCCCCGGAATACATACAGCTGGAGAGGTCATCCCGTGTGTCTCACCGGGAACAGTCGAAAACCGGCCCCCGTAGTGTAGTGGTTAGCACTTCGGACTATGGACCGGGAGACCCGGGTTCGATCCCCAGCCGAGGCAAACGGGATTTTTTCCTACCTAGGTCGGCTCCTACCCAGAGCGGGAGGCTGTTGCCACACAGCCGAGCTTCACCCACTTCACGGGTGCGACTTGGTATGACACGCCGGCACAGTGCACCTACCTTGACGCGGTGTGCTGGCTTGCGATCCCAGATTGACCCCCAGAGCTATGTCAGTGGGAGCGTAGTGCTCCCGGCAGGTTCAACCAAGCTGAACAGGTCTGTGTTGGGTAGGGGACTGACCAAAAAAAAAAAAAGTCGAAAACACAGTTGGAAAAGAGATGTATGTCCACCCTGAGCATTGCCATAAGCATTGCCTGTTTATGCTCATCGGTAATTGTTTAGTTATGGTATGGTATGGTATGGTATGGTATGGTATGGTATGGTATGTTATGGTATGGTATGGTATGGTAGACTTCTCCTCGGC
Source organism: Batillaria attramentaria (assembly GCA_018292915.2). Taxonomy (NCBI): domain Eukaryota; kingdom Metazoa; phylum Mollusca; class Gastropoda; family Batillariidae; genus Batillaria; species Batillaria attramentaria. The sequence goes on from JACVVK020000362.1 coordinate 93,706, forward strand.
GCACATATCCGTCTCTACTATGAAAAACTGACGCACATCTGAACACCTCACTGAACAAGTTGTTTTTAACTGGTCTTGTTCAGAGCTTACTCTGACACATCATTTTCCCAGTGATGCAACTGCTCCCAAAATAAGGGCTGGAGGACGAAGGGCTGGAGGACGAAGCAGTGAAAGCCTGCTGCCGCTAAGCGCTACTTTATGAGCAAACCTGACCCTAATACTTCACTCTCGTGCGTACGACAGTATTTCTGTATACCACGACACCGGCCACAGCCTACTCTTCTTCGAAAAATGAACGTGGGATATTTAGCGTGCACACTTGATATGTGTGCGTGCGTGTGTACATAAAGGCGAGACAGGCACCGTAAACGAGTCTGCACATGAATTTGACTCGATATGGTAAGGAAAAAATCCATAAAAACCAGTTTAGTTATGCAACACGTATTGCAATAAACTTGTTTAAAACCAAAGGATTGTTGTCCGCGCTTGATGTATGTCTCTCTACAAATGAAGTTAAAAGGGAAAAAAAGTAGACGAGGAAAAACAATCTGTATCTGTTGTCATCACGCTGACGCGGCTCGGCTCAGCTGCGAGTTTGTTTTTTTCTCGCCTCCACTGCTACACCTCCAGTACCTTGCCTTGGCAAGTTAGTTCAGCCTTGACTCAGTTACTTGTCCCCGACCTATTGTTTTACTCCCCACCACCACCACCACCCCCTCTCACTGCAAACAAAAGGTGCTCGGGTCAGTTGAGGGGACATGAAGAGGACTTAGTTTAAGAGGGGAGGAGGGGGGCGGGGGGGGGGGGGAGGTGGCAGAGACGGGAGGATGGGGGGGGGGAGTGGAGGCCGGAAGGTGAATAAACGAGAAACGGTGCTAGGGTCAGTTGAGGGGACTTGAAGAGGAGGTAATGGTGGCGGGAAGGAGGGGGCGGAAGGGGGGGGGGAGGTGAAAAAGCGACAGAAGAAGAAGATTCCTACCCCCCCCCCCCCCCTCTCTCTCTCTCTCTCTCACACACACACACACACACACACCTTCCAAAAAGTGGTCGCGCACGCACATCTGCTGATCAGCGAGCGTGGCCCAGCCCTAAAACAGCCCTTCCCGCCATGCAGCGCAAGAATCGATCAAGCGTCACGTGACCCAATCATTTGCCTCGCCCCGTACGACAAGCGTCCCAAGCCGTTAGTGCGGTGCGCCAACTTGCATTCCAAACCGGACAGTTCAGTTGTGCTGCTGCGCTTTGCTTTGCCCTGACCTGACCTGATGAGGACAGGTTTTTTTTTGGGAAGAGGGGGAAAAAGGGGGATGATGTAGCCCTCACTGTCTAGCTTTCGTGCTTGGAATTTTTCTCCGTTGCTGCTGCTGAATTCGAAGATGGCTGCTTGCAGTTACAGGAGTTGTCTGGTGCATTTTTTCAGTGTATTAAGTATTTTGCTGCTTCTGGTCAGAAACGCGGGTAAGTGGGATTTTCTTCCTTGTTGTATTCGTATCTTTTTTTCCTCGGAAATACGTCCTCATGTGTGGTCTGTGACTTTCTTTTTCAATATGTACAAAAACCAGAGTTAGCTTGTTTCAAATAGTACTAATTATTTTGATTTCGCATATATTTTTTTCGCCGTGAGATGGCCATTGTTGTCTGCACGGTTAAGCAACCATGAACTACCTACATAACTAACTTGGCGTATTTCACCAATAAAGTTTTAAAAACAGTTGGTGTATTTAAGTTCAGTGACGTGTAATTCAACGAATAAATGTGTGCGTAATTTGCTTTGAAATGGCGATACACTTTTCTGTGATTAATTTGAAAACATTCGCGCTGCTGTAAGTAAAGGAAAAAAATGTGAAGTTTCTTCGAGCGTCAAAGTTTAGTTTTTTCTCCAAGTCTACATTGTGTAAATCCTTAACTCCTAGTGAAAAAAAGAAGAATCTAATGGTTAGATTAAAATGGTCGTTACTGAGAAATGACTGCTAATGTCCTTTGTGTGCACAAACCCAAGCGCACATGGCGCGTGCGCTCACACACACACACACACACACACACACACACACACACACACACACACACACACATAGCACGTTGACATAAGCACTCCCCGTTAGACATACGACCACATGTTGTTTTGCTCTTCTCGCAACACGGGTGTGCCTACCCGGATATCACTGTGTTGATAGAGCACATGTACTTGCTTCTATTGACTGTGTGTGTTGGAACATGCACCTCATTTTTCTTTTTCTTCTTACCCGCCACAACTCCTCGTCATCTCCAGTTGTATTTCTCCAAGCACCTGAATTACTTTAAGGGAAACTAAATGCGGACAAGACTGAAAAAGAAGCATTGTTCAGAGTGAAAAACAAAAAGGAAAAAAGAAAAGCACAAGCTATAGTCAAGACTGATAATTGACACCTCACTTGCGAGGCCGGGTAGCCAGTACATAATTGTGCCGTCTATTTCATGTACATGCGTGCGACTGCATGTGTGTGTGTGTGTGTGTGTGTGTGTGTGTGTGTGTGTGTGTGTGTGTGGTGTCTGTCCGCGCTGAAAAGATGTCAACGCTGGTCTCATTTCAAAGCGCAACTGTAGTAAAACTGTACAGAGAAAGAATTTGATCGTTTGAGTTTTAGTATAAGCAGGCAGCATTTTGGAATATTTCTGACTACTTACATGAATTCTTGGGCCTAATATATATATTTCAAACGAATACGTGTCAGTTTTACTTTTTTGGGGAGTGACCAAAGTGACTCGATCGACATAGACACGGTTTTTCTTATGGATTCTTGATTTCGCAGACATCATCACTGTATGATTGATAACTCGATATACGGCCTCAAATACTGTACTCACCCATCCTCTCACGCACCGTTTTAGCTCTGCGAGCTCTGCTCTGATGTTCAAGTTTTACGTCAGATTTTGCGACTTCCATGGCGGAAAATCCATAATTAGAACAAGCAAGAGAGCCGCACGTTAAATACGCCAACCTTGACCTATATATGGAGGCCTCTGATTTTCGGGCTTGACACATGTGACTGGTTTAAGTGCACAGAGTACAAATATTCGGCAAAAACTTGTCTTTGACGCACCGGTTACTGTTTCCAAATTTGTCTCTGTCTGTCCTGTAGATGAAGAGATCCATAATTATCAAACGGCTAAGTTTCAGATGAAGAGAGTCATAATTATCAAACAGCTAAATTTCAGACGAAGAGAGTCAAATTGAGAGAGAGAGAGAGAGAGAGAGAGAGAGAGAGAGAGAGAGAGAGAGAGAGAGAGAGAGAGAGTTTATAGGAAGGGAACCTCTCTGTGTCGTTTTATTCACATCTGTGTGTGTATATGAGTGTAAGGTTCTGAATACAGCAATATCCATTACAAAAAAGGTGGTCGTCATATCAAACAGCTAAGAGAGAGAGAGAGAGAGAGAGAGAGCTACAGCGAGAGCATCTCTCTCTGTAGTTTTATTTTCCTATGTGTGTGTAAATATTCACCAGAGCCATTTTGAATACTGTATTATCCATAGAAAAAATGCAATTGCCAATAAAGCAGTTGGGCCGCTCAGAAAAACTTGGTTTTTTTGTTTGTTTGTTTTTTTTGGTCAGTGTAGACCCCTTTTTGTGTCCCCATTTATTTAAGGGGGGGGGGGAGGAGGAGGAGCCGGGGCGGCCGAATGGTAGAGCGTTGGACTTCTAATGTTCGGGTCGTGAGTTCGTATTCTGGCTGGGGCCAAACATTTGTGTTGGCTTTTTCACGGTTGCCCCGTCTTTGATATCACCCGTTTGTGGTGGAATAGAACGTTAACCCCCCCCCCCCCAACACACACACACACACACACACACCCCTACCCCACCTCATTCATTTAAGGTACGTTTACATTATTTACACTGTTACTTAAACGGGCTAAGTCCATCTTTGCTAAGTCAACAGTTTCGTTCGAGAATGCGCCTGTACGCTCGAAAAACTCTATCTTGATGATTAGTACAGCTCTTGATGCGATACAAAGTTGTTTACACTGTGAGCGAGCGGTCGAACACTGATGCAAATCATTCTACGACTGTTGTTACACGGCTATTGGAGCGCTCAGTGTGGTCGCCGCTTCATCGAGTACGCTTCCGTTGGCTCAGTGCCAGCATTACAGACGCTGTCACAGTCCGGGCGTCTATGTGGTGTGATGAAAGATACCACGAAAACAGCTCTGGAGGATCTGTGAGCAAAAGAATGGTAGCATTAAATATAGCCTCTTTAAAACTGTTTAAAAACTGTTAAGTGAGACTATCAGTTTTCGTACTGTACAGTAAAAGGTGACTGATTCACCTACGAACTTCGTGTCCGTGTATAGTTAACGACAATTTCAACAAAGGAGACACTACAGCCTCGTGTGCAGAGCGTATGTCGATTAGCCGCGCGGCCAAAGGCTGGATGGACGCCCGCGTGCGGGGTCATACTACACGAAAGGCTGTGCTGGCTTTGTTTAAATTGCATTATATGTACCAGTACGGGTCGCGTTGAGGCCGTTAGTGCGTGACTGTATGCTAGGGTCAGTCCAGGTTAATTGCTTGTGCATGAGCCTGAAAGCTGTGGAGAAATTTTGCGGTCTCTGCAAAATAAAAAGAGAAACTCCCAAAGGGTAAATGTGTGTGTGTGTTGGGGGGGGGGAGGGGGTAGGTGAGGTGATGGGGCGTGCATGTGGAAAGGACAGAAGGGTGGGGATGGGGGAGAAGGGGGGGGAGGGGGGAAAGCAGCTGTAAGAACACTTTGATCCCAACAAGCGAAGAAAATTTGTCATTATGCACTCCTAGTATTTTACAAAAAATAAGAAAATAAATAAATAAACGGACAAAATAAACAACCAAGCAAGCTTACAAGTGCACTGAAGCAAGCAAACAAACAAACAAACCATCGAAAGTGAAAGACTTTAAAACAACAACAACAACAACAAAACCACTGAGACACTGGTGACATAATTATAATAGGGCGCTTGCCGTTAACCCGCTGTGCTATAGGGACTAGCCTAAACCTAAGGCGAGACAAACCTAAATCTACTGGCGGGCCAAGCTGTATGTGGGCTGTTTACGCCATCGTGATGCACATGGTCGACTCAAGGCGAAAGACTTTAAATGTATCTGAAGCAAAAACACAGAGAGTCAAAATTATCTAAAGCAAAAACACTGAGAGACTTAAAATTATCTTGGATTATTTCTTGGGATGACAGACTAGTCCTAGCTGACTTACACCGGCACAGGAAAGATGTCTGAACGTCTGAAAGAAAGAATAACTGATGTCAAACACCGAGAGACTGCTAACACGCACACACTGATTGTCCGATCAACACATCGCACTTCAGTGTCTGTTCCGTTTACAGTTGAAAAGTTTTTCCCTATGAACTTCTCTTTGTTAACAAAGCATTTGTTTGGCTTGACGATCAAACTGACTAAATTCTGCGTTTATTTATATGCTAACTCCCCCGGGACGATCGGTGGCATCAGTCCATCAGCCATTATGACTGTAGTGGTGTTGCTAGTTTTTAACCTCCCACCCCATCCAACCCCTCAAAACTAACACGAAGACTCTTCTGAGAATGATCACAAACCCGGCAATGTACCCCATTCGGTGATCATATTTAGTTCCACTCAAAACGTACTAATATCGCAGCGAACGATGCTGCCCCTACTACCGCTTGTACTGCTCGCTAGAGCCCAACCGACCCTGTTCCGGGTCCGCCGCTAACTCTAGACCCCTCCGACGACGCCCAAGTCGGGCTAACCGGGACCGAGCCGAGCTAAGTGATACATAAGAAGGAAAAAACAAAAATACTCGGTGACAAGGAAAGTGGACAGTTGCGAACAACTTTGACGTCCCCGTGTTATTTCACAGTGTGCACAGCAGCGGTGAAAACTGTCGCATTCACCAGCACAGTACATTTTCAGCCTGTTTCGAGATTATTGCCTGCATGAGTTGTCCCCCGTGCATACACAGACCCGCAGCATGCATGCATTTTTCGTGGCAGCTTTGTGCTCTGCCACGAAAAAATGCGTGCTTGTTGCGGTAAGGGAGACAACTCATGCAGGCACTAATCTCGAAACAGGCTGAAAATGTACTTTGAACACTTTCTGCTCTCCCGCGCTAGATAGCGCGGGCGCGGCGGGTAACTGGAAATCGCTTTATTGATATGACATTGTCACAGAGAAACACCGAGATAAAGCTTAATGCATAAAAGAACCCATACCAAAAAGACACCACCCTTAACACACTTTTGTGCTATTTTTGAAAACGAGCGAAACGACTGAGAAAAGAACGTTATGCTAGCAATTTACGGCCATTTAGTTCATGGACGAAAAGCTGTCCTTGGCTGAATTTGCGCTTACTCCTCCTGTGTTCTGTAAGAGGAGCGGGAGTGGGGACGAGAAGACTGGTGCACGCCCAAGGGGGTGAAGGTGGAGATCGGAGTTTGAGGGGGGGGGGGATCAATGACGTTGAAACGGATATATTTTATCAGGTGGTGTGACCAGTGATACTGTGTATGAGTAATCAGGGTTTTCCCCGCTATACCCTAGTTTTTCAGGAACCATCTTCCGGCTTTTTCCTTGTTTGCTTAGTTGTTTGTTTGTTTGTTTGAAAAGAGAGCGTTAAACAATAAAATACCGTGTCACACACACACACACACACACACACACACACACACACACACACACACACACACACACACACACACACACACATTCATACTCAGCCGTAGTTTGATGGCTAAACGCGCTATTTCTATGTCCACTGGGTAAGTTGGTTTCACAAAAGCCAATCTTGGAACATTTGGCTTGTGAGCTACTGCGTCTGTTCGCTCTGAAATAGTCTGTCTCAGTGATTATAGTAGAGTTCTGAATGCGAGACCGCACAGTGCCGTCTACAGTCTTTGCGAAACCGGGAAAGTGCACGTTCTCCTACTCGGCAGATGACCGGCTATGCCGCAAGCCTCACGCTCAAGTCTTAAAAATTGCAAATTGAACCTGCCACGTCATACGCCTACGGGAGGTTAGTTAGTTAGTTAGTTAGTTAGTTAGGACTTAAAGCCGCGCAAGCAACAGTCGTGAGATTTAGTAGGATTTCGTACGGAGGACTTCGCTGAGCAGCGTAACCCATTTGCATGTAAATTAGGCACGCTATGGGTACCATTAGCCAATCGCAGCGCGTTAGCAGCTCGCGGCCTCTGCCGTGTGAGGATAATTTACATGTAAATGGGTTACGCTGCTCAGCGAAGTCCTCTTTACGAAGTCCTACTAAATCTGGCTAAAGACTATTTCGGGGCTAAACCTAGGGGAGGTAACAGAAAAGAGAGGGACATTTTTTTGGTGTTTTTTGTTTGTTTGTTTTTTTGGTTTTTTTGGTTTGTTTTTTTTTTTTTTGGGGGGGGGGGGGTGTTGTTGTTTTTTTTTCCCCCGCCCAGCTGAGGTTCGAACTCACAGCGACCAGAGCATTGACAGTCAGCTCTCTATCAACTGAGGTCGATTATACCCCCCCCCCCCACCTCCTCGGGTAATCAGTGCTGGCAACAACAGGAATGACTAACTGCAGATAAACGCCGCACGGTTTTTGCTGTTATCGTGCCACGACTGATTGGGTGCATACTTTTTCGTTTCTTGTTTATCTTTTCAACGGTCAGGTTGACCGAATTCTTTTCTCATATCCAGTGCAAGCTGTGTTGACTCACCGTTTGAACATTTGACATTTATCAAAGTTTGAGACTCGTCACAAGAGAGTCAGCACCGGATTTAGATAGGTTCGTCCTTGGAAAACCAGTAATGTACCAGTAATGTACCTTTTTGCACGTTAAACCCCCAAACACCCACCCACCCACCTTTTTGCACTCTCTCTCTCTCTCTCTCTCTCTCTCTCATCAGTGTCCCGTCTTTGATATCACCCGTATGAGGTGGAAAAGGACGTAAAACACCCATCCACCACCCAGCACCACCCCCCCTCTCTCTCTCTCTTAACCATAGTATGCGCGCGTTCATTTGTTTTTCGTTTTCTTCGTTTTTAACATTACTTCGATATTTTCATTTCATTAGAGAGAGAGAGAGAGAGAGAGAGAGAAGTGTTGCAGTCGCGGAGAGCAGTCATGTTGGATTCATGCTCTGTCGCGGTAGTATGCAGAAGGGACATTGTAGAAAATAGGGCGATGTACCTATTCTTTTAGCCTTGAAAAATACTCTCTCTCTCTCTCTCTCTCTCTCTCTCTCTCTGTGTGTGTTTACAAAGGTCGCACGTGTTTGTGAATGTGATGGACGATTTTCTCTGTGGTTTTGTTTCTTGTAGTTTAGTGCATAATTTTCTGTGTTGAAGTTTTTTCTTTTATATTTTATTTTGTTCCTTTTTTTTTCCTTAGTAGATAGTCTCTGTGGTATTAGCAACGGCAAATTTGCAAACTGGCGAATTTCTGTCAAAACTTTTACCGTTGATAATTAAAGTTTCATCATCATCATCATCATCATCATCATCTCTCTCTCTCTCTCTCTCTCTCTCTCTCTCTCACACACACACACACACACACACACACACACACACACACACACACACACACACACACACACACACACACACACGCACACATTTTCTTTTTTCTTTCTTTTGTTAACTATGCATGAGGGAAACTATTATTTTCGAGTGTGTTCTTTGCCTTGTCCGTCTGTCTGTCTGTCCGTCTGTCTGTCTGCCCGTCTGTAATGCTGGGGACTTCCCGGCTCCTACTCATCTGCTGCTTGTTGTCGGTTTTTGTTTTGTATTGTTGTTTGTTTGTTTGGTTTTTTTTTGTGTGTGGTTGTTTTGTAGTTGTTGTGGAACTCGGAAATCAGGCGTGGAAGATTGGCAAGGCCTCACGTAATTGATAAGTAAATAGGTACATGTACTTGTTTTTGTATCTATTTTCGACTAGGGATGATACATATAATCTTTCTTCTTCTTTTTTTTAACCCTGTGCCATGGCCTTGACACGTTTGACATCAGACAACATCGTTCACAACCTGTGTCCTTCACCTAGACTCAACCTCGCATCTCATACACTAGTGACTCGTTCCTCGTCTGTATCTACATGTAGCATGCCTGCCGTCAAGCGGGAAAACGAATGAGAGCACCTGAATAGGTTTGGCTGTGAACCCGTTGAGGCGAGGCGGGATTACTGGTTTAATTAACATTCAACAGTAATTACCGTGAACGCAATTCTGACATGGCTATAACTTTAAGTGAGCCGCCATCACTGCTACACAGGCCCATTTGAAATAGGTTTGTGCAGCTTGTGCATAGCTGTAGCTTAGTTGTTGTTGTTGTTGTTTGTTTGTTTTTGTTTTGTTTTGTTATTGGTTGGTTTTTGGTTTTTTTTGGTTGGATTTTTGTTGTTGTTGTTGTTGTTTTTGGTTTGTTTGTTTGATTGTTTTGTTGTTGTTGGATTTGTTTGTTTGTTTCTTTGTTTGTTTTTTGGGGGTGGTGTTTTGTTGTTGTTGTTGTTGTTGTTGTTGTTGTTGTTGTGTGTGTGTGTGTGTGTGTGTGTGTGTGTGTGTGTGTGTGTGTGTGTGTGTGTGTGTGTGTGTGTGTGTGTGTGTGTGTGTGTTTTAGGGGGGGGGGGTGGGTTGGGGCGTTTTTCTGTTGTTGTTGTTGTTGTTTTTTTGGGTGTGTGTGTGTGTGTGTGTGTGTGTGTGTGTGTGTGTGTGTGTGTGTGTGTGTGTGTGTGTGTGTGTGTGTGTGTGTGTGTGTTTCCTGTAGTTTTTTTTTTATTTTTTTTAACGCCTCCTCTTTGTGTCGGAAAGGAGTCTCCTATCGCCACATACTTGTTGGCTGCTGAAGGCCGTTTCACCTCGAGCGTCTTTGTCGCCTAGCTCACAATTTACACCCCCCCCCCCCTCCTCTCTCTCTCTCTCTCTCATTTACATTCTCAATCCGGCTCGGCTCATTTATTGTCATCCTTGGGGAAACCACAATGGCGTTAAACGGGTTGTTTTTAGGTGTATAGCGCCCCTCTGTCTTGCATGAACTTTAAGTGCCTCACTTTGCTTTGCATTTCTGCATTACTGACGTTGAACGCGTTTTCTTATACACGTATCAGTCCTGTAACTGGTTCACAGCCTTGCCTTGGGATAGCCTGGCTGGCAGAACATTAGATCATGCACGACTCGTGAGCTGGAATCCAGGGCCCGCATGCAAAACTCGAGGTTAGTTTAACCCACGACTACGGGCCTATCCCAGAGTAGGACAAAAGCCCCCCCCCCCCCCCCCCCCAAAAAAAAAATAAATAAATAAAAAAATAAATAAATAAATAAATAAATAAAATAAAAAATAAAAATAAATAAATAAAAATAAATAAATTTAAAAAAATAAAAATAAAAATAAAATAATAACACTAATAATAAATAAAATTATCTAAATAAATAAATAAATAAATAAATGAAGGAAGGATGCGAAGAAAGGTAAAAAAAAAAAATCCTTCTTTAACGGCTTAGGCAACTTGGTGTAACGGACCCGCTTCCTTGTCAAACAAAAACAACAACAACAACCACTACCCCCCCCCCCCTTCGAAAATTTAACCCTAGAGCTAGTTTAGTTCGAGGTTAGACTCTAACCCGGGGCTAAAATCCCTAACCTCAACTTTTACATGCCGTCCGCCCTGGCTGGAAGCCAAACTTTTGTGTTGGCGTTGATATAAAATTTGTGTCGTGAAAAACAACACTAAACCAGCTGTCAACCAGCCAAATAATTAACTCATAAAGAGCCAGAACTCCGTTTGAATTTGAGCATGAGACTGAGCATGTTCTAGAGAACGTAGAAAGGAAGGGGCCGGGAGGATGGTTTCAGGACTTTTTTTTTTTTTACTCGGAAGAATTAATTTAGTGACTGTAGAAAGGAGGAAAAAAATGATTAATGTGGCGATGAAAGCACCCTATGTACGTCATTGACACCAAAATGTTCCCCCGAGGCAAATTTTCAGTGATTAATTGACTCATAACACTTAATGAGTTGGTGGTCGAGTATTTGGAGTTCCAACTCCGATTACTATGTGCAGCTATCTCAACCTGAATTGCAGTATCCCCCCCCCCCCCCAAAAAAAAAAAAAAAAAAAAACAACAACAACAACAACAACAAAACCCAAAAAAAACTTGTTTTAATTTTTTGACAAAACCCTTACACAAGTTCATTTTGCATACACTTTTGGCGTAAGCAATCTACGCACTACACGCTTTTTTTTTTTTTTTTTTTGCACTACCATGCGTACGCAAACAATGGATATATATGTGTCATCACTGATGGTGTTGTCAGTACCGTTGACAACCTCTCTCTCTCTCTCTCTCTCTCTCTGCCCGAAAATAAAAATGCCACTGTCATAGTCACAATCTTTGCCGTACCAAGAAAACCTATTGTTCTCCGATTGAAACAAATGCCGCGCTCAACTGTGTTTATCAGAACTCTGTACCGAGTGCCCGAATATTCAGTGGGTTAGTCATTTGGATGATTTGCTTCTCTGCTAGTTTCATGACTTAGACTGTAGTAGTGGGCAAGTTACCAAGAAGAAGATCGCTGAAGCTGTATAACAGTTCCAACCCCACCCAGCTGAACTCTTTTCAACCCAGACCGACTGTCAGGTCGGCCACATTTTGATTTGACGACATATGGAATGCGGCAAGTTTTGTCTTCAGGGTGTGTAGAAAAAGCCATTGTATAAAAACCTGTTTTGTTTGGTTGTTTCCCTTACAAACACGGTTCTCTCCCCTGCAGCGTTCTGAAGGTCACGGTCACACCAGTAAAGCATCTCAGAGTGATACCACTGTTCTGTGCTTCCTCTGATGTCGGTTACGGCAAAGCCGGAAAGCCTGTCCGAATGAACGTGCAAAACATTAAAAAAAAAAAAAAAAAAAACATGTGCAAAGCATGCGCAGCACCCTGCAGTGTTTCTTCTTCAGTAATGTTTGACGAAGATTTAATGAGTGCCGGCATTTTGTCCACTTGTTGAAAAGACCCGGATCCTAACCTCGCCTTTCGCGGATTCTGCATACACTGTTTTCGCCATGGCCGCCTTCAGCAAACACCTAGAAAAAAGAAAGTGGAACATATGATCACTTGAAGCGCCGTGCTCTCTATTCTAACATGTTTTCTTCTTCTTGTCTGCATAGATTTAGAGTAGACAGGTCCTCTCTCTCTCTCTCTCTCTGTTGGTCACAGGAGACGGCAAAACTCTTCTCTTACACATATGGCCTCTTGCCAAAGTGTTTATGTGACGTAGCACGATTTCTGTGTTTGTAGTGTTTTTCCTTAACATTGATCAGTACTACTACCACTACTACTACTACTACTACTAAATTGCATTTGTAGAGCACAGACACGCGTGCGCGCGCACACACACACACACACACACACACACACACACACACACACACACACACACACACACACACACACAGAGTTCTGTCATTCACTCGTCATTGCTGCTGAGCTGAGAAAAGATGTGTTTTGACAGCTGGAAACTGAGTCTGCGTGCCTGATGTTTTTTGATTTGTTTGTTTGTTTGGAATAGCCGGTGTTCCAAAGACGGAGTGGGTCATTGTTGTCTGTTGTCCGTAAGTTTTTGTTCTAAAGCTTGGAATACAAAGGACACGGCACCTGCCGAGGGGGAGGGGGGGGGGCGAGGGCTGTATTTCATTTCACGTCTACGGTCCCTGCCATGATCACAAATGTTCCTAAGCCGGCCGAGAGGACAGCAGCAGCAGCAGCAGCAGCTCCAGCGTCCTGATAAAGTGAGATGGGCTGGGAGTACGTGCTAGTGACCTCAAGCTAAGGCGCCCAGGGACATGATACATCACCGTGACAGGGCGTGCGCCAGCCCCGCTTCGTTATCCTTTGACAAAGCCTGCTGCAGCACCTGGCCCGACCGGTAAAGGTCACGCATCAGTGACGCCACGTCACAGACGCTGAATGGCTGAGTACATCACGTGAAAACAGTCACTGACTCGGCCACCAGCGGTACGGTGTGACTCAGTGTCTCTCGGTCGAGAGAACAATTTAACATCGGTTCTGTCGGTAGGTGTGGCATCTCATACTTCAGACGCGTTTTGCTGCGCAGTCAGCACCCCAGCGAGGTTAAAGGCACAGTTTAATAATAATAAAAAATAAATAAATAATAAATAAATAAAAAGGCTCACAGATCGGTCTCAACCCGCTGTTCCGGGACCGTCGCTTCTCTAGGCCCCTTCGACGACGCACAAATCGGGCTAACCGAGACCGACCCGAGCTAAGTGATACTGTACCTAAGAAGGAAAAAAAAACCCAAAAAAACTCGGTGACAAGCTTGGAAAGTGGACAGTTGCGAACAACTTTGAGGTCCCAGTGTTATTTCACAGTGTGCACAGAAGCGCTGAAGACAGTCACATTCACCAGCACAGTACATTTTCAGCGTGTTTAAAGAGTATTGCCTGCATGAGTTGTCTCCCTTGCCGCAACAAGCACGCATTTTTCGTGGCAGAGCACAAAGCTGCCACGAAAAATGCATGCTTGCTGCGGGTCTGTGTATGCACGGGGGACAACTCATGCAGGAAATAATCTCGAAACAGGTTGAAAGTGTACTGTGCACAGGCCCCGGAGTGTAGTGGTTAGCACTTCGGACTATGGACCGGGAGACCCGGGTTCGAATCCCAGCCGAGACAAGCGGGATTTTTCCTACCTAGGTCGGCTCCTACCCAGAGCGGGTGTGCTATGGGCCCAATGGGGAGGCTGTTGCCACACAGCCGAGATTCACCCACTTCACGGGTGCGACTTTGGGGGTGCTTCCCTTGGTATGACACGTCTTATGATGTGGATGATTACACGGCCGGCACCGCAGGTGCCGTAGTTTCCGGGCCTGGTGAACGCCGGGATATTTATGACAGGAAGCGTGGAATGCGGCCCTGTCCCGCAGTCCCAAACCACATGGACCTCCATAGCATCATCTTACCATCATCCTCATCTCCATCATCATGCATAATAAAAATTGCCCCAGCCTTCGAGCCCTCCGTGGATTCCACCCATGACCTGGGAGGAACACCACTGGAGCTTGCAAAAAGAGTTGGGGCAGCAAAAAAAAAAAAAAAAAAGTGTACTGTCCTGGTGAATGCATGTCTCTGCATCTATTCATCACACGGGCAACGCCCGAGTCACACTAAAATGCCTCACGCCATAGCACTAGCAAATGTATCACATGTTTGTGTTTCAGTTTCTGAGAGAGAGAGAGAGTCACACACACACACACACACACACACACACACACACACACACACACACACACACACACACACACACACACACACACACACACACACACACACACACACACACACACACACACACACACACACACACACAACGGTACAAGGATACCGAAAGTTAATACAAACAAGGCAGAAAAGAAGAGAGAGAGAGAGAGAGAGAGAGAGAGAGATTTGTCACTGCTGACACCAAGCTATGTTTGGGTGGGAGTTCTTGTAGTGACGTCTGCTCACATCGTGTCCATGTCTCTGCATCTCTTCGTCACACGGGCAACGCCCGGGTCACACTAAAATACCTGACACAAAAGTTTCCATGCGTTCGAGCACATTTATTCATACAAGTGTGTGTAAACCCAGGGGCTACCCCGTTCTACATGCATGCAGATGATGCCCAGAGGTACGCTAAAAGTAAAAGCTTTCTGGACTTATAAAGTGTGCAAATTCAGTAGCTTTTTAAAATTTGTTTCTCCATAGAGAAACAACTTTTTGGGATGGGGCAGATTTTGGTGCGCGCAGCAGCAAGTTTCAGTGATACAAAACAAGATGGCCACTGACCAGCCCAATATGTTGTTTCCATTTAATCACCTGCTGTCGTCACGGTCGTACTTTTGTAATGCCATGTATACGGGAGGACACACACACACACACACACACACACACACACACACACACACACACACACACACACACACACACACACACACTCTCTCTCTCTCTCTCTCTCTCTCTCTCTCTCTCAATGGAAACAACTGACCGGGCTTGTCAGACCAATCTTGGTTTTGGAGGAGAGACGTCAAGTTGTTTTCTTTGAAATCTATGACGTTTTCCTCATTGGGATGACGCATAATACATTTGACGTAATAACTTTGACTCGGATACAATTCTTGCAATGAAAGCAGCCCCATGAAAATTGAAGTGTTGCTGCTGCGCAGTGTAAAGATCGAATTTATACCGGCTCAATGTGTTTAACAGACAAGTCTGCGCGGCGAACGTTTTTTCACTATGTGTTATGTCTGCTGCGCGCGCGCGCACACAGACACACACAGACATACGCGCGCGCGCACGCACGCACGCACGCACGCACGCACGCACGCACGCACGCAGACTTGCGCGAGCCGCGTTTGTGCATGTGCTCCATTGAGACCTATGTGGTGTTCTCTCACTCTACTATGCTATTGAGTGAGAGTCAGTGGGAAAAACAAAGCTCACTACATCAATGAAACTCCCGCTTTCCCCGTCTACAAATAGAGAACTTCCGAAAAGTGACGACACACCCCCACGTCAATCAAACATGACGTCGGCAAACTGACGCTGATACAGTTTTGCGTCAGTGCGCGTGTGCCTTTTCTGCGATGTTTGTGAGGCGTGTGGCTTGTGTAAAGGAAATGTGCTTCGAGTACAAATTTTCGAGTCAACTGACGACAACGGCTGCAGTGAATTTTTCTAATTTTTTTTGTATATTTTTTATGGCACCCCAGGCTCATTATCTATGTATAGTAGGAGCGATTTTGAGATCTAAAGTGTGTTCACCAGCACTTTCATCAGGTACGGTTTACGCCAAAAGTATAAAAGCGACAACCTCCAAAATTCACTCAGTTGAGAGTCCGTATTCATGCTATCTATGTCCCAAAAATGGAGTGGTTTAGGTAAATATTACGCCTTTAAACGCCAGAAAGCCACTTTTTTTGAAAAGGGCGATAACTCGCAAATCATGTGTGCAATCGTACCTGGATCGGGCCTTCTATTCAACAATCTTGATTCATTTAGAAACCCCAAATTTGAAATCGATCGGTTTAGTATTTTCGGAGAAATAGGCATCTGAACTGGGTTCACATGCAATGTCAACTCAGGCTCGGTTTACATGAAAACTATAAGAGCGACCATTTTCTAGTAGTGAGTCAATTCAGAGTCCGTATTCAAGCTATCTACTGCCAAACAATTGAGTGATTTAAATAAATATTACGCCTGTACACGAAAGACAACCAACTTGTCTCAAAAGGGCGATAACTCCCAAATCACTTAAGCAATCATCACACGCTTGAATCGTCTAATGTAACATTTTGATAAATTTGGATACCCCAAATTTGAAGCCATTCGGTTAAGTATCTTCGAAGAAACGGGCCCGGACACAATTCACACACGCACACACGCACACACGCACACACACACGCACACACATCCGCACAGACGGCACTCACTGAGGAGGAGAACTGCGTTCGGAACACCATACGCGTCAGCATCGATGACGCAAGTTTTCTTACGTCATTGTCAGAGTTACACTTGCATAATCGTCTCTGCGGGAGATCGGCAGTGACGTGCGTTTGTACCACAGATGCTTGCCTATGAACGTGGAAATTTTAGCCCGTCCTATTATGTTGTTTCCATTACTATGGAAACAACATAACAAGACTGTGATGTTTCTCCAGACAATACATTCTTTCGCGCACACAGTGACGTAACGAAATCTGCGTCATAGACACCTTGCGTGCACACAATGCTGCTGCGTTATCTTTGGCGGGAGTCAGTTGCCGTGTGTGTGTGTGTGTGTGTGTGTGTGTGTGTGTGTGTGTGTGTGTGTGTGTGTGTGTGTGTGTGTGTGTGTGTGTGTGTTGCGCATTTATTTTTATTTTTCTCTTGTTATCTTTTATTAGTTAGATAATTGTAGTACTTAGCAACGGCAGGTATGAAAATTGACTGTTTAATGTTAACTGCCTCTACCGTTGTAAAATAAAGATTCATTGATTCATTGACTCTCTCTCTCTCTCTCTCTCCCAGAATAACCGCAACAAGACTGTGACAGTTTCTTGTGTGTGTTTGTGGGGAAGGCGGCGGAACTGAAGAGGGTGGGGGTGGGGGGTGGGGGGGCTGATGAAGCAGCCCCCAAACTACGACCAAGCAATGCGACTAAGTCGCTGTTGCATTGTTCGACCGGCTTGAAAGGGGCAAACAAGTTATCTGATTCATTTCATCGCGGCAGACTTTTTGTTTTCCTTCTATTATACTGAAATAATTGTACGTTTAATGCACACGTGCGTTGCACATTTTGCGTTAGTCATACACGAACAATCATTTTAGCACGTTTCGCATAACATGGTGTGCACCGGTTGTTAAGAGGTCACGTGGTGTTTATTTTCCACTCATCCAGTCCAATCGAAACTCGCTGACAGTTTTACGACCTCACTTGATGAGAGCTGGCTAGTGCTGAGAGGTCTCTCGTGTGGAGCAGTCACCTACATTTTTGAAAGACACTTCGGCATTTGTTAGTAATAGTAGGCCAGCTGCGCATGTTATATATCAGCAAGTCAAGTTTGTCACTAACCTTCGTTGGTCTCACTTTTTTTTTTTTTTTTACGTATCAGTGTAATTTCCAGGTTACTTTGTCTGTGGTACACAAACTTGAGTCGGTAGGATACATTGTATATGTTACAGTCAAAGCTGGAAATTAGTCATTCTCAGGGAATGCCTGAAAGTTTGAACATGGCTGAAGAAACTTTCCGACAAAGGCTGTTTGAAAAATATGAAAAAAATCCAAACTACCTCTTACCAAAAACGAAGTACCAGGAAATCCTACTGGAATTGAAGGCAACTTTGAATGGAGGTGAAGCCAGAAAAACACCACGGCAATGCCCGATCAAAACAGGAATTTCTTGGGAATGACTGAAATTTCAGGCATTCCCGGAGAATGACTAATTTCCAGCTTTGACTGTAACATATATACATACACGACACTGACTTTTGCTCGGATTTTTCTTGGGGAAATGGATGGGGAGGGCCGGGGTAGGGTTCGACTAGGTACACACACACACACACACACACACACACACACACACACACACACACACACACACACACACACTCGCACATATACTTTACTTTAGCCAGCACTAACACAACATCGGGCAACAGATGTTTCGGAAAAGCTTATCTGTTGTTGACAGCAAACTGCACGGTAACTGACAAGAGATCCTGGTGGCGACTGCGTGTTGCAACGTTTGCTGCTCGTATTGTATCAGTACAGGCGAGTCCTTTAGAACCGAGACAGGTTGGGGTTTGTTTGTTTGTTTGTTTGTTTGTTTGTGTTTTTGGTTTGTTTGTTTGTCTGTTTTTGGTGTTGGTTTGTTTGTTTTATCCAATTTCTCCCCCTCTTTCCCAACACCACCTAGGCTGTCCTCCACCTCAGTCTTGTACCCGCCCTTTCGATTCCAGTGGAAAAGTAATCAGACAAAAACAGTGCTGTATACTATCACTGCCGTTACTATCACTAGGCCAGCCGGCGAGAAATTGCGTTGTCACAGGATTTAGATGACTGACTCGGTGTTTCCTTCAAAAGAAATTAATTTTAGTTTGACCAAAATACAACTAGGGCGACGGGAGGTGGTGGAGACTGAGGCGACCGAGGGAAGCAGCCCAAATTTCCTCCTGCGGGTTATGGAATATGGAATATAAAACAGATACATGTACTCCACGGATACCGGAACACAAGATGGATATCAACCACACTGTGAGACCAATACTGAAAAATGAAAGCGGGGTCATTTCCATGTGCAGTCCATAAAACTGTTGCGAGCAGTACTCACGCTGAGAGAGAAAGAGAGAGAGAGAGAGAGAGAGAGAGAGAGAGAGAGAGATAGAGAATGAAGGAACGAACAAACGAAATACGTAGATATACATAAACAAGAAAAGCATGGGGGGGGGGGGGGGGGGGGCAGGAAGCAGCCCAAATTTTATCCCAACGGGTTTCGGAATAAAACAGACACTACACCAGTACCGGGACACAAGACGCATGTAATCCAACGACACACCACTCAAGTGAGAACAATAAAAATGAGAGCTTAGGTCAGTTCCACCCGCCTGTCTCCTGTGCAATCCATAAAACTGTTGTGAGCAGTACCCACGCTGAGTAATACACACACACAGAGATCGCCATTGTTTGCTAGCAGGATCTGAAGAGTTCGGCTCTACCCACTTGTTTCCGAGGCAGTATATTTACCCCTTATCTCGACAACATGAAAGGGTGCGGTGAATTCACGCAACTTGCAAATCACCCGCACTGAGGCCTTGCTGTCGTCTGCATATTTGTTTTGGCCAGTTTATTGTGGGGGGCAAAACGGAAAGATGTTGAAAAAAAATCAGGAGAGAGAGAGAGAAAGAGAGAGAAAGAGAGAAAGAGAGAGAGAGAGAGAGAGAACGATTTTGGTCTTGTGACCAATTTTCAAACCTGCCGTTAACTGAAAACAAAACTATATAAATTCAACATTCAAACATACTTAAAGGTGGAAAACACACACACACACACACACACACACACACACACACACACACACAGAGCGGAGGGGGAGGGGGGATTTTTTTTATTTATCAGCGGTAGAAGCCGTTTTAACACAAAGGTCATTTTTCTAACTTGCCGTTTGCTGACAGAGAGAGAGAGAGAGAGAGAGAGAGTTGCGCTGTACACACAATGATCACTCCTCGTGCACTATACACCTTGCGACTGACTATGCCGTTTCACAGTGACAGTGTATCATAGAACACCACCAACAGAGACAACAACAAAATCCCCCCCCCCCTCCAGACACACACACATCCCCCCGCCCCGCCCCCCCCCAAACAACAACAAACAAAAGGACAAGAATGGAAAATAAAAAAAAAACAAAAAAACTTGAAACTTAGTGCTGCCAACAAACCTACCACAGCATTGAAAGAGCAAGATATTTTGAGTACAGACTTGAAAATGCACGACAATCTAGACATCACGGTAAGTAAATCTTTCTGATCTCCTGCCCTTTTGTTCTGTTACAGATACAATAGAGTGCTACCAGTGTAACGCTTACTTCCAAGGTCGGACCCAGACATGCGAGGAACCGTTCAACAAGACAGGCTGCATTGCCTGCATGAAAGTCGTGACCAAAGTGAAACTACGCGATTCTGGATTCATAATGGGGTGGGAGCGAGGTATGTACTGCGGCGACAGTGACTGACATGCTCATGCACTGACCTGATCAGTCTTTCTTGAACTGATTTGAAACGCACGCACTGACGCACGCCACAAACGCACTCACGCGATTTTTTTTCTTCAGTTTTTGTTGCCTGCCAGTGTGCAGTACTCGTAGTGTTGGACAATTATTTCAACTGAAACTTAACTGAGCTCATGTTTCAGTCCCCCTACATGGTCCAACCCTTGTCGTGGGGTAGTGGCTTGTGTACCTCAATGACCCAGAGAACTATGCCAGCAGGAGCACATGCTCCTGGCAGGGTCACCCAAGCTGGACAGGTCGAAGGGTAGAGGTCAGACGAATGTGGACCACCTCTCCAAGAGGCTAAACGGGTTTGCGTAGGGTTAACAGCCCTACCTGTAAAAAACACTAAGTTACTGAAGCATCGACAGCAACAAACCAAGACATTCACCTGGGCGAGGAAGGGTCTCCATCCCGGAGACCTATGACGCATTGCAGTGAAAGCCGAAAGGAAGCTGCAAGGCCGACCCCCCTTCTAACACCCAGGACAACAACAAGAGTAGCCACATGGAACATCAGGACAATGTATGAAGTAGGAAGGACCATACAAGTAGCAAGAGAGATGAAGAACTACAAGATAGGAGTACTGGGACTGAGTGAGACAAGGTGGCTACAGACAGGACAGCTGAGATTTTCATCGGGAGAGCAATTGCTGTACTCTGGACACACAGAGGATGGAGCCCCCCACACTGAGGGCGTGGCCCTGATGCTGGCACCGGAGGCACAGCGGGCACTCATCGGCTGGGAACCTGTCAACTCCCGCATCATCACAGCCAAATTCATCACCAAGAAAAAAGACATCAAGCTGAACATCATCCAGTGCTACGCTCCCACCAATGATGCGGAAGAGGAGAAAAAAGATGACTTCTACCAACAACTGCAGACAGTGATAGATAGAGGAGGAGCCAAGGACATGACCATACTGATGGGAGACTTCAACGCCAAGATTGGATCAGACAACACAGGCTATGAGGACACCATGGGATCACACGGACTGGGACAGATGAACGAAAATGGCGAGCGCTTTGCAAACTTTTGTGCCCTGAACCAGCTAGTGATAGGAGGCAGCATCTTCCCACACAAGCGCATCCACAAGGCCACATGGAGATCGCCGGACCATGTCACGGAGAACCAGATTGATCACATCTGCATCAGCCGGAAGTTCAGGAGATCGTGGCGGGATGTGCGCGTGATGAGGGGTGCCGATGTATCATCAGACCACCACCTTCTTGCAACAACATTGAGACTTCGGCTTAAGAGACACACCAACGCCAACAGCACACGGACCAGGTACAACGTTGGACTTCTCAGGAACACAGACACACAAGCAGCATTCCGGATCAGCCTTTCCAACAGGTTCCAGCCACTGCAAGACCTGATAGAAGACAGTGAAATGGACATCGAGACACAGTGGGAACACAGCAAGAAACTCTGGCACGACACATGCGAAGAGGTCCTTGGCAAGAGAAAGACCCAACATAAGGAATGGATCTCTGCTGATACCATCCAGAAGCTGGAAGTTAGGAAAGAGAAGAAAACTGCACTGAACACGAGCCGAACAAGAAGAGCTAAGGCAAAGGCACAAGAGGAATACACAGCAGCTGACAGAGAAGTGAAGAGGAGCACCAGGAAGGACAAGAGGGACTACATCGACAACCTGGCCAGTCAAGCAGAGGAAGCAGCCCGACAAGGGAATCTAAAAGACCTGTACCAGGTGACCAAGAAGCTCGCGGGCAAATTTCAGCAGACAGACAAACCAGTGAAGGACAAGAACGGGCACCCACTGACAACAACTGAGGAACAGCTGAAGCGATGGGCAGAACACTTCAGGGAGCTGTTAAATCGCCCCATCCCTGAAACACCACCAGACATCCCGCCAGCTGAGACAGAACTACCCATCAACTGCGACAAGCCCTCTAAGGCGGAGATCAGGAAAGCCATCATGACACTGAGAAATGGGAAAGCTGCAGGGCCGGACGAGATACCAGCAGAAGCCATCAAAGCAGACACAGAGACAGCCGTCAACATGCTGCACAGCCTGTTCAGCAAGATCTGGGAGAAGGAAGAGGTGCCAGCCCAGTGGAAAGAAGGGATCGTCATCAAGCTGCCAAAGAAAGGGGACCTCAGGGACTGCAGCAACTACCGAGGGATCATGCTCCTGTCAGTGCCAGGCAAGGTTCTCAACAGAATTCTACTGGAGAGGATGAGAGAGGCAGTCGACCCCATGCTCCGAGACCAGCAGGCAGGCTTTCGCAGGAACAGGTCCTGCGCTGACCAGATTGCCAGCCTACGCATCATTGTGAAGCAGTCACTGGAGTGGAACTCCCCCCTCTACATCAACTTCATAGACTATGAGAAGGCCTTTGACAGTGTAGACAGAGAGGCGCTGTGGAAGCTGCTAAGGCACTATGGAGTTCCCGGGAAGATCATCTCCCTGATCCAGTGCACCTACCAAGACATGAGCTGCAGGATTGCCCATGCCGGCCAGTTGTCAGAAAGCTTCGAGGTGAAGACCGGAGTCCGCCAGGGATGCCTGTTGTCCCCGTTTCTCTTCCTCCTGGTCATCGACTGGATCATGAAGACCACTACAGCAGGCAGGAAAAACGGGATACAGTGGACACTCTGGACGCAGCTGGATGACCTCGACTTCGCGGACGACCTGGCGCTCCTGTCTCACAGCCACAGCCAGATGCAGGACAAGACTACGTGCCTGGAAGCCACATCAGCCGGAACAGGGCTCAAGATCAACAGGAAGAAAACCGAGCTGATGAAGATCAACACCACTGCCAACACACCAGTCACAGTCGGTGGAGAGCCCATAAGGGAGGTGGAGTCTTTTGTCTACCTGGGGAGTGTGGTTGATGGACAGGGAGGCACAGACCGAGACGTCACAGCCAGAATCGGCAAGGCAAGGGCAGCAATGGTCATGCTGAAGAACGTCTGGGCATCCAAAGTTGTCAGCATAAGAACCAAACTTCGCATCTTCAACTCCAACGTGAAGTCAGTTCTGCTCTACGGATGCGAAACATGGAGGA
The DNA here is from genome assembly GCA_018292915.2 of Batillaria attramentaria. Lineage (NCBI taxonomy): Eukaryota > Metazoa > Mollusca > Gastropoda > Batillariidae > Batillaria > Batillaria attramentaria. Next base: position 117,013 of record JACVVK020000362.1, read on the forward strand.
CAACGAAGACGATGCAGCAGAAGATCCAGACATTTCTCAACACCTGTCTGAGGCGCATCTTCAACATCCGATGGCCAGAGAAGATCCGGAATGAAGAGCTGTGGGAGCGAGCGGGGCAGGAACCAGTGGCCAAGCAGATCCTGCGGAGGAAGTGGGGCTGGATTGGACACACCCTCAGGAAGCCAGCATCCAGCACCACACGCCAAGCCCTGACATGGAACCCGCAGGGGAAAAGGAAGAGAGGCCGGCCTCGCAACAGCTGGAGGCGGGACACTGAGGCAGAGCTATGTAAGCAGGGGACCAACTGGACTGGAGTGGCAAGACTAGCCCAGAACAGAGTGCGATGGCGAAGGGTTGTCGATGGCCTATGCTCCACGTGGAGCCAAGGGCCTAAGTAAGTAAGTATGTTTCAGTCAGTCGTCGGTCAGTCAGCAGACGGTTCTGTACTTCGGCCGTTTGCTTGACTGGCGTGAGGGCCCGGTAACCATGATTCCAACACTGAACTCAGTTTTGAATCAGTATTCAGTGTTCGAAAATCATAGTCATGCAGTGGACTGACGCCGGTCCGCAGTTACGCCCCGCATGCTTCAGTCTGTCTCCAGCCAGTTTCAGTGCTTTTACCCATAATTATAATGATGCTATAATAAAAAAAAAAAAAAAAAAATGTATGCCTGCCGGTCTAGATACATACGGCTACATGTACTAAGTTTACGAAGCCGGCCGGGATTCCGACTGACTACTGAAATAGTGTTCAGTCACTGCCGCGTGACTGACTGACCCCAGTCAGTGAAACCGGCACTGAGAACCGGGCGCAGTGACGTCACAAGTTGTCGGACTGAGTAGCTGGATACTGAGAACTGAACATGCTGCCGTAACTGATTAATTAATAACCAACGTCAGAGCCGGTCCACTGATCATTCAGTCTTCGAACAAATATTTTGGACGGCCGGAATCACCCATGAGAGAGAGACTGACCTTGAACACAGTATTAGTACTGAACTGAGGCCGAAGTGTGTGTCAACTTAGTCTAATGCCTCGTACTGAAAGACCGCGATACTGAACTGACTTGAATCAGTTTTGATGATCAGTCATCACTGACTGGGCGGCCCGGTGCAAACTCAGTCAGTCAGTGACCGTCGGCCCGGCCGCGCCGCCCGCTGCCGGCCTACCCACTGACTGACACTGACCCGGCCAGCAAAACTTGATTAACCCACACCTTTAATTTTATGATGTACTTTTTTTTTTTTTTTTTTTTTTTGCAGTATCCAGTGTGGAGTCTAAGTACTGCGCATTTCACGCCAACAGTCCAGGGCTGAGGGAAGAAGGGTGTTACTATATGGATGGCAACGGAGGATACACACAGCGCTGTTTCTGCTACTCCGACTTTTGCAACAAAGCGGGACCACCTAGCCAGCGCGCTCCTTCGTGGGTTTACGTGTTTACCTCCCTTGCACTAGTTGCCGTTCAGCTGGGAAGGTAGTGGGGGACTTTCTTGACCGAGACAATGTTCTTTTGCTTTACAACGACAAAACGGAGGAGTTTGTGTCGTGTGACATCGCAGCATGTGCCTTCTTTCGAGAAACGCGGATTTTTCTGACAGTGAAATCTGACTTGTTTTTCATGTGCCTGCAAAGACATCTCAATTACCAACTGGAGTGGACAGTTCTGGGTGAGTGACTGTAATAATTATGCACACAGCTACAGCCTACCGTGCGCATGTTTGTCCAGTTGGTGATTTCACAGTTGTAACATCTGGATCTTTTAAGCGAGACTTTTTTTCCTTCATATTTTTATACCTACAGAATTACGGAATCTGTTTTGGCAGCTTTGTAATGGCTCTGCGTTATTCAGTTTCTACTTTAAAAGGGTTAACCCCATTTGAAAACTAAAGTAAACTTAAATAAAAAGTGGCTACATTATAAGGAAAGGCGTACAAACTATCAAAGGGACTCATGAGTTATCAGCAAACTTATGTAAGAACAGTATCAATGACCGCACCACCAAAGTGGGTGGATCAGATTTTCCACATGATATAACGTAACTGATTTTGTAGTTTGTACTGATCTCTATGAAAAAACACGTATTGCCCACACCATCAAAATGGAAGGGAAAACTACGCAGAGCATACTGTCATATCTGAGATGTATACGTGTATGGTTTAACATATTATTTCAACTGACTACACTCTGTTAAAATGTTTCCCGCATTTTGAATTTGTATACATGTATGTACAGTTAGGCATTTTTTGTTTTGTTTATTTGGTAATTGCTGTCTTAACTAGGTATGAACTGCCAATGTGTGTGTGTGTGCATGTGTGGAGAGAGAGAAAGAGAGAGGGGGGGGGGAGAAAGAGGGAGAGAGAGAGAGAGAGGTCCCTATAATGTGCAAATGCACAGTGCCATGTAGTCCGCTTACCTATTGAAAAAAAAATCCTGCACCTTCTATGCCTGTTTTTTTTCTTTTTCTTCTTTTTATTTTTTAATTTTTACCCAAACCAAAATAAACACATACCAATTCAGAATTTCCTTTGCATTTTTATTGAAATTGTGATAGGCTTATCAGTTTATGTCTCAGTTTTGGCATGCATGATTTATGTCAGCTAGAAAGAGCTAAACAGCTAATGCCTTCCTCCGTAATTGACAAAATCTCCCATATTCATTTTCACACACACTATTTTCTTCTCTCTCTCTCTCTCTTCACCAAGGTTCTTGTGTGTAAAGTGAAACCAGAGACATTATCTATGTCTCTGGTGAAACAGAGATGAATGCCCGGACATTTACTATGTAATTCTTGTTTCATATGTACTTTAAACGTTGTAAGACATGTAACATTTCACACACCCCCACCCACCCCCAACACCCCTCCCCCACCCCCAACACCCCTCCCCCACCCCCCTTTCCGCGTCTCTCTCTTCACTTTTGAACCTGTCGGTATGCAGTTGTCACCTTGTCACATACCGCAAATGAGTGTCACATGGATTTTGCACGTAGACCACCCCTAACCGGCAGTACAAGCTCTCCAAGCTAGATATGTACGCTTTTTTGATATATATAATCAACTCTCATAGACCAAAGGATTTATCACTTGGACACTTAGAAGAAGTCATCAGACCGTGACGACGCAAGCTTGTGCCGCGCAGCACGACGAAAACCTTACCGGAAGTCGCACACCTGAGTTCCGGTGACATCTTGACAAGTGACCCAGTTCGAAGATTTGTTTGGTGGCATTTCCGCGTTCACAGACATGGAACGGATTTTGGTCATTTTGTGCCTAGTTTTAAGCAGTTTTGCCGGCATTGGTGAGTTTTTCTTTGTTTCATTTGATTAGGTAAATGAACTGATCACCTGAACAGGTAGACGTAATGCGACAACAAGGTACACCGACTGTCCACTTCCGATGACACACAAGTATTGTCGGAGTGAGTTTTCAAACAATATTGTCCGCTTGCTCGTTTTTCTAACTTAATTGTGATTTTGGAAAATGTAAATAATATTTGGAATGTATGTACAGGAAAGCGACTTATTCACCAGTGAATCCATCGTATCAGTGTCCACATCTCCAAATAACAAAGCTTTCATTTCGTAGGCTGCAGTGCAGGTATAGTGATCCAGCAGTGCAGATCACTAGTTTGCAAACTCTTATTCACCAGTGAATCCATCGTATGTCCACATCTCCAAATAACAAAGCTTTCATTTCGTAGGCTGCAGTGCAGGTATAGTGATCCAGCAGTGCAGATCACTAGTTTGCAAACTCATGTTCAGTATTTTAACTCGTGGTATTAGATTTTGTTTCTTACCGGTTTTCTTATCTGTTAAAACTAATACAGAAAAAAATCAGTGTTCTGGCTGACTGTAAAGGATAATAGGACATTTGTCCTGAACACTGTCAACTGTGGCACAGAAATGATAGGACATATATAATGATATATGTCAGCTTTTGTAAGTAAGTATTCATCTGACATTTCAAAACTGAATCAGTCGATGACTGATGCCCAGTGTTGATAGGAAGCGGCTCTTATTCCTCCTGCGGGAACGCTGCTAGTTTATCAACGTAGGTGCTTGTTTTGTTGTAACCGCAGTGTAGTCCAGTTTCTGATAGTAGTAGATAAAGAACTAAAGAACAAGAAAATGACTGAAGTTATTCATGTACAATTCAAACATACCGTGAAACTGAGCGTGAGAGTGACCTCACATGTAACAGCACTGCCTTTGCCTTGGATAACTGCACTTGGGACAGTAAACAACAAACCAGTGAAGGGGGTTGCATCTTGTTGCAAACATGCATAGATCTACCCCCCCCCCCCCCCTGTTTTTTTTTTAAACATAGTCTGACTGTCAGATGGAAATTGCGTTTATTGAGCAAAACATTGTTCAAACAATACTATCAGTAGCAACCCAGAGGTAAATGTCATAATAATAATAATAATAATAATAATAACATTTATAGGGCGCCTATCCCCGGGGAACGAGTTTTAGGCACCGTACAGTCTCAGGGTTGCACATTTAAGTCGGTCCCAGGACATTGACCTATAAAGGTTTCAAATGTCCTATTTTTCCCACCTCAAGCGGACATTTGTCCTGTTAAATTTTTTATTGCCACTAAGTGGCCAGGACACTGTGTCCTATCACTTTGCTGTTTCCAGGACACTTTGTCCTATAGAAGCTGTGGAAAATGTGCAACCCTGCAGTCTAAAATTAAAGTAAAAAACAAACAAACAAAAAACCCCATAAAAACAACCCATTCACTCAGGGGTGGGGGGCATGTTTTGATGTGGATAGATCTGCTTTTGTTCACGGTAAGGGTGCTTTGAAAGATGGACTCACAGAAACAAGTCTAGACTGACAAATTTGGACCTTCTGTTGTGATATTTTGCCCCCATTCCCCACCGTTTTCATATATATATGGGAGGGGAGGAGGGTGGTGGTCACAGGTGATAGTGGTGGTGTTTGGGGCTGGGAGGCTCAGTTTCTTCTTGGCTTCTGTAGAACTTTGCTATGCTACATGGAGCTGTGTGCTACAACCAGCTAATCAAATACACTTTTCATTACTTTTTTTTTTTTTTTTTTTTGTCCAGGATACTGCCTGCAGTGCCATGAGTGCACAACCATTGAAACACCGGAGGGATGCCTTGATCCGTACGATGGTGAAGAGATGGCCGACAACATGGGTGACTGTGATGACGGGTCGCATTGTCTCAAGTACAAGACTGTCGTAAAGCTGCGTGATTCTGGTTACATCATGGGCTGGGAAAGAGGTCAGTATAAAGTACCCCCGCAGCCCAACCAGCAACAACAACAAAATCCCCCACTAACAACAAGCAAACAAACAGTAAAAAAAAAAATAACAGAACACCAAACAAACAAACAAAAATGTGTACAAACAAAAAAGCCCCATGGAAACACCAATGCCAAACACAGTTGAGTCAGACAAGTCAAAGTTTTACATGCAAGAAAGTATGAACGTTGAGGTTAGTGCATAATTATGGTATGGTAGGATGTGACTTATAAACACACATTATCCATTTGTGTTGAGATACTCAGGGCACCATAGGGCTAGAGGATGAAGCAGTGAAAGCCTGCTGTTGCTAAGCACTGCTGTATACACACCTCCTTGCTGCTGTTCGATTGACGATTCAGTGAGTCTGGTGCATGTGACAGTATTTTGTTTTCCACTTCACCCTTTGGACACTTGGGTTTGTCCTTTGAGAATAAAGGTGCTAGTCTACTGGTGGCTGAAAAAGACAGACATCAATAATCATAGGAGAACTGAGCAGGACGTGTGTGCACAGAGTCAGATGGGGATGTGGCCCTGTAAACCTAATAATTTGTTAAATTTAAGTTGTTTGTCTGATAATCAGGGTCCATACAGGTCATGGAATCCTGGAAAAGTCATGTAATTTGGAAATAGCTTTTCCAGGCCTGGAAAGTCATGAAATTATCTCAAGAGTTATGAAAAGTCATGGAATTTCAGAATTTTATGGAAGCCATTTTGAGCCCAACAGTGAAACAGTCAGCTTGGTGATTACTCACAGGACTGATTGCCAAAAATATCAACGAACTGCCTTCCCATAAGGCTAATGACTAACTCTGAACATTGGTCTTGCTGACTGCGTTAACTTGGATAAGCTCATAATTTCTACCTTCGCGTGTGTCTGTGTGAAAGAGGGCGAGGAAGGTGTCATGAAAAACAGGAGAGTTGGCCTCGAAAAGTCATGGAAAAGTCATGAATTTTTGAGACTGTGAACCTGTATGGGCCCTGTTTGTCATGTACAGTGATCATGTTTACTGGTAATTTCTGGTATTTTACCATCTGAAATTGAGAATTTATACTGGGTAAGCAATTGGCTACTGGTAGGACCTGCACGTTCATTTTCAACTCTATTGGTTTACAAATTTATATAAACTAAAAATTAATTTAACCAGTGATTACTGTCACAGTGTATTGGGAAAGGGCATGTCATACTGAGCACCAGTACAGATGAACATTTTTCAATGAATTGTTTGTGCTTCTTGCTGAATTACACTGGTTCCGATGAGCGGCCTATCAGTTTTGTTTTCCTCATTTGCTCCCTGCATGATGGCAGTACGTACTTTGAAAAAATTACTAGTCCAGTCACTGGTGTAGAAAACTAGAATACTTAGTTGGATGGTATAATTATGTCTGGTTGTGTATTATGCAGAGTATTCCTTGGTCAAGAAGTGTTTGTGCGTTGATGCAGTTTGCCTTTTCGTAATTGAGTTCTTTCATTTGTCTGTCCAGATTCCATTGTCGTAACACGTGCATGTGAGCCAAGCAACGATTTACCAGAGGGATGCGTCAAGTGGGAAGGTGCAGGCGGTTTCACTATCAAGTGCCGGTGTGCATCAGATGGATGTAACAGTGCTGGTTTTCTCCGACCTGGTGTCATCCCAGTCCTAGCGGTGCTGGCTGCATTTTTGTTTCTGTTTGTTAGGTGAAATTTAAACTTACTGCAAGTGAGCTGATACAGATACAGTCATGACATTTTTGGTGATCATGGTTACTGCGAAACAGAAAGGGGATGGGGAAGGATGATGCAACCAACATTAATTGTGAAAGACTTGAATAATATGTTGGATTAGAGTGTGATTTCCAGAGCATTTATAAATCTGTTTGATCAGCTTCAAATCTGTTAGATCTGTGTTACAGTATGGGTTTGTTCAGACAATGGGGTTTGTTGCTGCTTAGCGTAAATGTACAAACTTTTCCTGTTTTTCGACCATCATGGCATGGACCATTCTAGGCCCGGAGCACAGCTATAGCTGCTGGAAATATTTGTTAATTTTTCTAGCTGAACTCACTGATGCTAAGTTGTCATGTAAGGTCATTCTTGGCAAAGACAGGTTGAATAGAAACAGAAACGGTAAAGACAGGTTGGTACAAGCTTTTGGTATTAGCCTTCTCTCTTCCCCCTCCCTCCCTCCTTCCTCCCCCCCCCCAACTTCCCTCACTCATCCCAAAGTGCACAAGACAGTATGTCAAATATACACAGGCCTGCCCAAACAGGACAGAACATTTATTCCTGTAATAGATCAGTGTTAAATGTTTCTGCATATTTTTGCTGCATTTTTTTATTTTTTTTAAAATCAATTTTCAACACAGTTTTTTAGTTTTTGGTGGTTGTTTTTTTTTCCTCTCAGATGGAAGAAAAAAAAAAAGACCTGAAAGAAAATAACACATGATCCGCGTTTATCAGCCTTTCATTATGGATGTAAATATTGTACATTGATCCATCATTCATTCTTCTTAGTAAAATCTTACTTGACCCCCATTGTAGTACTAGTAGCTTCATGTTCCCTCAATAACTATGTACATTACAATGAACTGGATGCATCAGCATCTAACAGTCTATAAACCGGCAGTTTCTAAATTCTATGTAGAATGTGTGATTTTCACAGTCAAGTCATTTTTTGCACATCGGCGACACCTGGCCTTCTGTCTGGGTGGGTGACAGAATTTTGTTTCCCAAACACATACTGAGTCTTCGGGTTGTGAGTTCCGCCATCTCTGATTTCAGGTGGGCCAAGCACCACCTGGAACCTCAGCCTATAGTTGGTGTTTTCTGGCAATTGTTGTTGTTCCTCCCCTCCCCCCCCTCCCCCTCTCCTAAACACTCCCAAATATCAGTATCACCCATGGTAAGCTTACACCAGAGGATGTACTGTGTACATGTATGTCTTATAAACAACAGTGCGTGGAATTTCAGGATTTTGTTGGTTTTGAAATTTAGGTACAGGGCTGCCGCCCTTCCTGCTGTGGCAGGATTTCCTGCTTTTTGAACTGGCTGTGAAGAGCTTTCCTGCTTTTTAAAGCTTTTTCCTGCTTTTCCAGCCAAAAAATCGCGAGTCTGTCTGTCGCTGGACCGTCGGCCTTCCCGGGTAAGGTGCATTTTGTGCCTCATATTCAGAATATACACAATTACAAGATTCCTCTCGGCATCAAGTGTGCAAAAGCACCTGACCGCCGCCGAACCCCAACACCCCCCCCCCCCCCCTCCGCTTTTCACCTGGAGTCTGGCTTTCCTACCATTCACATTTTGAGGGTCAATTTTCAGGCTTTTTGTTTCTCAGAAAGTGGCAGCCCTGTAGGTATGTTCAGGTAGGGATTTATGGATACATGTACATGTATAAACTCACTTGGGTCCAAAATCTTCTACAAGGGTTACTGGTGTGTTTGATTTAGGGAAGTTAGTGCATGCTTTTACTTGTCATTATTTAAAAAAAAAAAAAAAAAAAAAAATCAGGTTATTATCAGTAACGTTCCATCATCAGAAAACGTAGATCTATATATATTTTTTGATGGATACAGGTTGCATACACTTATTGTTTAAAGTGAAATTCAAAGGCATTGTGTTTCAACTAACGAACGAAAAAGAAATCATCCAATTATCGCCACAAATTCTCCCATTTCCACTCGGGTAGTCAGAACTCTGTGACGCTCTAGAGTAGACTGAGCTGCAGACTTCCAGTGCTCGTGTAGTCATATGCTAAGATTCCCAGCTGGGACCAAATGTTTATGCTGGCTTTGTTCTTGTTGCCCTATCTTTGATATCACCGCTATGTGGTGGAAAAGGACCTTCAAACATCCACCCACCCTCCTCCATTCCCACTCTGTTCTGGCTTGAGCGTTCTCACGATCTAGACATAATCAAGAGGAAGAACTCGCCTTTTGTAACCCGCCTAATTTGACATGGATTGCTTCCCTTGGCGTGAGTTTGTTCTCATCTTTATGATCACGATATGACAGGCCAGAATGAATGACAAAAGATTGGCAGAAGATTTAAATCAACACCAGGCATTTTTTCTGTACATGTTAGAAGTTGCTTGTTTTGTAATAAGTCTGATGTCAGCTTGTAGAGTTGACTTTCTTTTGTAACAAATTGTTTCATTGTATATATTATATGTACGCATTCCAGGTGGGAGAGATATCTTGTATGTTAACTTACTATTGTCCATTCCAACATTTCATCTGATTATGGGTTTACTGTCTTCATTTTGACAGAATCACGTGTACATATCATGCAGCAAACCGTTTTGTATACAAGAAATAAATTGTATTTTTCAAGAAAAATGTGTTGTTTCTGAAGTCTCACAGATTCAAATTTACACATACACACGCACAAATTTAAATCACACACACACACACACACACACACACACACACACACACACACACACACAGATATACATGAAAACTGTTACCAAAATAATTATGTCCTTAGCTTTGTTACCTACTTTGTTTTTGTTGTTTGTGTGTGTGTGTGTGAGTCTTCGCTTTTATTTTAGATGTGAGAGTGCCGAACATGTTAATTATTGTCCATCCATCCACACTGCTACTCTCAGATACAATTGCAGATTTCACATTAACGTTCTGTTGTTAAAAAAAAAAAAAACAAGAACAAAAAACAACAACAAAAAAAAAAAACCTTGTCAGTATCCTTAAGTCAGAGTCAGAATCTGTTTTGTGATTTTCTCGAGATATGCCTACTCACTTGAGCGTGGGTGTAGTTAATCATCATCATCAGCAACATATGGTTATATAAACTTAGCATGCACCAATTCAGCAGCCATTTCAGATGCACTTAATTTGAGGTGATTGTCATTCAGAAGCAGTCGTGCGCGCGCGCACACACACACACACACACACACACACACACACACACACGCACACACACACACACACACACAGCTCATAAGCAGTAATGCACAGTGACGTTTGCTTCCTACGTCATTTTGTCCTTAAAAGTTGAGTGGAAATACGGTATTCAGTGCCCGTAATGAGCACAAAGGCGGGATAAAATGACTCTTCAGAACAGGACTAATGAGGCGCCATCATGACAGACCATTCCAATGTCACTTCTCCTTTTGTCAGTTAACCCAGTTTTGTTCAAATTGACAGGAAGCGGCTTTTTTTGTTGGTCACCGAAATTAAACCAGACGACATTTTTCATTAAGCTCTTTTCCGCGGGCGATAACCTTTCTTGAAAATCGAATGAAGGGGACACAAAAAAGTGCGCGTGCGTCAGAAATAGCTATGGATCTTGCAATCAGTCTGGAATGCAGTGTGTTACGTGCGCTTTGGAAACATTCTGTGCTATGCGGATAATGCGGTGATTAAAAAGAACAAAAAAAAAACAAAAACAAAAAAACAAGTGATTGTCGTCTGGTAGAGTAGTGACTGCCACACTGTCGTCAATCGTTCGCAGAAACATGACGTCATATCATTCCCAAAAAAGAAACTTAAAAATCACTTTGTGTCACAGGTTGTATGGCGAAATTCAACCGCTTCTTTTTCTGGGGCGGATTGTTACTTGTATTCGGTGTGAAACACAAGGAACCGACTGTGTCAAATTTACTGACAACAAGAAAGATGGTTTCTTCATTGACGTCAGACATGGTGGTAGCACACTCTGACGCATGCTGCGGCGTCATGAATGACGTCAGTATGGACGGGTGTAGCATGACTCTGACGACATTTGTCTGGGGAAAGAATCGCCTTTTCCGGAACCATACAAGACTTTTTTTTTATTATTATTATTGGAAATGCGCCTTACGGCCTGCTGAAACATATAAAAATAAAGTATACAGAATTATACGATATAAAAGGGTAGGTGTAAAACTATGTTTATTTCGTTAATATAAATTTTATGAAAAATTACAAACACTACCAGAATAGTAATAAACCCTACGGTCTAGAAGAAGGCAACAAAAACAATTATCACACATCATCGTCACGGTTCCTTTTTTAACTACACACGCGCTCGCGCGCATACACACACACACACACACACACACACACACACACACACACACCACACACACACACACCATTGGCAGGGACTAAATGTTTGTGCTGGCTTTTTCATCGTTGCCCCGTCTTTGATATCACCCGTATGTGGTGGAAAAGGACGTTAAACCCCCAAACACCCACTCCGGCATCAGTCAAGGGTACATCAGTCAAATGATACGGTCGACCTCACTGGCAGTCTGACAGGACTGAAAAGTGTTCAGCTGGATTGTTCAGCCGGTTAGGGCAGCTGCCCCGTCCCGTCCCATAACATGCCGATAAGAGTCGTCTCAGTCCAATTACATCACGTCTTGTGGCGCGCGTCAGTGGCCGGGCCGGACAAACGTTAAACCCAACTAACCAACCAACCAAGAAACATCAGTCGTATCGCCTTTACACACACACACACACACACACACACACACACACACACACGACGCCGCACACACACACACGCACACATACACGCCGCCGCGCACACACACACACACACACACACACACACACACACACACACACACGCACACACGCACACACGCACGCACGCACACGCGCACACGCGCACACAACTGACACTGTGACACACACACACACACACACACACACACACACACACACACACACCGTGACACACACACACACACACACACACACACACACACACACACACACACCCCGACTGATAGTATACTAATTCAGTCCTTTCTGTGCTAAAGACTAATTCGGCGCCGGCTTCAGTCCCATTAATTTTATGATCAATCCGCATACAGATCGATCAGTACATCCTGGTGTCAGTCCAGCTATAGAACACTTTCCATTCGCCAGTCCACCGGCTCCCGTCTGGAACAAGGTCAGTCCGCCTTCACGCCGCGGTGTGAATGTAAGACCACCTAGACTTCCTGCTTTTCCTGGCAGCTGAAGACAACGCAATGCCAAAAACAGAACCCGTTTGCGCGGCATTACAATATCGATGTTTAGAAACGTCTGAATGATAAATCCAAAAATAGCAGCAATCAGGGTATTTTTAGCCGAAAATCTGCTGCGCGGGGCTATTTTGGGCCGGAGTAACACGATTTTCCTTCGTGCATCACCGGCCGCATGAGAGTGCTCGAGTTCCGGCCTTGATTATCTCCCGTGAGCTGGGCGATTTTTGTGTATTATCGACCCCTGACAAATGCAAGAAGTGTGACACGGGTGGTAATTGCGGGCAGCGTGGGCAAACCACCAAACGTTTATCTCCCCTTTTATATCTTCTTCATCTTGTTTTTGGTCGATACGCAACTTGTTTTTCCACCCCTTCTGTTATTCACGTGATCTTTCAACTGATATGATTAGGGAAGGCTCCACTGAAGATGAGCAGCCGCGCAATATCTCACTTTTTAAAAAAGATTATTAATAAAATTATGTGGCTTGATTGAGCGTTGTCAGGACTCTCGTAAGCACTCTTGCTTTTAACATGTGATATTGGTATAATTATGGGCTGATGTTGGTACTTGTCCTCACTGATATTGGTACCTGTATTCAGTGATATTGGTACGTGACGTGTGTTGATGCTGGTACGTGTGTTCATATTGGTCAGTATTTATAGGTACATGTCCCAGTTGATATTGGTACATGTACTGATTGATATTGGTACGTGCATGACGTGTGTTGATACTGATTGCCGGTACATGCAAGTACGTGTACTGATATTGGTAGGGATGCTGACAGTGATACATGTACGTGTACTCGTATTGATATTGGCACATGTATTGACATTAGTACGTGTGTTGATATTGGTACGCGTGTTGATATTGGTAGATGTATTGATATCGGTGCATAGACTGATACTAATTTTATCATGGTAGTTGCGCCGAATTCGGGGTTTAAAACTGACTTGTACTGATATCAGTCTAAGATTGCCCTCTTCAAAACATCAAATGCGGCTAGTCTGACAGCCTCTCTTAATTGAACAGTATCCACGTGAACTGTTCAGTATCTAGAATGCTAGTCCATACTCTTCCCCACCCTCCGTCCTAAACTTTCTACAGAAAACTGAGGCTGACGACGACAACGTTGATGGTGACGAGGCTGATGCTGATGATGACGACGACGACACAATGATGATGACGATGATGATGACGACGACGATGATGACGACGATGATATGGAACACAGGGAATGATAAAGCACAACAGCCGGCCACAACAGTAACGGAAACATCACCCATCACCCCACAGCGACCCAAAGTCGCGCGCAAACACACACACACACACACACACACACACACACACACACACACACACACACACACACACACACACACACACACACACGCACGCACGCACGCACGCACGCACGGACACAGACTGTAACACACACACACACACACACACACACACACACACACACACACACACACGCACACACGCACGCACGCACACACGCACGCACGCACGCACGGACACAGACTGTAAAACACACACACACACACACACACACACACACACACACACACACACACACACACACACACACACACCCCTCGCCTCCGTGGTGATGTCGTCAATACGAATAAAATCTCAAATACACGCTGTTGAGCAATGCTTGAGCGGATTGGACGAAACGCGAGGTGACGCCCTTTACTTCCAAAAACCAATTCTCTGTCTAACGGCCTCTGTCCCATCAAAGGAGAATCAGACGATTTTCTCCACTGTGTGGGAGGCGGTTGATTCTTTGCACTACCTGGTGACCAGTGCCTTTTTACCCTCCACCCTCCCCCTCCCTTTTGCCATTCCTCTGCTCCACGTTCCATCCACGGAGCGGGTGCATCTCGATCGTGATAGCACTACGTTTCGATGACACTACGCTACCCATCAAGAGACTATCGACACGCAGTACTACTAAGACGTAATATCAAGCAGTCTATCGACACGCAGTACTACTAAGACGTAATATCAAGCAGTCTATCGACACGCAGTACTACTAAGACGTAATATCAAGCAGTCTATCGACACGCAGTACTACTAAGACGTAATATCAAGCAGTCTATCGACACGCAGTACTACTAAGACGTAATATCAAGCAGTCTATCGGCACGCAGTACTACTAAGACGTAATATCAAGCAGTCTATCGGCACGCAGTACTACTAAGACGTAATGTCAAGCAGTCTATCGACACGCAGTACTACTAAGACGTAATATCAAGTAGGTCTATCGACACGCAGTACTACTAAGACGTAATATCAAGTCGTCTATCGACACGCAGTACTACTAAGACGTAATATCAAGTAGGTCTATCGACACGCAGTACTACTAAGATGAAATATCAAGTAGATCTATCGACACGCAGTACTACTAAGACGTAATATCAAGCAGTCTATCGACACGCAGTACTACTAAGACGTAATATCAAGCAGTCTATCGACACGCAGTACTGCTAAGACGTAATATCAAGCAGTCTATCGACACGCAGTACTACTAAGACGTAATCAAGCAGTTTGAAAATGTGTAGGGCTAGCTATCAAGACGTAGTGCCAAATAGTGCTATCGATACGTAGTGCCGCCGCTCAAATTGAAGGTGTATCGAGATACAGAACTATCGACACGTAGTACTATGGTTACGTAGTGCTTAAAATCGTAGGTCTATAGATTGGTAGTGCTATCGATAAGTAGTGCTCAAATTGTAGGTCTACCGAGACGTAGTACTATCGACACGTACTATGCTTACGTAGTGCTAAAAACCGTAGGTCTATCCATTGGTATTGCTATCGATAAGTAGTGCTTTCGATACGTATAGCTATCGATACACAGTACAATCGATACGTAGTACCGAAATCGTAGGTCTATCGTGACGTAGTGCTAGGGAGATGTAGTACTATCGACACGCGCCCCTATAGTGCATTAGGCAACACAGGGTCACAATTGAGGAAATTTCGCCCAGCTATATTCAAGAACATAAAACTGCCGAAGCTTAGAGAATTACCGGCGCGGCCTGACGCAAGGAAGGCACAGCCAGCGCTGTGCTATGCATTAGGCCCGCACACGGGCAGGCCCGGGTATTTTAGTGTCATCCGCCGATTCTTAAAAGTTGCTTCCAGTGCGGGCCGGTTCGGGGACATTGCGAAATCTGTTGGGGCATGACAAGACATTGCGGAGGAGTGACATGATTCAATTGGCCTTTTCACCAGCTTGGCCTTCCGTGTCCCCCCCCCCCCCCCTCTCTCTCTCTCTCTCACTCTCCGTCGATCCAGCTTCGCGCCCACTCGGACCGGACCGAGTTAGGAAACTCGGGTAATTAATCGGTTTTAGGATTCCCCAACTTCCTGAGTACAATACTACTCAATGTCTTCCCACGTTGTTTTGTTCTGGTGAAACACGCACAATGAGCACACTACAACTAGGTGGTACTCTAGGGCACTTTCAGGCTGAGCTGGATGAAGCTGCATCGGCCCGGGCCGCTTTTTGTGTACGCGTAAAGTGCCCCTGCACGATGCAGCTGAGGCTGGAAAATGAAGCGCCCCGGTGTCATCCGTGCGTCACCTGTGAACTGAATAAGCCCGATGTTCTCACTGGCATATATATTTGACTATTTGGGGAAATTCAGTGTTCGAATCGTTACTGAGTTCGAATACCGACTGGGTGCCGAAAACGTGTGCTGTCGACGTTTTCCATGTTGCCCTAGCTGTCTTTGATGTTCCATGTGGTGGACGTTAAACCCAACGGAAGTTACCAACCATCACTCTGACATAAATCGGTTGTTCTAGTTCCGGCTTTGCTTCACGCTGGTCGTCGCACACAGCGGACAGGTCTGACGGTACTGAGTGGAATGTGCAAATTTTTGCAAATTTTTGAGTCCGACTCGAACCTACAGCCCTCCGATTACGAGACTGCTATTCCGACATCTTATCTGTACCTAGCCACTCTAGCCGCGAATTAGTTAGTCTTTGTTGCCTGCGCGGCGTTAAGCCCTAAAACCTCCCTCACTAACTCCCTCACCTATCTACCCCTCCCCCCAATATGCCCCCCCCCCCCCCACACACACACACCACCACCACCACCTCCACCACCACCACCACCACCGCCATCCGCGCCCAATACGATACACTGTCAGAATAAGCCGGTTTTAACTGGAGCTGACCAGAAGTGTGGGGACACAAAAGCGAGGTATTGCAGAGCGTGCCTGCCTGTCAGTGAGAAGAAAACGTTCAAGGAAGAACCGGACCCCTAAAGAAAGAACACGCTCCAACCCGTTTCAGCTCGTACACTTGCACGTCGGGTCCTGCTTTTTACACCCTCTGACGTGGGGTTGCATCATCGTCCGTCGCTTTTCTGCGAAGATGTTACGCTGATGGAGCGGAATCAGTTTTTGTTTTTGTTTTGTTTTTCTTTTGGGGGCTACCGCTCTAAAGAGTAGTTTGAAAAATGCGTCCAGGTTACGTAAGGCCAACGCTTCAGTGGTATTTTTGTTATCGTTTGTGTTTCGAAATCTCGGCGGCTGTCAGTTTACTGTTCCAGAAAAATCTCAGTCCCTGTTAGTAGAACAAATGTTGTTTTTTCTGCTCAGTACTGCACAGAACGATAGCCGGGCCTGATATCTGGGTGAGTATTCACTACAACACGTACGCAACCATCTGCCATAAACACAACCCCCCAAAAAACATATCTGTAATAAAAACAGACAGAAAGCTATTTCAGTGTCCGACTTCCGGAACTGATACGGTAAACGTAACTGTACCTATTTAAGTTCGCAAAACCTTGTTTTCAGTCTGTGTGCACGGTGTTTATGTGTCGCGGATGGGGGGGGGGGAGAGAAGGGGGAGCGGAACTCAAGCTAATCAAATAAATCGATAGTGATCAACAGTCAAATTGATCCAAACTTGAGCCAGAGTGACAGAACTTGACAACTCCAACAACCTGAGCCCCGGCCATGGCTGACTAAAGCAGACGACAGGCCGGAGACTCGATGACTAAAGCAGACGACAGGCCGGAGACTCGATGCAGACGACTCCCGACCCATTCATGTCACAGTCTAGCAGCAGCACACTGACTGACTCAGCTTCTCCGATCTACCTGGCCAGACGTTCGCCGCTTGAATGGAGTCGCCGTATCAGTCAAGATGGCCGCCATCCTCAGTCAGATCATTCTAGAATAGCTGAACCCGGCCGCCCGTTCTGGTGGCTATGCGATATGCGACTCTCCATGCGCCGCGTTTAGCTCAGCCCAGCTTGCTTCATCGATCGGCTCCAACCTCTCTCTCTCTCCTTCTCTCTCTCTGTCGCCCGCTACGACTCAGTCAGCTCAGCTGGATGGCGCGTTGCTGGCCTGCTGCTAAATTCTCCCCTGTTGCCTCGCCTGGCCACCATTGAAGCTGGTGGAGCCAGGACATTCTGATCCACCATTCACTCGCGTCACTCAATGGCGCTTGCATGGCTTGATCACAGTCCGCACATAACTCTCTCTCTCTCTCTCCATGTCCTCAGCCACGGCAAGGCGCACAATCTGCTGACTAGAGTGAAGTGGAGTTATGCTGGTGGCTAACCAAGACGGCGGAATTCTGCTTCGAATTATCGTGCTGCTACAGGGAGTTTGGCTCAGTGGGTTACGACTTCCGCGTACGTATCATGAGGTTCGAATCCCCAGGTTGGGCGGAACATGGTTGGGGATTTGAAAAATACTGTAATGGAAAAACTCGGTTTTATTCAGTATTTTACTGAAGTTCAGTTTGTCTGCATGATAAAACGGGGACCGTCTACAAACCAGCAGAACGGAGTAAAACGATTCTACTACAACAATGTAAAAACATGCATGCTTACATTTCCGACAGACTTGGACATTACCTGAGAGCATGGAAGTAGCACCCCGCCATACTTTACTGACCCCCGTGAGGTAGGTTCGTGCACGGTGGACACCGCTGACTCTTGCAGCTGCTAGCAGGTCAACTCATGCTGGTACTGTCGCGGGCATCACGCCATTTGAACGAAGCCTGAAGCTGAACGGGCGGCTGCGTCGGAAGACCCCCGGGAACTGGCGTCAGAACGAATGAGGAAGTGGGTTTTTTTTTCCCCCTTTTTTTGAGATCGACCAAGTGCGCTGATGTGCGTCATGCGTAAAGGCGACTTCACACACGGAGATAATATACACAGACTGGGCAATGTTCCCCACTCACTGTGAATTCTCTCTCTCTCTCTCTCTCTCTGAAAATAACAATAACAATAGGTATCATACACAGGCGCTTTACTCATGTTCTTGACTCAAAGCACCACGAACTTAACCCAACACACACGCTCATGTAAATCACACACATTTTTTTTTCTGCCCCAAATCTTTGCCAGCTCCAGTGGTGTTCCTCTCAGGTCATGGGTAGAAGCCACGGAGGGCTCGAAAGCTGCGGTAATTTATATTATGTATGATGATGGAGATGAGGATGATGGCCGTAAGATGGTGCTATGGAGGTCCGTGTGGTTTGGGACTGCGAGAAAGGGCCGCATTCCACGCTTCCTGTCATAAATATCCCGGCATTTACCAGGCCCGGCAGGGCCAAAATTTGCACAGGCCTTTTTCACATTGCCCCGCTTCCACTGACTGTGAACTGGATCTGTTTGTGTAACTTGTCCATTACAGTCAAGGATACATAAAATGTGGCCGACCTGGCAGTCTGACTGGATTGAATAAGTGTTCAGCTGGACTGTACAGTTAGGGTAGTTATCCCTATCCCCCATAACCTGCCCCCCCCCCCCCCCTTAGGGCCGTCTGCAATCACCTCGTTGTGGCGTGGACGATAAACCCCAGCTAACCAACCAACCAACCAACCAACCAGGCCCGGGAAATGCAGCACCTGCGGTGCCGGTCGTGTAATCCACATCACAAGCCAAGGGAAGCAACCCCATCGTCGCACCCGTGAAGTGGGTGAATCTCGGCTGTGTGGCAACAGCCGGCCCACTGGACCCATAGCACACCCGCTCTGGATAGGAGCCGACCTAGGTAGGAAAAATCCCGCTTGCCTCGGCTGGGACTCGAACCCGGGACTCCCGGTCCATGGTCCGAAGTGCTAACCACTAACCACACACATTTTCTCACACATAGCAGCACACGAACACCTTATAGTCACGTGGTGCGCAGGGTCAGCCAAGCTCTTTAAATTTCGGAGGGGAGCCGGGGTGGCCGGATGGTAGAGCGTTGGACTTCTAATGCTCGGGTCTTGAGTTCGTATCCCGGCTGGGGCCAAATATTTGTGCTGGCTTTTTCATCGTTGCCCCGTCTTTGATATCACCCATAAAATTATGTGGTGGAAAAGGCCGTTAACCCTCCAAACACCCACCCATCCTTTAGATTTCGGAAATTCGATTTTAAACAAAAAGTTGTGGGCCGGAAATATCCAAAGCAGAAGGGAAAGAAGCCGTAGTAGAGAACCTGCGACAGTCGGCCCGAATAAACGGTGCCACATACTTAAAAAAAAAAAAAAATTCTTTACTCGATAAAGACATTTTTAACGTTGTTTTGGCAAATCTCCTTTTTACAAGCATGCACAATACAATACAGTACACTACACATCACAATACAGTATATGTAAAAAGGAAAGGAAAGAAAGAAAACAACAACAACAAACACAAACGTATTCAATACATCCCTAAGTAGGTCATTAAGATATAAGTAAATAGATAAATACTACAAAGATTCTTTGCTCCAAACTGGGATTGGAACCTGACCTCTCGCATTGCTACCGGAGTCTTTACCACTTGACCACTGACTGTCACGCGTAAAAAGCTCGCGACAGTGCCGTACCAATGGAAAGCTAGTGTTTATTTATTTGTATGAGGCCTTCAAAATTAAACTGTCGCTTTCGGATTATGATGTAAAATATTTCTCATTAGTTTGAAGTTTGCTCTAAGGTTAATTAAGGGCAAAAATCAAACTTGAACTCCATGCTAAGTCTGTGTGTGTGTGTGTGTGTGTGTGTGTGTGTGTGTGTGTGTGTGTGTGTGTGTGTGTGTGTGTGTGTGTGTGTGTTTTAATGGTCACTGTGGTTTTGGAGAGAGGGTACGGTCGCATACCACACTAGCCCCTGAGGCTATTCAAAAATAGCAATTGTAGCAAACTGGATTCGATAGTTTACCCCCCCCCCCCCCCCCGTCTCCCTCCCCTCCCCCCTTTTTTCCGCTCCCACCGTCTCCCATCACACACCCGTTGACCTCGGCTTGCCACTCCTTCAACTTATGTATGCTAGACAAGAACTATGTGGATTGAGTATATTAGGGTGAAGAACCTTTGTG
Organism: Batillaria attramentaria; assembly: GCA_018292915.2. Taxonomy (NCBI): domain Eukaryota; kingdom Metazoa; phylum Mollusca; class Gastropoda; family Batillariidae; genus Batillaria; species Batillaria attramentaria. The sequence continues at coordinate 137,568 of JACVVK020000362.1, forward strand.
GAGACATTTCGCGGCTTTCTGTTTGGAAATAGTGCGTCGAGAAAAGGTGAAGATTACAACAAGCGTATTTTCCACCAAATTCTAAGCCTGCCCTGAGAGGTAAGCATAATTATATTCCACCAAATTCTAAACCTATCATACACACTGAGGATATGTTCCACCAAATTCTACATCTATCATGAACAGTAAGCATACATTCCACCAAATTCTACAATGAGCATGAACTTACTAATTCCTTACTAATTATATTCCAGATTACCAAATTACCATATTCTACATCTATCATGAACAGTAAGCATACATTCCACCAAATTCTACAATGAGCATGAACTTACTAATTCCTTACTAATTATATTCCAGATTACCAAATTACCATATTCTACATCTATCATGAACAGTAAGCATACATTCCACCAAATTCTACAATGAGCATGAACTTACTAATTCCTTACTAATTATATTCCAGATTACCAAATTACCATATTCTACATCTATCATGAACAGTAAGCATACATTCCACCAAAGTCTACAATCAGCATGAACTTACTAATTCCTTACTATTTATATTCCAGATTACCAAATTACCATATTCTACATCTATCATGAACAGTAAGCATTCATTCCACCAAATTCTACAATGAGCATGAATGTACTAATTCCTTACTAATTATATTCCAAATTACCAAAATACCATATTCTACATCTATCATGAACAGTAAGCATTCATTCCACCAAATTCTACAATGAGCATGAATGTACTAATTCCTTACTAATTATATTCCAAATTACCAAAATACCATATTCTACATCTATCATGAACAGTAAGCATGCATTCCACCAAAGTCTACAATTAGCATGAACTTATTAATTCCTTACTAATTATATTCCATGAAATTCCACTCTGTCATGAACAGTGAGCATACATTCCACCAAATTCTACAATTAGCATGAACAGTAAGCATAATTATATTCCACCAAATTCTACATCTATCATGAACAGTAAGCATACATTCCACCAAATTTTACAATTAGCATGAACAGTAAGCATAATTATATTCCACCAAATTCTACATCTATCATGAACAGTAAGCATACATTCCACCAAATTCTAAAAGTAGCATGAGCAGGAAGCATAATTATGTTCCACGAAATTCTACAATTAGCATGAACAGTGAGCATATATTCCACGAAATTCTACATCCATCATGAACAGTAAGCATACATTCCACCAAATTATACAATTAGCATGAACAGTAAGCGTAATCATATTCCACAAAATTCCACATCTGTCGTGAACAGTAAGCAAATATTCCACGAAATTCTACATCTGTCATGAACAGAAAGCATACATTCCACCAACTTCTACAATTAGCATGAACAGTAAGCGTAATCATATTCCACAAAATTCCACATCTATCGTGAACAGTAAGCAAATATTCCACGAAATTCTACATCTATCATGGACAGTAAGCATCCATTCCACCAAATTCTACAATTAGCATGAACAGTAAGTATAATTATATTCCACCAAATTCTACACCTATCATGAACAAGTAAGCATGTATTCCACCAAATTCTAAGCCCACCATGTACGCTACGCATATTTTCCACCAAATTCTTAGCCTATTATGAACAATAAGCATAATAATATTCCGCAAAATTGTAAGCCGATCCAGTACAGTAAACATATTCCACCAAATTCTAAGTCTGTCCTGAAAAAGTGATCTCTGCAAACTGACATGAATGACAATAAACATGCAGACGACCGAATCAAGGGGTGAATATCCAATCTTGTCCTTATTTTGAACTAAGGAGTGGAGGGTCACCTCAAGTTTAGGACAAAAATAGCTTATCGATCCCACTGCACACTGAAATAGAAACATAAATATGAAAAAAAAACAACCTCGGAATTCAACAACAACAAAAAAGGCACGCCACGTGCGAAGGAAGAAGCCTCATACGCCGTAAGCAAAACAATACGATGAAAGTCAAATATTAGCGGAATGACTGCAACACACATGCAGTGGGCGTGGATGTGGTTAAGTCTCTTGGACTTTGCAAGAACCACATCTTTCATCCCATCTCTTTCTTCTAGCGCAAAAGGACCACAGGCGTTTCCTAGTGACTCACGTGTAGGGGTAAGTGCGGACAATTGAATGTAAATGTAATTGCAGGGAAGTACAACATGACGTTCCTGCCTCCAGTGACAAATTGTTAAATTGAGGAGGAGCTATTTGGATGTATCACGCCCACGAACTAGGTGTGGGAGGTGTCTGCAGGACTGAATTTAAAAAAGAAGGATGGGCTGAATAATGATGGCAGAAAATAATGACAGTAGAAATATAGAAATAATGATGGTACAAGAATCACGAAGCTGGTACAAGGATAATAACGATGGTAAAATAAAAATCAGGATGGTACAAATAAAAGATGGCACAAATAAAAGATGGGACAAATAAAATCATGATGGTGCAAATAAAATCATGATGGTAAAATAATGATGTTACAGATGTTGACAGTTCAGGCAATGTTTGTATGGTGATGGCACAAACAATAGTAATAATAGCAGAAATATAGAAATAAAGTTGGAACAAGTAATGCTGGTACAAACCATTTTGGTACAAACAATAGATGGTGCGGTCTTATGAAATGGAACAAGGATAATAAAGATGGTACAAAAATTATGAAGATTTTACAAGACTAATAACGATGGTAAAATAAACCAGGATGGTACAAATAAAGGATGGTACAAAAATAATAATGATGGTAAAATAATGATGGTACAGAAGATGATAGCTCAGGCAATGTTTGTATGATGATGACTGACACAATTAATAATTATTAAGACTATGACGGTACTAATGATATTGACAAAAATATGATGATATGATACGAGATGCATAAGCGGAGACTAGGGCAAGCTTTGCAGCTGTTTCAGGAAAAAAAACCCGCTAATGATAGCCCCGATGTAAAAAGACTGAAACTAGAGCCAAGGCTCAGACTAGTCTGGTTTCATGCGTCAGATTCCCAGCAGCTGACTTCTACTTTGAGATCCTCAGCTGAAAACCCCAGGTTGAGCTCCAGTAAGCTAATGCCCAATACCGTACAGCTACTGGGGTCGACTGAGGACTCGCAGTAGTCTTTAATCACATAGAATAATGTAATGTAACTTCCCGGTGCTCTTTCCTGATGTCACATTCCGTAGAGCTATCAGGATCGACTGAGAACTGCATCTCGCAGTAGTCTTTAATCACATAAACATAACTTCCTGGTGCCCTTTCCTGATGTCACATTTCATAGAGCTATCGGAATCGACTGAGAACTGCATCTCGCACTGAGTAGTCTTTAATCACATCAATGTAACTCCCCGGTGCCCTTTTCTGATGTCAGTCACATTCCCGGTACAGCTGTCAGGGTCAACTGAGAAGTGCATCTCGCAGTAGTCGTTAATCACGTCTAAATGTGACGTCCAGGTGCCCTTTCCTGTTGTCACATTCCGTAGAGCTATCGGGATCGACTGAAAACTGCACCTCGCAGTAGTCTTTGATCACACAAACGTAACTTCCCGGTGCCCTTTCCTGATGTCACATTCCGTAGAGCTATCGGGATCGACTGAGAACTGCATGTCGCAGTAGTCTTTAATCACACAAATGCAACTTCCCGGTGCCATTTCTAGAGTACAGACACAAGACGTTTTTTGAAGGCGGCTGATTCTCCGCCGCGACGGATCGCGTTACAAGCATGCCCCCGCAACAGCACAATCATGCGGATAACTGGGCCTGTAGGTGAGTGGAGGAGGTTTGCCACTCAGCGGGCCGGGTTAGTAGGCGGGTTTCCCTTCTATTCTGGGACCAGACAGCCCTCCCTCGCATGCGTACCGGGAGTGAAATGCAGTATTTAAGGAAACCATCCCGAAAGAACCGGCAAAGAGACAAGGTTGTTCAGCTTTTGACATTTATGAATGCCAACTGTTTCTGACCTTTACCGGTTTTTTGGATTTTTTTTTTTAATTAAAAAAAAAAGTTCTGTTTCTTTTCCCATGAAAATTACTGGCTTCACAACTCCGCTGCAGCCAAGTCTTGGATGACAGCCAGCTTGAATCGGCGAACCCATGCGCTTCTAGATCTAGTTCGCACACGGAAGGGAGGTAATGGGATAGGCAAAGGGGGGGGGGGGGGGTAGAGGGGGAAGTGGGGCGTTATGGCACTACTCGAAGCATCGTAGCCAGCTTGAATCGGCGAACCCATGCGCATCTAGATCTAGTTCGCACACGGAAGGGAGGTAATGGGATAGGCAAGGGGGGGGGGGGGGGGGAATAGAGGGGGAAGTGGGACGTTATGGCACTACTCGAAGCATCGTAGGTTTTTCTCTACTCTCGTATTTTCGGCGTAGGTCTCGTCTTCACGTGCTGATTGAGAATTGCCATGATTCAAACTGCAGCAATACACGATTCAAGGCCGGAAAAAGTTAAGGGGAAGTCACTCTCGCTGTTGTTGTTGTTGTTGATAAGTGAGCAGGTGTGAGCGGTGGTCTAATACGTAGCGCGTCGGATTTAGCCGCTGCGTTACTGAACGACCGTCACCAATGTCATGGCGATGAAGCGTGGGTTCGATCCCAGGTCGAGCGTGTGATATGTGATACCGATTTTTCCTGGCTACCGGGCTGCTCATCGGGGGTTTCTCTCCGGGTAATACGGATCCCCCCCCCCCCCCATCAAAATTGTAATATATATATATATATATGATAGGTATTGGGTTCCGCTCGCTGCACCGCGGCGACGCGCTTCCCCCGGGGGAAGCAGCCCGAATTTCCCGAAAGGGACGATTAAAAAAAAAGAAGTGAATGTAGATATGAGAACTACTACTACTGTATCGTGGCATGTTGTGAACCTGTCAATCTGTTAAAAGAAAACAAAATCCGAACCGCGTACTTACTGATTTTTTTTTTCAATTTCATGCAGGTAAAGTTTTGAAGTTCCGGACCCTCCCCCCCCCCCTCCCTCCGTCCTTTCACCAAAATGTTTATCGTTGAAAAAAGGTAACTCTCTCTCTCTCTCTCTCTCTCTCTCTCTCTCTCTCTCTGTGTGTGTGTGTGTGTGTGTGTGTGTGTGTGTGTGTGTGTGTGTGTGTGTGTGTGTGTGTGTGTGTGTGTGTGTGTGAACAACTGTGAGTCTGTGTGCGTTTTCGTGTCAGCTAAGAAGCTCACCTTTCAGCCTGGATTGAATAAGGCAGTCGTTACGCTGCTTTGTTTCTGATTCGAGTATACATGATAACAGCAACAACAACAATACCCCCCCCCCCCTACACACACACACACACACACACACACACACACACACACACACACACACACACACACACACACACAGAGACTGCGTCAACTTGGACTGGTAAGGGATTGAAGCAAATGCACGCTGACGAACTTCTGCGACGGAGAAGGTCGCTAAGCCCGCCGCAGTGTCACCCCGACCTTCACGTTTGCCGGCATCTCCACCCAGCATTTAACGGATCCCTGCACCGCCATACCCCGGGTGCAGCGGCATTGCGAGATGGAATGATACGCCTCTAAATCAATGGTGCGAGTTCGTGACAAGAATGTATGCTCGTTAAAATGTCAACAAGAAAACCCCCTCCTATAATGGGCTGGCCCGCACAAAGTGTAGGTGAGTCTACACGTATTCACGATTGTAGGCGGGGATAAAATGCTGACATGGTTTAAATTTAGATGACGTCCCACCCTTTATGGAACATCACAACGATCTGGGGAGAGTCTTCCGGGGATTCCGGTGTAAGGCGATAGATTCAATCCCCCGGAAGAAAAACTGCTCCTGGTGTCCTGTGGAACATTACGTGCGATCCAACTAGACTGTTGGCGAGTGACCTTCTGTTTGCACACGCAGGAAACTGTTTAGAGAGCCCAAGGCTGCCCACCCCTTGCCCGCTATAATAATAATAATAATAATAATAATAATAAATAGTATTTGTAGGGCGTATTTCTTTAAATAAAACTCAATGCGCCTTCACTCACTCACGCTCACGCACATTATACGATGAACGAAACACACACTGGTGAAACTGCCTATATGATAAGACTAAGTCTTGTTAAAAAGAACAAACCGCTGCACACCAGTAGGAGCCACTTCAAGCCACTACCCTTCTCCGCTAGGCCTGAGTCTGATGCAGATTGCATCATAGTGGCTTGAAGTGGCATCCAGTGATCTGAAGATTTCAAGTAAAACTGCGATTTTTGCTTTTAAGAGATAAGAGCCCGAGCGCGACCACAATGTGCCTGGTTTATGATAAAGACTCATTTAAAAGAACAAGCCACAGCACACCAGTTGGAGCCACTTCAAGCCTCTATATTACGCAAGGCGTGGGCCTTCCCCGCTAGGCGCCAGACCGCTGCAGGTTGCATACTAGTGGCTTCAAGTGGCTTCTAGCGATCTGAAAATTTCAAGTAAAATTGCGATTTTTGTATGGGCATTGAAGAGTTAAAGGCACATTGAATGGCCTGTGAGGCAAAAAGTTGGTTACTTACCAGGTTGTGACGCTGTTTTTGATCGAGTCCACTAGAGACAATGCGACTGTTAAAAAAAACAAAACAAAAAAAAAAACACCAGCTTGAGCCCACTTTGTGGGGACACTGCGCTATAGATGATGATGATGATGATGATTACTATCATTATTCAGTCACTGACAAATTGCGTAGATACATTACGAGGAACTTCTGTCGCCAGCAGATCTCCAGCCCCTCACGGAAGTCATCGCCGAGAAAAAAAAAAAGGTGGAGATGGCTTGGTCATGTACTGAGAATGCCCCCCAGTTCACTGCAGAGAACTGCACTCAGGTGGACTCCGCAAGGGAAAAGAAGACGAGGCAGACCAAAAGAGACCTGGAGACTGACGTACCATGGAGCGCGAACTCAAGGCAAGGAACCTCTCATGGGACACAGCGCCAAAAGTTGCCGGAAACCCACTAAAGTGGAAAGGCTTGACTGCTGCCTTATGTGGCAGAGGGCACGAAGAGCCTTGAATAAAATACATTACAAACGAGAGTTTGTTGTGGTTCTGCGATGTTAACGGATTTTAAAACAAGTGTGTTACCGGCCCCCGTAGTGTAGTGGTTAGCACTTCGGACCATGGGCCGGGAGACCCGGGTTCGAGTCCCAGCCGAGGCAAGCGGGATTTTTCCTACCTAGGTCGGCTCCTACCCAGAGCGGGTGTGCTATGGACCCAATGGGGAGGCTGTAGCCACTCAGCCGAGATTCACCCACTTCACGGGTGCGACTTTGGGGGTGCTTCCCTTGGTATGACACGTTTATGACGTGGATGATTACACGGCCGGCACCGCAGGTGCCGTAGTTTCCGGGCCTGGTTAATGCCGGGATATTTATGACAGGAAGCGAGGAATGCGGCCCTGTCCCGCAGTCCCAAACCACACGGAGCTCCATAGCATCATCTCACCATCATCCTCATCTCCATCATCATGCATAATAAAAATTGCCCCAGCTTCCGAGCCCTCCGTGGATTCCACCCATTACCTGGGAGGAACACCACTGGAGCTGGCAAAAGAGTTGGGGCAGCAAAAAAAAAAAAAAAAAAAAAACCAAGTGTGTTATGTTGGGCAGCACTGGTTACCTTTTACTCAGAAGCAATTATCTATGTTTTAGTTACATCTGGGCGCGTATGGTATAACCTGCTTCAACTCATATCACTATAAAACTCGCGGGCTAAAATAAAATGCATTTCATTGCCACACACACGCACACACACACGATGCAAACCGAAACAGTCAAATGTTGTTATAGGCAGAAACATATGGGTTTTGAGGTTTTTCTCGAAAGTTTCAGGCGAGGGTGCTTGGCGGAGTGAATGAGGGAGAGAATTTCAGGCTAAAGGAATCACTAAAAACTAACACAGTCGCCAAACTGGGTCCACCAAAATAGCACTGCACCTGAACCCAGGCCCTATTTGTGGTACATTCAAACGTTTGACTCTCAAATTCTCCAAAGCGTATTTCGTGAAATGCGCAACAAAGTTTTTGTTCATTTCATGAAATGGCCAGTAAATTTGGCCGTTTCATAAAATGCTCAATTTTGCTGCGTATTTCACGAAATGAGCAAAATCGTGCGTATTTCATGAAATGGGCAGTTTCAGAAATTACGCGTAACACATACACTACACCAGCAGCCGCAGTGAATGTCTGGTGTCCGGTAATAGTGTTTAGAACCTTCCTTCTTTTTTTTTTTTTTTGCATTCTGATTTACTAAAGCGCCGGCAGTCCTTTTCGCTCTGATGACAGGGAATCAGCTACCTGACAACAAGGGGGAGCTAGTCAAACGTTGCACCGGCAGATTGCAGAATCAAGTAGGATAACTGAGGTGGGGGTGGTAATGCCAGGGGTGAGTAACTCATCGTTCGGCCTTCTCTTCCTTCCTGTAGACGGATTTCGTAATTCTCATTTGATTTTGATGATGGGTGTGGGCGTGTTTGAGAATGCTGGTTCATCCTCAGAAACAGTAGGGATTCTGTCTGCTAATTAAGCAGCCAAGCCCCACATGTATTTTTTCCCCCCAGTCACCAGTGAATCACGGCCGATTGTCACGAATGTTTGCCAGTCAATGGGAGGTGGAGGACGTTTGTTTCAACATCGAGTAAGATGGTTGGAACTGCTGTCCGCAAAAGAAACATGACAAAAAATCATTATGGCGCTAACTATGCAGCCTGTCTGAAGTAGACAGCGTGCAGAGGTCCATGAAACCTGGAGGCTATAAAACTTCACATAAAGAAAAGAATCTTGAAATTGAAATGAGAAGTGACTTATCAACTACATTATCTGAATTGGATGATAGATTTGGTGAGGTAGTACTCTGGTTAAAGTAATACTTACATTTTTTTTAAAGCAATTTCACCGCCCAGCTCCGAATTTCCAGAGAGATTGGGTGAAGTGCCTATTGGCTTTGCCAAACGCTGAGATGCCTGTTTGTTTGCTTGTTTGCCCGCATTTTTGTTTGTTTCAAAGGTAGCAACAACCACGTTTCCAGAGCTACATATTCGGAGGAGTCCGTTACGTGGGTCTACATCTGCTACACAAACAGCTGATCGCAGTCACCGCCGTGTATAGGCAAATATGTTTATACTCTTGCCTATTATTCAATTCTAAAAGAGGAAACCCACGTGCTGTCACGATATTAAGTAACAGTAATTCAGACATGTCGAGTAATCGACAATATGAATGCTTGCCATCCGTCATTACTGATCCTTGATGGTGGTTGGAAGAGCTCACGACCGCATCAACGTCAAAGTAAGCGATTTATTGATTGGATACTTTGCATGTCGTCACGTGAACTGAACCCTGGGACGACAGACGCCCGACCACGTGCTAGTCGCGTGCCCGCTACACGCTGTAGTGTTGTGTGTACGTCTATATTTGGCCACGTGGTCGCGTGTGCGGTCCCGTTTTGTGGCGAAAACGTGTATTTCAGGAGATGATTTTTCTGCGAATAACCTGTAAATCGGATCGGGGTCTCGCAAAATGGAAATAGATTGCAACTATTCGCGGTATCTCATATAAAACCAGTTGCATAAAATGTTAATGGGATTGATGGTGATATCGTCTGATATTCAGATATTAGGAGAGGGGAGGATGTCGTATCTATATTGTCAACTCGCGGCTAGAAAATTGATTGTGTAAAATACTTAGGTGACGGAAAGGAGGATTCTGTCCGAGATCTTTTCAAACACGCGTGGAATGCCAAAATTTATAAATTACCTCATCAAACTTTAGACTTTTAAACATACCCTGAGTGAGACACGCAACTTTTGTTACGTAGCTTTAAATACTCCATGATTGTGATGTAATTAAGTAGGACATAGCTACCCGTCGCACGTACTATTCTTACATAAATTTAAAATGTGCAGTACGATGGTCTAAGTTAGGCGGATTTTCCTGTTATTTTGAAACCGTAGGTGATACATTGTTCAAGTCTGTATCATGAAGCAAGCTATTTGGTGCCATTGTATAATATTCAGGAGGATTGCATAAGCTACCGATGTAACAGAGGCAGATTTTACTCTGACCACACGTGGAGGGAACACCATCAAGGGAGATTACTCTTTTAAAAAAAGTCCAAGGGAAGATAAATACAAAAACTCTCATAGCGGTTTTCCTTCATCATTCTTCTACTTATTGTTCTACTTACTTTTTAAAATAATTCTTTGAAACCTGTACATGAAAAAGCAAGCACTCACACACACACACACACACACACACACACACACACACACACACACACACACACACACACACACAGATTTTAAAGACAGTGGCTCTGGTGTGTTATAGCCAAACGGTGCTTGAAGCTCACATTATCGAATTAAGATTTCCCTCTCTTAGAAAAAATACAAGATGAATGGCACACCATGGTGTTTGCAGACTAAACAAGGAAAATCTGATCTTCAAAACAACAAACCAAAAGAAAACACACCAGTGGCACAGCTGAAGGACAGAAGCCGTGTAAATATGACTGACTGCCCTTTCACGTTGCAATTACCCCCCATACTGAGGGATAGTCTTCCTTTCTGAGATTACCTCTCCCGTCGATGTCATACGTGGTTTGGGATGAGGGTGCTTCATCGCAAGTTATTTTAGACACCGCGGGAATCCACCATCTTGTTATGGGGGCTGACAAGACAAAAAAGGTCAAACACGAGCTCATCTGCACGTACGACATACGTCTTTTTAACTTCGTCAATATCTTGTTGATGGCCTTGGGAAGCGATTGCTAGCATCCGCCGCCCTCAAGTTTTTGGCACCTGTGGTCCATAATATTTTAACCGCGTTTTCCTGTCCTTGGAAGAGACAGCAACAGAAAGGGACAGGCGGCGAGTTCTTGCAGCTGCTTACGTCCCTGCCCACGCTAAAGACTGGACCACTTTTTAAATTTGTATCGCACTGGTATATTTTTGACCCATTACCGTCGTAAATGAATTTCGGGCTGCCCCCGGGGGTAGCGCGTCGCCAAAGTACGGCGCCACTTTTTTTTTTTTTCCTTGTCTTATTCCTGCATGTTGATGTTCACCTGTTTTCCTTTTTTTTTTTCTTCTTCTTCTTCTTTTTTTCTTTTTTTTTTTTGCTGCCCCAACTCTTCGCCAGCCCCAGTGGTCTTCCTCCCACTGGTGGAATCCGCGGAGGGCTCGGAAGCTGGCGCAATTTTTATTATGCATGATAATGGAAAGGAAGATGATGATATGATAATGGTATGGAGATCCGTGTGGTTTGGGACTGCGGGACAGGGGCGCATATTGCGTTCAAATCATGAATATCCTGGCGTTAACCAGGCCCGGCAACTACGGCATCTGCGATGCCGGCCGTGTAATCATCCACATCATGTATCATACCATGGGAAGCACCCCAAATTTGCACCTTGAAGTGGGTGAGTCTCGGTTGTGTGGCAACAGCCTCCCCATTTAGCCCATAGCACACCTGCTCTGGGTTGGAGTCGACCTAGGTAGGACAAATCCAGCTTGCCTCCGCTGGGACTCGAACCCGGGTCTCCCGATTCATGGTCCGAAGTGCTAACCACTACACCATGAAGGTAGTTTCAATAGTATTCCTTTCTTCGGCCCCTCCTGGATAGAATGAGATCTTCATTGCGATCACTTGACATTTGTACACGAAGCCCAGACAAGCAGCGTAACCGTGTCTGCACGTGAAGTTGTGACAGGGTGCGGTGAGGGAAAATTCCTCATCAAATTTCTGCCCATCAGGGGATTCGAACCTAGCAGCCCAGCCCAGCCCAGCGCAGCCAGCTCGCGGGACGTCCTATCCACTAGACCAGATCTGGCAGATCTCCTTGAATTTCAAATGACGCGACTCTGACACCTCCAACTGACTCAAAAAGCGCATCGATACATATATACAAGGATTGGAAACAAACTTTTTTTTTAACCCAAGCCTAAAATATTCAAGTGAGAGTTACTCTGTATCCCCAAAATTGTATTGTTAAGTTTCATACAGAACAAAAATTCAGTTCAATTTAATCAAAAATACAAAAACCCCTCACACACACACACACACACTCACACACACACACACACACACACACACACACACACACACACACACACACACACACACACACACACACACATGACAAATCAACATGTTTGAGTTAATCTATCTACAAAATAAAACACTACACTACAAATACAACAGTGTAAATACAATTAAATATACGATTTAAAAAAATTATTGAATATAACAGATATGTCAAAATATAAATCTTAAATATAACAATGAGTAAATATAACAGTGCAAAACAATGCTCAGAACGGTAGAAATAGAACTAGTAATTACTTCTGGCCACCAAGATATCCTATCCTCCATCGCTAATTCTGTATGTACTAGCGTCCCTTTTCTATTTGTATTGTTTCCTCAAGATATGTACTTCCACACCTTAAGCATATTTCAAATACAGACAAGAAAACAATTATTTTGCCAGCTGCTTCAAAAACAGAGCTACATCCGAAGGTTAGTGCAATGTTGACGTCATGTATTAATTGAGGAGGAAGAAGAAGGAGGAGGGAGGGGGTGGGGGAGGGGGGTATGTATTATTGATAGAGGAAGGGGGTGTAGGTACAATAGGCATTGACGAAATAAGGTAGACAGTGGCGCTATCTTTTCAGTCGTATCTACGTGTTAAACTTGTCGTAGCCGTGAATTGTGTAGCGTCAGTGCGCGAAAATATCGAACTGTGTAGGCCGAACATGCGGTGTGATATACGACAATGAAGCACAGCTGACTGCTCCATATATGGCAATGCAGTACGACCACGTATGAACTGGAGTGATTGTGTACAATTTCGAACAGCGTTCTCAAACTGAAAGTTTGTTTAATGCCCCTCGCGCAACACAGACCCCGTCCCCGTCCCCATCCCCTCCCCCCTCCCCCCCCCCCCCAAAAGGAGAGTAAAATAAATGAAATGAATACATAAATAGATAATAATCATTAACAAAATAAAAGTTTGAGTTCTCGTATACCGTTGACTACTGACATTAATCAGGGGCCCGATGCATGCTACGTGGTGGTGGAAAAGGACGTTAATATCCCAAACATCCACCCAGCCCTGATGCATGGAAGAAATACCGGGACGTGAGATTAGTATGAGACGCACGAGCGAAGACTATAAGGCAAGTTTGTAACTATTTCGTGGATACAATGCTAATGATAGTCCCGCCTCAATATGTAAGACACCTAAAGCTGAGTGCCAGACTAGCTAGTCCAGTCTCTTGGGCCCGCATGTAAAAGTCGGGGTTAGGGAGTTTAGCCCCGGGTTAGAGTCTAACCTCGAACGAAACTAGCTCTAGGGTTAAATTTTCTGTTTGTTTGTTTCTTTGTTTCTTTGTTTGTTTTGTTTTGTTTTGTTTTAAATCAGGAAGCGGGTCCATTCCAGCAAGGTGCCTATATGCCGTTATAGAAGGATTTTTGTCTTTTTTTATATTAAATTTTGTTTTGGGGTATCTTTTGTCCTAGTCTGGGTCAGGCCCGTAGCCGTGGGTTAAATTAACTTCGAGTTTTACATACGGGTCCAGAACCCAGAACCCAGCATACTTTAGTCTGCGAGGTGTTCCTTTCTAATCATTATGTAGCGGCTAACCCTGCCCGTGGCTTTTTTTTTTCTTCTCTGCTTTTAATGACTTTTCCTCTATTTTAACATTACGTCCACACAATTTACGAGAAGAATGGAGGCGTAGCGTTCAACTCAGCTGTGGTCTCCTGCTGTAACTTCGGCATTCTGCTTCAATGTTTGCATTCACGGCGCATACGGCTTCCAATCACAATCAAATAACGCCCACTAGTGAAATAGTGTAAATTTTCATGTCCACGCGTTTGCGACCCTGCCCACCCCCAACCTCCAGATCTGGGAGTTGGGTAGGAGAGGGGGGGGGGGGGGGGGGGCGAAGGGGGGGGGGGGCGAAGGGGGGGGGGGCTCAACGGTTTCAGCGTTAGACTGGAGATTGGATGGCCGGTCCCGGGTTCGAATCCCGGCAGGACCGAAATGTGTACCTGTAGGCCTTTCTGGAGTGACCCCCGTCCGGCTTTGAAACCCCTGTCCCCTGTGACGTAGAGCCAAAGCTCCACCCATCGTTGGAATATCAGTTTAATATTACCTTGGCTGATACGGTAGCATGTTCAAAGCTTTGAAATTCCGGGCTCCGGTTAAAAAAAATACAACAACAACAAGAACAACAACAATAACAACAACAATACAGGGCCATCACCACAGCAAATGGTTTTTACAAGAGGGGACAACCGAACGAAAGTGATACCTTTTAGAGTTTTTCGGTTATTAATCCATTTTGTATTTACGTGTTTGTATACATTTAAGTTTTTATGTTTAGGGAGTGCGTGAATGTGTGTGTGCATCAGAGTGAGTGGGTGTTTGTGGGAACGTGATATTTTTTTATTTTTTTTTAATCAAAGGAGGTGGAGCAGGCATTGTAATTTTCCTTTTATGGGATTGAATAAAATATCTTATGTCTTATGTCTTAATAAACGAACAAACAAAAACCCCGTAGAGCCCAAAAAAGGAACACTGCATATTACCTCGCCTGACTCGTGAAACAGCAGCATGTTCGAAATTGTACACGTCTCTCCTAATTCACCGCACGCGATGGGACGTGGTCCAGCTGTTGCACTGACGTGGGTTCCACGTTCCCACACCTTGACCCAGATAACGAGACAAACGTAAAACTATTGCACAAAACGCGAGGAGGTGCCGTGTGTTACATACAGCGCGTGTGCACACTTATCGCCGTCTGGGTCAATACAGTGTTTATGTTTCTATCAAACCTCCCACTGTCTTGTTCTCAGTGGACCAGCGGGTTGCTCTTTGGGTCAAGATCGTCAAAGATGTAATTAGTTACTAAGGTCTCTTTTCCTATACCCTCAAATGGTAAAATACAAAGGTAAAATGGCAGTTGATCTTCAGTTTTTGTTTCTGCTGTCTGCTGCTGCTCTCTCTCTGTGTGTGTGTGTGTGTGTGTGTGTGTGTGTGTGTGTGTGTGTTTTGACGTCGGTCTTATTTGTACAATATATTGACAATTTGATGAAGGCAACACGTTTGCCGAAATATCAAAGGGCGTTATGTTGTTCTTGTTTTCATGATTCTCAAATGGTAAAATGGTTGACTGGTTGGTTAGTTGGTTGTTTGCGGGTTTAACATCCTTTTTCTACCGCACAAGGTTCACGTCAAACTAAAGACGAAGCAAGAACGAAAAACACACCACAAACTTTTGCCTGCAGACCGTGAGACACACAGCTGTCAGCCTGTCACTAAGCCCTCAAATAGTAAAATATTGGGACGAATGGCAAGCTGGTGGTTTGTGGGTTTAATTAACGCCCTTTTCCACCACACAAGGGTGATATATCAAAGACGGGGCACGGAGGAAGAGACCAGCACAAACTTTTCACTACAGGCCGTGAGACATACAGCTGTCACTAAGATCTGAATTTTTTACCCTCAAAGTGTAAATTATTTCTTAGCTGAATGGCAAGGTTGCTGGTTTGTGGGTTGAGGTCTTTTTCCACCACGCACGGCCAAACAGCCAGTACACAGGTTGCGTCATGTGAAAAAAAAAAAAAAAAACAACACCAAACAAACACTCTCTTAGCATAGAGAGAGTACAAGGATTGGCCACTCAAACAACAACACTAAAAATAACAACAACCCACGAGTACGGCTACCACTACGACAACAACAATAAAACACAAACTTGCAAACAACAACAACAACAAACCAATACAACATTAAAAGAAAGAACACGGTAAGAAATAAAACATTTCAGACAAATTTTGCAAGATTTTTGCTCATTTTGTTCATGTTGAAAACCTGTACCCATTCGTGCCTAACGTCCTCACATGGGTGTGTGTGTGTGTGGGGGGGGGGGGTGTTTGGGAGTTCAACGTCCCTTTTCCACCACATAAGGGTGATATCAAAGACGGGGCAACGAGAAAAAAGGCCAGCACAAATATCTGGCCCCAGCCGGCGGGATTGGAACTCACGACCCGAGCATTGAGAGTCCAACGCTCTACCATTCGGCCACCCCGGCTCCCCCTCAAATGAGGACAGTCCATAATTATATGGTGTCTAAATCTGAACATACACTAAAATGATCCAAATGAGAGGTAGATATGACATAAAAATGGTATTTGCCACTATGCGTCACGTTTTGAATCCCCCCCCCCCCCCCAAAAAAAAAAAAAATCAGGCATTACTGCGTTAGACAACAGGAACATGAAAGACGACTACGACAGAAATGACGTCAGCCACACTAGAAAGATAATTATCAAACAAACAGCACCAAAAATAACGACAACAATCTGCGGAAAAGCCACAATCACGTGAAAGTGCTTGCGTAAGCAACAACATCATGTTTGACCATCTGGTGTTAAGCGGTACCACAAATAAGTGAAAGCCAAACCTCAGACATTGACAGGTCAGATCGACAAAGGACGAGCAACCCCCCCCCCCCCCCCCCCAAAAAAAAAAAAAAAAAAGTAAAAAAAAAAGTCATGTTACCTGTTTACAGCGAAGTAATATTCCTTGCGTGGGAGTGTGATAATGTAATTTATTACCACATGTCCGTATCGAGGCTACTGTAGGATGTGCTGCATGTTAGTTCACTATCAGCTGTTGTATTGCGTAGTACACCAGACAGGCAACAGTCTGTGCGTAGGACGAGGGTGGTGGTGGTGGTAAGAGGAGGGGCAGGGGTGGGGTGGGGGGCGTGGGGGTGGGTGGGGGGCGTGGGGGTGGGTGGGTGGGTGGGGAGGTTGTGTGTGTGTGTGTGTGCCGGTGTGAGTGTGTGTGTGTGTGGGGGGGGGGGGGGGGTACACACGCTCACAACTTGAGAATAGCATGCAGGCTTTCGCTCGATATGGGGTCCATAATACCATACCACGAATAGATCTAATTAATTTTGTGAATATTTGCTGCGCATATGCCATGAAAATTCCACCGGCCAAAATACACTACGTCATAAATGATATCCACGGTGGCCTGTTAGCGGTATGTGTTATCGTAATGAACGTACCCGTTACATATGAAATAACCCAAAGCAGACAAGAGGCCCATCTCAAAAAGCACTGACAACGTCTGATGACAAAGGAAACAACAACAAGAACAACGATTTAGACAGCAATAATAAAAGCTCCTCAAAATACAGGGTGGGTGTTGGGTGGGTGTTTGGGGGTTTAACGTCCTTTTCCACCACATAGGGTGATATCAAAGACGGGGCAACGATGAAAAAGCCAGCACAAATATTTGGCCCCAGCGGGGATCGAACTCACGACCCGAGCATTAGAAGTCCAACGCTCTACCATTCGACCACCCCGGCTCCCCCCTCAAAATACAGAAGAAAAAAACAACAACAACAACAACAAAAAAACCCCACAGAAATCCAGTGTACTAACAATTGCTAGAGCCTGCCGACTTGCAACTGATGACCATGCAAGTGATCAACCGTTCCACACACCCTCCGTCTGCCTATCTGACTAATTACAAAAACAGTCTCTTTCTATTTTATTGAATTTGTAGTTTATCAAAGCTAGGTTAGAATAGCGCTTGTGTCAGAACGATTACCGCTGGAAGATAACGAGTCTTTGTATTTGTGTCTCTCCAATATGTACACGTTACTGTGATATCTCACACACACACACACACACACACACACACACACACACACACACACACACACACACACACACACACACACACACCCTACAGTCCCATGCATGCGTTGCAGTATGACGCAACCTGCACGCCTTCACTCCAACAGCTGTTGCAGACGAACCTCAGTAATTTTCTCGCTGGCCTTGGACTGCGCCATAAATGGCGTAATGCTGTTGCATGAAAGAAGCGTTAGGGCACGTACAGCTTACAGCGTGTGTCAGACCAACCCGCCCACCAGTAAACAGCCTTGAATGTGATCTGGAAACATTGTAAAGTCTTTACCTTTCTGTCCGTAGCGGTTTCCTCTTCGTCTGTGTTGGCATTATAAGGAGGGAGTCGGTTTGAAATGAATTAGAATTGAGTGGGAGTGTGCCATTTTCAACAGCTTGGTAATACTTAAAGCGGCAGCACCCAGCGTCTCCGCCTGATGTACTACATAACTTTTATCACTAATTTTGATAATAATAACTGAATATTGTATAAGCTCTTTGCCCAATTTCAATGAATCGGCTCAAAGCGCCGGGATCTGAACCCAACACGCACGCTCATGTGAATCACACGCATTCTACCACACACTGGGCATGAACACATTACAATCACGTGGTGCGAAGGGCCAGCTCAGCAATATAATTTCGGAATATTAGAATTGCATTTTTTTTTTATTTTGTGGGCTGAACATTTCCAAATCAGTCAGAGGGGGAGGAAGCCGGAGTACCCGGAGAGAACCCCCGACGATCGGCCCGAACGAACGGTGCTACGTACGAGAAGGAACCATTCTTTGCCCGAGTGGGACTTGAACCTGTGACCTCTCGCATTGGTGACTGACGAAGTCGCTTAACCACTAGACCACCGACCGTTTGATATGGAGTACAAACATGCATAATAAAAGTGTTTTGAATTAATAAACAGCTAGTATTGTTACAATGCTACAATGTTGTAATCACACTGAGACTGAAAACAGGAGTTCCATCCCTTGACCATCACTCTTTGTGAACGGCTGCCAAAACACGATTTTGAATTTGGATTACCCAAACCGAAACATTTTCGTATCTCCATACACAGAAGACTTGACTGAATTATCATGTATTTGTTTTCACGGTTCCCTCCTCGTCAACAAGAGACCCGCGTACAACTACAGAAAGACACCAAAACCTAAGCTAAAACCGGATAATATATTTACATGTGTAAGTTTGATTGCTTTCTGTAACTGCTGGGCGAAGGACCGTAGGACCTCAAAATGCCTACATATTCCCTATTAGCCTCAGGCATCATAGTCATCCCTAAAAATGCTTCAGTATAGAAACAATTACTACCATGAACAGACCATTCAAAGGCACGCACCTTACAGGGGTTTAAAAAAAAAATTGAATGTCCACTTTCCGCTCAGGCCTCACTGGAAGAATGCACGTCTACTTTCTCCTTAGGCCAGAGAGGCAGTTCACACAAATCCGCTTGCCTCACTTGTATCCCACCTCTGTGCAAAAAGTCCCCAATTCACTGGCAGCTTGCTTCTTTTTGTGACCGCCTGGCATGCACCTTGACCTACATAACTCAAAAACCACGAAAATCACGCTTTTTCGTGACAACAAAAATTACTACAGACCGGCACACTTGCCAAACAGGGTACCTCAAATAAACACCAAACATAATAATAATAAAGAGTATTGAATAGGTGCTTTACCCAGTTTCATGAATCGGCTCAAAGCGCCGGGAAGTGAACCCAACACGCACGCTCACGTGAATCACACGCATTCTCTCACACACTGAACATAAACACATTACAATCATGGTGGTGCGAAGGGTCAGCTCAGCTATTTAAATTTCGGAATTTAGAATAGCATTTTATTTTTTCAAATTTGGTGGGCTGAACATTTCCAAAGCAGAGAGGGGGGCGGAAGCCGGAGTACCCGGAGAGACACCCCCGACGATCGGCCCGAATGACCCCACGGTCAATATGTGTCCTTACGGCTGCTACAGTTCATCAAAAGGCACATTGGTATGGTATGGTAGACTTCTCCTCGGCGCACATATCCATCTCTGCTGAAATGCTCACGGCGCCGCAGGACTGGAGGACGAAGCAGTGAAAGCCTGCTGCCGCTAAGCGCTACTTTATGTGCAAACCTCCACTCTGTTATTCACTCTGGTGCGTGCGACAGTATTTCTGATTACCACGCCACCGCCCACAGCCTACTCTTCTTCGAAAGATGAACGTGAGATTTTTTTAGCGTGCACTCTTGATGTATGTGCGTGCGTGTGTACACGAAGGCGAGACAGGCACCATAAACGAGTCTGCATATGGATTTGACTCGATGTGGTAAGGAAAAATCCCACCATATTCCTGCCCACCGGGGACTCGAACCAGGCAGCTCAGGATCCGAAGTCGGATGCCTTAACCACTAGACCAAATCCCCGCTGGATGCAGCCTCTTTAATGAATTTGATGAGAGTGGGAGTGTGCCAGGTCCATTTCGACAGCTTGGTTGTACTTAACGTGAATCAATAAACTTTACGACGTCTGCTGGCTTTTATCCTCTCCTACACAAAGTTTTGAAGGCGCTATTAAAAGCAACAGGGACACTGGGAGACGAAAGCGGATCAGGAAAGGTGGTCAGCGCTGATGATGATGCTGGACTGTGATTGGTTGATAAGTTGTTTAGGGGGGTTTCACTTCCTTTTCCATCTCGCAAGGGTGATATCAAAGACAGAGCTGCTGGCTGGTTGGATGGTTGTGGGTGTGACATCATTTTTCTTCTCGAAATATCAAAACACGAGGGGTTTTTTATTGGTTGTTTAGGACTTTACGTGAAATTCTTGTTTATGTTCTCGAATGAGGATGATATTAAAGACGAGGCTGTTGTTTGGTTGGTCCGCGGGGTTTAACATCCGTTTCCAACATGCAGGGTTGTATCAAAGACATGGAAATGAGGAAAAACAGAACAAAATTAGCTCATAGTCGTGTTTCGAACTCACAAGTCGAGCACTAAATGTCCCATGCACTAGCTACTCGGCTCTCTCGGGGGTTAATGCGTTGGGTGTGTGTGTGGGGGGGGGGGGCATTATTGGATTCGAATATGTTTATGTATAAACATTGTGTACATAATAAACATTGTTAATTGCAGTCGATCTGTTGAGGACTAAATGACTGTACAACACAACAGGATTTGTTGTTGTTGTTGTTGTTGTTGTTGTTGTTATCTGATAGATATGAAGATTAATGTACCTACTTTATTTACCCATTGATTAATTGTTCGTTTATTTCTTCTGTATTTTAAAATTCTGTTTAGTATTCATTTTCTGACCAGACAGCATTTTTTTTTTGTTACAAGTGCATGCCCACTAGTAGAGTGTGAAGCAGGCTTTAGAAATATTGGCCTTAGCTCGCTTGACCCGCTCTCCGAGTGATGACGTCAGAGGGAGGCAAGAAAGACGACAATCGATGAAGTGAGCCTTTCCCCTCAGAGAGAGAGAGAAAGAGAGAGAGAGAGAGAGAGAGAGAACTAGTGTGTATGCCAGTATTTTCTAGTATTTTCTGACGAGGGTGGGTGTTTGGGAGATTAACGTCCTTTTCCACCACATAGGGTGATATCAAAGACGGGGCAACGATGAAAAAGCCAGCACAAATATTTGGCCCCAGCCGGGGTATTTTCTGACGTATCCACGTCTTACAAGCATGAGGTTTTCTTTAATTCTGTTCAGTAAAATACTCCATTGTGAGGGGTGGGTGGGTGGGTGTTTGGTGGTTTAACGCCCTTTTCCACCACATATGTCATTGTGAGGGGAGGAGAAAATCCCTAGTAGTGTTTTGTTCTTTCTACGCATATGAGGACTGGCATCTTCCGTTTAAGTTCTTGTTGTTGTTGTTCATTTGTTTATTTGTTTGATTGGTTGGGTTTTTTTGTTGTTGTGTGGTTGTTGTTGTTGTTGTTGTTGTTGTTGTTTATTTGTTTCATTTCTGATTTCACAGACACGATTATTTACAACAGCACGACACAGAACATACCGTTGAAGACTGATCAAGCCTACGGTAGTTCAACCCCATTCATTTCTTATTTCAAGCAGCAGCAACAGTAGATAGAAGAGCAGCAAAACTGAGACGAAGTACAAAGACGAGACCAAAGCTAACAACAGGGACAAGAACAAGCGGATTGACAATAGTCTTATTTGAGGCACTGAACATAAAACAACCACTAGCTAATGCCACAACCAAGAAAAAGAGCACATTAAAAAAAGAGAACGTAAAAAAGGCAAGCACTGTTACTTGGATTACTACGATTGTTGCCATGATTCAAGCAACAGTTTGTAAATGTACGTAAATAACCGTATAGTTTCGGTAAATACAGTGCACAAATTCACCCTGATTTGAAGTATACAAAATTATCATGACCGCTCTAAACCATAAAACGTGGAACAAAAGAACAGTCTGTACAAGTACATGAATGCCTGCATCGTTTCCAGAAATAAACTACACAAAAAAACACCCTTTCTCCGAACATACAAAATTACCAGGATCGTGCTAAAACTTTCACTACCAAAAAAGCAACAAAATAAAATAGCGAAAATGAGGGCAGTTAATTTTACTTATATCACTACGATTGTAACCAAAAGTAGCAGCAACAGCCTACACAGGAACGCGAATAATTGTATTGTTTTTATAAATAGATTGCACAAAACCACCATAACCGTGATAAAACTACCAGTACAAAGAAGCACAGCAAAATAAAACAGCAAATATAAAAGGCGAGTACTTTTACTTATATTACTACGACTGCAAAAGCTTGTATTGGACACACAAATAACCGCGTACGTGCCATAAATAAACTGCACAAAAACCACCCGGAACTCGAATCCTTCAAATTTATCATGACCGCGGATGGACCTCCGATGGTGCATGACAAAACTGATTAATTCACGCGTGGGTGAACCGCCGTCAAGCATGATCTATTCCAGGAAGTAGGTGCATGAACAGTGACGCATTGTGACTGCTCGTTTCGCAGCAGTCCACCTTTGTGACTGACGACACGTGAAAACAACACGTCACACAAATGTAACTAAACCACAACGATAAAAACGGAAGGCGATTGTGTTTCCGAAAATACCAGCGAGAAGTCTGTGTCTGAAAATGACGCTTGTACGTATCTATCGCTTTTCTGTACACTGAAGCCAGACATATCAGCTAAATTAATCAGGACATGGTGGCAAATAAACCATTGATGCCATTCAGGTTCCGGTTGGTGTATTGTAGAAGACGAAAACAGTCATTCTGGTCAAATTATCAAACATTGATGGAAGAATCAAATATTTCTCTATTTCTGTTATCAGTTGTTGACAACAACAACCACCCACAACAACAATTACAACAACACCAACCACAACGAAACGTCGCATTCTAAGTGTTGTTGATTTGTTTGACGTGTCGATGAACACCCGAGAACGTTCTGCGAAAAATATGAAGTAAATCATAGTGATATAATTTACTTACAATTCCAGGTAAATTTGTCACGCAGTTTCGTGTTGTACCCTTGAGCCTATTGGAAAAAAAAAAACAACAAACATTTTGAAGTATACCCAAAACATTTCTTGTATTGATTTATATTTATTTATACTTTTTTTTTCCTACAGTTCAGGAAACCTGTGAGGTGGGAATAAGGTAGTAATTGTAGAATATGATTTGTAGTGAGCCTCAAACTTCTGAAAAATCTGCAGTTAGATGGGTGTAGTTGGTTCCGTGTCAAAGGTATTCGATTTGTGCTAAGTATCAAAACGTGCCTCAGTACATATAATAATTAAATAATGCTGCAAGGGTCATCTTTCAGAGGTCTAAGAAAGATCATGTCTCCTCACTCCTGTCTCAGCTACACTGGCTTCCCATCAAGGCCAGGATAGAGTACAAACTTGCTACACTAGCTTTTCGTCTTTTTGATGGCACACTGCCTGCCTACCTGTCCTCATTACTAACTGTCTATCAACCATCCAGGTCCTTTCGCTCCAGCTCTGAACGCCTTCTTGTCGTACCTAAGACCCACACTAAATCCTTTGGACAACGTTCATTTCAGTATCAAGCCCCTGTAATCTGGAATTCTCTGCCCCTGTGCATTCGAAATGCTTCTGACTTACTTGATTTTAAAGCCAAACTCAAAACCTTCCTGTTCAGATTATCCTATAACTAGTTTCCCAACTGACCTTGACCCATCCTGAGCCCTTTTGCTGGTGGAATGGCAGGGTGTGTGTGTGTGTGTGTGTGTGTGTGTGTGTGTGTGTGTGTGTGTGTGTGTGTGTGTGTGTGTGTGTGTGTGTGTGTGTGTGTGTGATGACAGTATGAATTATCGATTTTATTAGTTTAGTCAGAAATTGTAAAGCGCGTTGAGCTCACTTCCTGGGGATACTGCGCTATATAAGAATGTTATATTATTATTATTATTATTATTATTATTACATGTAGAGACTACTACTGCTTTTACTATTCCTGTATTTGCGGGTGGATTAATTAAATAATGATCTTGCAATAGCTCTAGCCATCGAACCCTGTTCGTACGATGTCGTGAGTGAGGTGTTTATTTGTATGTAATGCATTGTGCGTGCACGACAGGGTAACGCCTACAAAATATTCAAGATTTATCTATTTCTATACTTTGCACATGAGGCATTTGAATACGATGTCAACAACGTTGTAATCAGTTGCGTGCTAAATAATCAGCGAATACAAATTCGTTGAAACTTACTGACAGTTGCAAACATGCACATGTTTCGTCACGTTTTTCAAATAGTGATTTCATAAACATTTTTGGTCATTGTTTTATATGTTTCAGGCAGCGGCACAGCAATGTTTAAGTCCAACACTACAATTAGCCATCTGTATTTCACTTATCTGAAGTCTTGTATTGCAGAAGAAAAAGTAGTAAAATGTATTCTTTGCACATTCAAAAGTAACTACTGACAAAGCATTCCGGGGAGTTTCTATTGCGAAATATTACACCTCGCATGACACGTTATCAGTTATAACACACATCTGAATTAATAAACAGGACGAATATAGTATGAAAGCGTATATAATCTGATATAATACACCACCAAAATTAGAGAATAAGTTGGTTTGTTGACACTAAATCTGCCAGCATATGAAAACATTATCTGCCTTAAACCTATCGTAATATTACATCGTTGCTGTAAGCCATTTTTGTGTCATTAGCAGCCATGACAGATA
>JACVVK020000362.1:165000-282500 GCA_018292915.2 Batillaria attramentaria
CCTTATCGTGCCTCTATGCACTTGCAAAAACCCAAACACATGAGGTCGTGTGAGCTCGCCTAGCTGGTTGACGTCACAACTTGTTGGCGTATGCGAGGTTCTACATGGGTGAATGAATTCTTGTAATAAAGTCGTTCCCCTTTGACAGAGTTACTTCCCGCAGACCTGACTGACAGACGATTGCTTACTGGTATCGGAGAAGAGACCCTCTCTCTCTCTCTCTCGCCTTAGACGCGCGCTTGCGCGCGCACGCACGCACCCCCCCTCCCCCTACACACACACACACACACACACACATTATGCAAAGACCTTGGAATCAGAAAGACGCGTCACTCCTGCCCTCGTAAGAGTAGACTCCAGAGTGCAGTCCCTTTTCGGCGGGGCGTGAAAATGTGACTGCTTACACCCAGCGCCATTCTTAAAAATGGCGAATTTTTTTTTAGAAAAGCAGAGACTTGTGTGTCATATGATTCGATTTGAAACGAAGTCTTGAATATCCGACCACTTTTCGTTTGGGCAAAATCTTTGCCAGCGGACAATTATTGTTGCGCTTTGATGGCACTGTTTACGTGGTAGACTGATCCAACAGGATGTGAGTAAACGGCAAGGGGGTTGCACTCTGACAGGCAAGGGTGTTGCACTCTACAGGCAAGTATTATTGCACGGTGCAGACGATCACGTACCTGCCTTGTGGTGGAATAAGAGACGATTACAAAAGCATACACACCCGTGCTCTAGGACTGAATGTAATAATAGATCTGTCCATTCAGACAGAGACAGGTTATGTATTCTCTGATTCAGAAAACGCCTACTTTCACTCTGAAGACAGCCTGCTAATCACTTGCGCCACTGAGGATCCCTCTGGGTTCAAAGCTGGTCAAGGATGACATAGTGCGCGACCTTGTGTTTGAGAGCACCGAGACAATTTAGGCCCGTCACGGTAGCGCAGTGAGCGCCATTTCCCCACTGTGCACAGAGGTACTTTCCACTGAAAGACTCTGTGCTCCAGAGAGTGTCGTAAGAGAGACATATAGCGGGACAACGCGAAGAGTTGTCTGCCCGCATTAGCGCGCATCCTAGATCTGGCCCCTATAGTGACAGCATGGCGGAAAGTGGAAAGCGATCACAAAAGCATGCAATTGTGTTCTGCGCCGAATTGTTCAAATAACAGACAAATATAAACGGGGAAATACTTCTTTTGGTATTCCTGTTGAAAAACAAACTTTTTTTTTTCGCTTTCTTGTCCAAAAAAAAAAAAGAAAAAAAAAAAGACCTCAAGTGGTACGTGTGCATGCAGTGTAAACTAACAGTAAACACACGCGGCTGACGCAGATACAGCGTAATTTTTTTCCCTGACAACTTTACAAATCACGGTGACTTAAATTGTGCTAGCGTCTACCTGCATCTAAATTCAGAACACACACACACACACACACACACACACACACAGAGAACAAAATCATCCGGCTGAACTTCGTTCTAACCATTGTAAAACCATATCACAACATAGAATCTGCTGGATCGTCGGTCGCAGATATGATTAATGCTGAGTTAGCAGGAAGTATTCAGCGGATGCGTCCATCTTTGGATCTCTCGCACATTCGATCTTTCTGTGTTCCGTACTAGTTTTACTTGAACACATCGAACGAAATGCACTGCGTAGCCTACGTACAGCAGTGAAAGCCAAACTAGATCTTTCTTTCGTCCTCCGGAACTTTGAGAGTACTTATGTTTTCCATAGGCCTAAAACACATGCGAAATATATGGGGGGAGACCACCTGGCAGTCGCTGACATCTTCGTTTTGTTTATTTTCTTAAAATGTTTTACGGCGGCTAGTGTAGGGTTGGGTCAAACAACTGCGTAGATCTGCGGGATGCGCGCTAATGCGCGCAGACAACTCTTACGCGTTGTCCCTCAAAGGGAGGTAAGTGAACTATCTTTATGTTTCCAAGATCTTTGCATTATGCTTCTGAGTGTGAGTCAGTGGCAAAAACGAAACCCACTGAAATTCCCGCTTTCCACATGTCAAGTTGTAGAGACTCTTGCGAAAAGATACTGCATTTCGATGCAAAATAATTTCTAGACATCCCAGAACATGCTGGTGCAGTAACGTCAGTAGATTACGTCACCTTGGAGAGATTTCGAGCCTTCCAGTAAGTTGAGGAATGTTCTAGATCTGACGTAAGCAGCCCCCCAGCGTTCTGGATTCTTCTTCTTTCATGAATTTGTTCTCCGCGCATATTCTGTTCATAAAGTATTGGAGTTGTAGTCTGTTGTATCCCGTATCATCTCTGCGAGTGCACGATGATGGCGACATAGCATAAGTAAAATACAACACCACGTCTCCAAACAGAGGAATTCCGAAAGAAAGTGGCGAGACACCCCCAAGAAAAAACAGCATCACGTCAATCAAACATGACGCACTTACTTTACGTCAGTGCGCGTGCGTCTCTTCTTCGATGTTTGTGAGGCGTGTGGCTTGCAGAGGAAATGTGCTGTGAGTACAAATTTTCGAGTCAACTGACGATAACGGCTGCAGTGAATTTTTCTAATTTTTTTGTATATTTTTTATGGCACCCCAGGCTCATTATCTATGTATAGTAGGAGCGATTTTGAGATCTAAAGTGTGTTCACCAGCACTTTCATCAGGTACGGCTTACGCCAAAAGTATAAAAGCGACAACCTCCAAACTTCACTTAGTTGAGAGTCCGTATTCATGCTATCTATGTCCAAAAAATGGAGTGGTTTAGGTAAATATTACGCCTTTAAACGCCAGAAAGCCACTTATTCTGAAAAGGGCGATAACTCGCAAATCATGTGTGCAATCGTACCTGGATCGGGCCTTCTATTCAACAATCTTGATTCATTTAGAAACCCCAAATTTGAAATCGATCGGTTCAGTATTTTCGGAGAAATAGGCATCTGAACTGGGTTCACATGCAATGTCAACTCAGGCTCGGTTTACATGAAAACTATAAGAGCGACCATTTTCTAGTAGTGAGTCAATTCAGAGTCCGTATTCAAGCTATCTACTGCCAAAAAATTGAGTGATTTAAATAAATATTACGCCTGTACACGAAAGACAACCAACTTGTCTCAAAAGGGCGATAACTCCCAAATCACTTAAGCAATCATCACACGCTTGAATCGTCTAATGTAACATTTTGATAAATTTGGATACCCCAAATTTGAAGCCATTCGGTTGAGTATTTTCGAAGAAACGGGCCCGGACACAATTCACACACACACACACACACACACACACACACACACACACACACACACACACACATCCATACAGACGGCACTCAGTGAGGAGAAGAAGCGCGTTCGGAACAGCATACATGCCAGCATCGATGACGCAGGTTTTCTTACGTCATTGTCAGAGTTACACTTGCATAATCGTCTCTGCGGGAGATCGGCAGTGACGTGCGTTTGTACCACAGATGCTTGCCTATGAACGTGGAAATTTTAGCCCGTCCTATTATGTTGTTTCCATTACTATGGAAACAACATAAAAACGATGAAGGTGATAGCTCAACTAGTTAAGAAAATACGAAATCAGCGTAGTTTTTCATACCAGGGTCCGACTTGCTGGAATGATCTCCCAGCATCAATCAGATATGCAGACACAAAACCATCCTTCAAGTCGTGTCGTGTGTGTGTGTGTGTGTGTGTGTGTGTGTGTGTGTGTGTGTGTGTGTGTGTGTGTGTGTGCCGGGGGCAGCGGAGACCGTGTATGATGCTGCACATTATGTGTTTGTAGTTAACTGTATGTGTGAAGGAATGTTGCGTGTGTTTCCGTTTCTGTGTGAGTGAGTGCGTGTTGACTGTAAGGCGCCCTGAGCTCCTGCGGGAGGGAGGGTGTCCCTGAAATACCCATTATTATTATTATTATTAAATCAAACAATAATGATGATGACGCTGATGATGATGATGATGATGATGATTGTTATTATTATAAATGAGTATTGTATAGGCGTTTTACCCAACGTCTTGAATCGACTCAAAGCGCCGCGAACTGAACCCAACACGCACGCTCACGTGAATCACATGCATTCTCTCACACATTGGACAAGAACATATTACAATCACGTGGCGCGAAGGGTCAGCTCAGCTATTTAAGTTTCGGCAGTTAGAATTGCGTTTATTTTCAAATTTTGTGGGCTGAACATTTCCAAAGAAGAGGGGGGAGGAAGCCGGAGTACCCGGAGAGAACCCCCGATGACCGACCCGAATGAACGGTGCCACGTACGAGCAGGAAAAAATTCTTTGCCCCGAGTGGGACTCGAACCTGACCTCTCAAAACAAAAAAAAAATCTCTGACACCACCCGGCAACATGTGTCACAAACGAGTCAGGAGCCCCAGGAACACGATATGTGTAAACACAACAGAAATGTTAAAAGTTTTCAAAGCTTAAAAGCTATTTCATCGAGAACAGTTCTCGTGTACTTTTGGGAACTTCTTGTAACTTAATCATGGTCAGTGTCTTTAAACAGCGATTGAAAACATCACCAAACAAACGGAGGTTATCGCGTCCAGTTTATCCTTTTTTTTGGAGGTGTTGCCTTTTTCGCGACTGTTCGTGACAGAAAGTCACGTTTGCAACGTTTGTAGTATTTTTTTTTTGCCTGAACATAACTTCACAGTGCCCTACATTTCCGTGCTAAATCTAACCGTGTGTGTGTGTGTGTGTGTGTGTGTGTGTGTGTGTGTGTGTGTGTGTGTGTGAGAGAGAGAGAGAGAGAGAGAGGGAGAGAGAGAATGGTAGATACTGCTTTCGAGGGAAACTGGATCTCAAAGACCGTAGTGCTGACAGGCTCAAAGGAAAGGACTTCGTGAGACAAAATGATATAGACCTTATTAATTTTTTTTAATGATATATATATATATATATGTGTGTGTGTGTGTGTGTGTGTGTGTGTGTGTGTGTGTGTGTGTGTGGCCGGGATTCGAACTCACAATCCGAGCATTAGAAGTCCAACGCTTTACCATTCGGCCACCCCGGCTCCCCTCTGTAACTGCAGACACACAATGTCCACTACATTTCCCTAGTCACAGAAAGGTTTTATTTGGCGATTTTTTTTTTTGGTTTTGTTTGCATGACGCCAAGACACTGTTTCAGTTTACTGAACTTTCAGATCCGAGCTTGAATTTCACGAAGCGCCCGTTGTTCCAGGTAAAGGACAAATTCATGCAATATTTCACGGACAAGGTCACCGTTCGAAAAGGCATCTTTTACGGGAAGTAATAAGGACTTTTACAGTCAATGCCATAAGCCCTGTAAGACGCTTGTCCTTTTACACGGCCATTCGCGGCGTCTCTTTGACAGACACAGCATTCATTTCAATGGGAACGTCGACGCAAAAGTGATTTAGAAACTGAGATTAAGAAACAAGAAAAAGGATATTTTCTCGTTAACCGGATTGCCGGTCCTGTTTTCAGCACTTTTAGTGAATGTCGGTGAACACGCGTTATCCTTACCGAACTAGGTAAGCGATAATTGCGATGAAAATATAAACGTCTAACTGAAGAAGCAGAACTAGCCTGTTTGGGGCGGTTTAGAACTAGATAAATTGTATCCACTGCGATATTTCTCTGTTTTTTTTTAAGACAGTGTCCTCATCTTTCTTCCTGCAGCTTTTGAAGCGTGTTTCAACTGGACAAGACTTTGTTATAGGTACAACAGATAAAAACGATGAAGGTGATAGCTCAACTAGTTAAGAAAATACGAAATCAGCGTAGTTTTTCATACCAGGGTCCGACTTGCTGGAATGATCTCCCAGCATCAATCAGATATGCAGACACAAAACCATCCTTCAAGTCGTGTCGTGTGTGTGTGTGTGTGTGTGTGTGTGTGTTGTGTGTGTGTGTGTGTGTGTGTGTGTGTGTGTGCCGGGGGCAGCGGAGACCGTGTATGATGCTGCACATTATGTGTTTGTAGTTAACTGTATGTGTGAAGGAATGTTGCGTGTGTTTCCGTTTCTGTGTGAGTGAGTGCGTGTTGACTGTAAGGCGCCCTGAGCTCCTGCGGGAGGGAGGGTGTCCCTGAAATACCCATTATTATTATTATTATTAAATCAAACAATAATGATGATGACGATGACGCTGATGATGATGATGATGATGATGATGATGATTGTTATTATTATAAATGAGTATTGTATAGGCGTTTTACCCAACGTCTTGAATCGACTCAAAGCGCCGCGAACTGAACCCAACACGCACGCTCACGTGAATCACATGCATTCTCTCACACATTGGACAAGAACATATTACAATCACGTGGCGCGAAGGGTCAGCTCAGCTATTTAAGTTTCGGCAGTTAGAATTGCGTTTATTTTCAAATTTTGTGGGCTGAACATTTCCAAAGAAGAGGGGGGAGGAAGCCGGAGTACCCGGAGAGAACCCCCGATGACCGACCCGAATGAACGGTGCCACGCACGAGCAGGAAAAAATTCTTTGCCCCGAGTGGGACTCGAACCTGACCTCTCAAAAAAAAAAAAAAAAAAAAAATCTCTGACACCACCCGGCAACATGTGTCACAAACGAGTCAGGAGCCCCAGGAACACGATATGTGTAAACACAACAGAAATGTTAAAAGTTTTTAAAGCTTAAAAGCTATTTCATCGAGAACAGTTCTCGTGTACTTTTGGGAACTTCTTGTAACTTAATCATGGTCAGTGTCTTTAAACAGCGATTGAAAACATCACCAAACAAACGGAGGTTATCGCGTCCAGTTTATCCTTCTTTTTGGAGGTGTTGCCTTTTTCGCGACTGTTCGTGTCAGAAAGTCACGTTTGCAACGTTTGTAGTATTTTTTTTTTTTTGCCTGAACATAACTTCACAGTGCCCTACATTTCCGTGCTAAATCTAACCGCTATTGGTGAAAAACGGCCCTTAGAGCTAGCCGAGAATGAAAGGGATCGTGCTGGGAACACAATCGCGGGCTGACGGGCAAAACGCAGTTGAAGTCTGAATCCCTGGAAAAGCTGCGTATCTAACCTTCTAACGCTAATTAATTCTTTTCTCTGGAACTGAGAGCAGCTGGTAAGCCCCTAGAGTTCATGTTCGTTCGTTCTGAAAGTAGAGTAAACACGTGGAAAAGTGATTCCCCCCCCCCCCCCCCCCCCCCCCCCCCCCCCCCCCCCCCCCCCCCCCCCCCCCCCCCCCCCCCCCCCCCCCCCCCCCCCCCCCCCCCCCCCCCCCCCCCCCCCCCCCCCCCCCCCCCCCCCCCCTTGAAGTACGGTAAGTGTGTTGACACACGTACACATCAGGATTCTGATCCGGATCTGTTGGCAGTAAAAGTGCCCCTAACAGCCCTGACCTTGTGCTAAGGATCACGCCATAGAGAAAGTGTCACCATGACCGGATCTTACTAGTTTCGTAAACCAGCCTTGTGCGACTGAGTTCAGTTTACCCAGCGGAAACTGGCCGAGACACTAATGAAAGGACAAAGGGTTGCTGTTTTCTTTCTGGAACTGCGTGTTTCGTCTTGTCAAAGCCAGAACAACAACGCAAACACAGTTCAGAACTTAGCCCGGCAAAAAAAGCACCTCCTCTCTGGTGCCGCAGCACGCAGACCACCTCAGTGTTGAGTTAGTCTATTCGGACTGAGTCCTGAACTAAAACAACAACACAACAAGGGTGCAGAAAATCGTTATTGTCATTCTCCACGTTTCAACCGAGTCTTCTCAATTTCAAAAGCAAAAGCGAATTAAATTTACCCGATTTTGCGGTCAGTAAAAGTTCGCCTAACAAACAACCTTGTGCGAAAGATCACCGTGTCCAAAAGAAAGTCAGTCAACCTGACCGGATCTTACTAGTTTCGAAAACCAGCCCTGCACGGCTGGATTTGTCTGGCGGAAACCACGGACACCTTCAACGGGTGGGTGGGTGGGTGTTTGGGAGTTTAACGTCCACCACATACGGGTGATCTCAAAGACGGGGCAACGATGAAAAACCAGCACAATATTTGGCCCCAGCCGGGATCCGAACTCAAGACCCGAGCATTGGAAGTCCAACGCTCTACAATTCAGCCACCCCGGCTCCCCGACACCATCAAAGAACCGAGACTGGTCTTACGCTCTTAGAGCAACAGCGTGTTTCGTCTCGTCAAAATCAGAGCTCTGATGTATGGACTGTGGAGACAAACAAGGGGGTATATCCGAGACTAGCCTGACTAAGCAGAGGCTAAAAGAAAACATAAACGAGGACTAGAGCAAAGTCTGCTACTATTTTAGAGACTAGGTCGTATACTACAAACTCTATAGACTAGGAGTTAGTAGAACACTATCAGGAAAACACGGTTGGAAATCTTCTGTCCGTGGCGCATTCACGTTGGTGCAACAGGGAGGGTGAGTGGGTGTTTGAGGGTTTAACGTCCTTTTCCACCACATAGGGTGATATCAAAGACGGGGCAACGATGAAAAAGCCAGCACAAATATTTGGCCCCAGCCGGGCTCGAACTCACGACCCGAGCATTAGAAGTCCAACGCTCTACCATTCGACCACCCCGGCTCCCCGTGCAACAGGGAGCAACAGAGCAAAACTGAAAAGAAGAACCTGAAAAGGAATACACCTCACTGTTGAAAAGTGTCTTTCGCGCGGGTAGATGAGTGCTTCAAGCATTGATTTACGATCTTGTGTGAAAGTGTGTGTGTTGGGGGGGGGGGGAGCGGTGGTCTAGTAGGTAGCGATATGTGATACCGGTTTTTCCTGGCTACCGGGCTGCTCATCGGGGGTTTCTCTCCGGGTTATCCGGCATTCCTCCCCAAGTAAAATTGTAAAAAACATATATGATAGGTATTGGGTGGCGCTGCACCGCGGTGACGCGCTTCCCCCGGGGGGAAACAGCCCGATTTTGCCGAAAGGGATAATAAAAGTAGTAAAAAAAAAAAAAGTTTGTACCAGCCGCCATCAATAAACAGTCCATATCAGAACTATCTTCACACGCCCAATGCTGCGTCATCCTCACAATTTCTGTCTTGCTCCTGAGCAATAGTGCAGCAAAGAGTAGACAGCTGTAAAGCAGAGGCTGTAAACAACAACAACAACAACAACAACAACTAGCAAGATAGTAGTAATAGTAACTGAGTATTGTAAAGAAGCTTCACCCAGTTTATTGAATCGGCTCAAAGCGCCGCGAGCTGAAACCAACACGTACGCTCACGTGAATCACACGCATTCTCTCACACATTGGACATGAACACGTTACAATCACGTGGTACGAAGGGTCAGCTCAGCTATTTAAGTTTCGGAATGTAGAATTGCATTTTTTATTTTCAAATTTTGTGGGCTGAACATTTCCAAAGCAGAAGCCGGAGTACCCGGAGAGAACCCCCGACGATCGGCCCGAATGAACGGTGCCAAGTACGAGGAGGAAAAAATTCTTTGCCCCAAGTGGGACTCGAACCTGACCTCTCGCATTGGTGACGAAGTCGCTTAACCAACAGACCACCGACCGTGCCTAGAGATCAGGTGTTATTACGAATAAATTCTTCGCGCAATGTTCCAGAGCATACCAGAACTCTCCTCCCACCCCAAAGCATAAATTATGTTTGAAAACAAAATGCCATGTGCCGGTAGGATACATCTGAAAATTATTAATATTCTGATGTCTTGGTAAACGTGACTTTGATAAACAGATCCTATGTGTCCTGCGAGGATCCGGTCTTTAAGACTGACCCCCCCCCCCCCCAAAAAAAAAAAAGTGCCACGTCACTCAAGTGTGATTTCCTGTTCTTGTGGGGTTTTAAGGCCGGTTTCTGGCGGCCATCTTGTTTAATCCCATGTTTAAAGGTCAACACATTGACCACCGAGGATAGCAGTTGCCAGTGAAGACGACACTTCTAAACACACACACACACACACACACACACACACACACACACACACACACACACACACGCCACCATCACCACCACAACCACCAACAACAACAACTACTACTACTACTACCACGACAACAATGACACCAACGGTAACTGTCGTTTTTCAGCCTGGGCGAGCAGTACTCGGAAGCATACACATGAACTGGTCTGAAAACTGTCTGTAAAAATAAATAGATTTTCAATCGTAGGCTGTAGGTCGTAGACTGAAAACGTCGATCTTTGGTTCTCCCAGTAAGATTCCAGCGGAAGAAAGCTGCACATGCCCGCTGTGCGTCATTCCGCAGTGTTTCACGGTCTGTCTGACTTAGCGAGATGTGAATTAAACGACTGAAGACGGCCCTAGGGTGCAGACTGTGTCGCTGAGTGTGGCTTAACAGATCCGTCAAACTTCCCTTGGTATCCACAGAGTCCATTGGAACACCATTCAGTTGAGAAGTACTGGGAGGCTAGTCAATCGTATTAATTTGATTTTCAAGTCTTAGTTGACAAAGTATGCACGGATAGACCAAGTTCAGTTTCAAAACGGCCAAGAGGAATGTCAGGACTGACGGTTACTGAGTTAAACACATACCGGCTTGCTTGGGACGAAACTCAGCGATGCAAACCGACAGACCATGCACTACGGCCGGTCCCAGTTCCAAACTGATATGACTGCTACATCATACGTTGACCGGTAGGACTATCAGACTTTGTTAACTGAGATAACGAGACAACTAACATTGCACAGTGCCTCTTTTTATGATTGACACGTAATTCGAGTCTGCAGTATACCGGCCGTTGCGATAGCGGTTCACGCTAAGACAGCTAGGGAACGGCAGACTTCAAGGGGCCTCCATTTTCGGTACGCGGGCGGCTAAAAATAGCAGCCCGTGCAGTGTATTTCGGGAAATGCAAAGCGTATACGAGCTGGGTGCTGATAGTAGGTGCTTTGCATGGTAATAAGTCGGAACTTTTGACTGCGCCTTTCTTGAACGTTGCTTGACTCAGTGAAACCATCAGTAGAAACTAAGCTAATTATTGCATAGAGATGTGTCCTGTCTGTTGAATGGTGAATGGATTGTTACTGAATAAGCTGTGGCATTGCCTCCTCCACTGCAGAAAATTACCCCCCCCCCCTCCGCCGCGGCATCCACACCACCCCACCCCGTCCTTATTTTTATCCCAGAGTGCGCTAGGGCGAAACATCACGTGCATCTTCTTCTCTCATTCACAATATCTCCTCTCTCTCTCTCTCTCTCTCTGTGAGTGTTGGGCCACCCTCCGCAGCTCCCAGCAGTGATATATAAATAGGCACGTGCAGGCTAAAAATACCCATTATTGATTTCCAACATTGACTAGCAAATAGAGGCCGAGAGAGCTTGCCAGCAAACCACACAGAGAGGCCCCGGGCCCCGCACGCGCTCACGAGGCGAGCTGGACCATGCTCATTCCTGCACCAAAGGGGTGTCACCCTGGTGGACCGACCCGGGTAGTGATGCAACCGTGCCTCCCACAACCGAGATAGTGTGTAGACGTCAAAACGGACTCCCGCAGTCCTGCCCTCTGCATTCCCAGCCCCACCTCCTCTCACAGACACTATAAAAGATTGTATACGAACATAGGTGTCGTCAAACGACCATTCGGTCTTTGACGGTGCCGCTGCGAGAGACACTGACTGAAGGGAACCGAGCTCTGAAGGGGTTTTCTTGTACTGTCCCAACAACCCCTTCCCCCTCGGCCCAAAGAGCGTAGTGTGAATGGGTCATCCCTTTTGGCACTGGAGAATGTGGGTCGGCCGCCTCTGACGTCACAGGGTGTTTTCCGTCAGCGAAGGACCACTATTTATGTACCTGTGACGTCAAATTTCCGAATAAAACAGAGAGGGATTCGCCGGACTCCCAGTGTGTTTTCTCCGAGTTTGCCGGCAATGTGGTCCTGTGGACGCTTGGTGTGTGTGTGGTAGTGCTTTGGCAATGGGATTATTACTGTGTGCTGTGCCCTGGCTGGACTACACGACTGTGGTGCTGGTATACGGGAGGGAATCACACCCCATCTGAAAACGCAGGTAGGTGAGTCCTCCATTTTGGGGTCAGGAATCCCCTTGATACACGCTGCTCTTACTACTACCGGCTCCGGCTCCGGCTACGGCCCCGTCACGTCCTTTGGCGTAAAACACCCAACATGCCTAGTCTGTCTATAGTCGTCCTAGCATCACCATTTACACAAACCCGGTAGTGAATACCGCAAAACGGAATATCATACAGGCAGTCTCACCTAGTCGTAACAAGCAGAAAGGAGGTAGCCAGTTTTGGATCAATGAAAGGAGAGGCATGTGCGCTTGGGTCGGTCGTATTCGCACAGAGAGAGAGAGAGAGAGAGAGAGAGAGAGAGGTCTTTGCCCAGCGGTCGCGCTAGAGGTGGGTGTGTGTGTGTGTGCGTGTGTGTGTGTGTACATACACTGACAACTTACAAGCTGTTGCCAATCCTACAGTTGAAGTGCTTTGAGCTTGTTCAGTCTCGCCATCGGTGATGCACAAATGTACCGTACGCATGGAAAAAGTCAGTCATTAAATGTCAACACGAAACCGAAGTGAAATTCTGTTCCTGTCGGTGAAACTGATCTTGGGTCGCCTTCAGCTGTCGACGAGCAGTGTGTGTGTGTGTGTGTGTGTGTGTGTGTGCTGGAATGCTCTCCGAAGAAGGGATTATACGTTGTCAATGTTGTTCACGATGTGGCGCATGTTGTACACGGTGTTCATCCAATATGGTGCACGTCTGTAGTTCTTGCTCGACTATTTCAATCTCTGTCGTTCTTGTCAGTACACCAAAGATACGGTTGGTTCGTGCGTTTTATTCCCTGCGTCTTTATAACCATGAGTAGACGAACTGAGCATCTGAATTAACGTCAAACATCTAGTACTCCTACCAATTTTGGGTGTATTTTCAATAGAGATGTGTATCCCATTATTTCGTAAAACGTTGTAAGCTCTAAAATGGACCGTGCACTCAGTGATGTTGTGTGTTGAAGGATGGTAGAGAAAGGAGCGATTTGACGAACTAGGAACGTATGCTTTCTCGTGGTTATAGGAATGGCGCGACAGTGAAATCCTAAAATGTCACTCACGGTTTCAAGAGCTCAGAGACTGTCCTGACCCATGCCGTCCTGCTGTGCGTAGAATCGACAATCTTATCAAAATACATGTACGTTCATTGGAAACGGTCGTGTGGTTTCTAGACTTGTCCATTACATAAAGCTGTGAGGTAGGTCATGGATTTGGTGTCATAGCGCGAGTACTGAAATATTTCAGGATGTATGGTGAGTACAATATCACGAAAATCTCTTGCGGTGGCTAGAATGTTCGATGCCATTTGTAGTGTGCTGTTTCGTTTATTTCATTTCGTCACCACGATCACTATTTGCCGTAGGAAAGGTAATGTTTGAAAACCACGCTAAAACACTGAAAAATTACCCTCAGATATGAACCAGGTGTCGGACCGGCGTGTCTGCTCGTCAGATAAGTTGTGTTGGATGGTTTTCAGAGCTGGCCACGTATTCAAGCTGATTTACCGTAACGGTCGGTACAAGAATCAATTCTTCGCTTGCGAAGTTGATACGAAAGGGAGCATGGTTTGAGTTGTGGACAGGGTAGTATTAGTGATGAAACATTTGGTTGCTGAAGAAGTCATTTTCATCACCATCACTTCACGAAAACTGCTGAAACCGTATCGACAAGCTGTGCTTGGGTATCAGCCACGACAGACACGCTCTGTGTCTGGTTCACCTTTTATCAATGGCGACCTGCTAGCATGCATTGAATGAGTAGCGAGCTTCATTCATAATTCAATTGATCGGTCGTCAGTCTGCCTGCAGACACGAGAGCAGGCATTATAGGATGCAGATCTGTAGAAAGCTGATCTTCAGCTGGTTCAGGCCTGTACAGGTATTCTGCGTGCAGAAAAAATGACTCACGGCTGCTATTCTCAGCCTATCCTGTCTTCCAGCACGCAAAAATAGCTGGCAAAGAAACAGACTTAGCTGCGGAATGGTCTAGAATGGAGGGGCTGTAAATTTGGGCGGCTAAACTTGAAGTGCGTGCTATCTGTGTTACCTTGACACGCGGCAAGGAGAACCGGGGAAAACAATCGCTATTTTAAACATGTTGTTCTGTCTCGTGAGACGTACGTTTGGCCGTAGTAGCTAAGGTTGAGGTTGAAAGGTGTAATCTAAATTGCTAACGTCTTGTTATATTTTGTGGGAAACCTATGTTTGGACACAGAAGCTAAGGACTGACGTTGAAGGGTATAATCTACATTGTTATCATCTTGCTATATTTTGTGGGAAATGTACGTTTAGCCGCAGTAGCTAAATGACGTTGAAGGGTGTAATATATTGTTATCATCTTGTAATATCATGTTTTTTGAGGAAATGTACGTTTGGACATAGTAGCTAAGGATGACGTTGAAGGGTATAATCTAGATTGTTATCATCTTGTTATATTTTATGAAAAATACACGTTCGGCCATAGTAGCTAAGGATTAGATTGAAAGGTGCAACCTATGTTGTTAGCATCTTGCTATATTTTGTTGGAAACGTAATTTCGGCCCTTGAAGCTAAGAGTTTGAAAGGTGTAAGCGAAAGTTGTTTTGTACGTAGGTCAGTATGATTTGTCTTTGCTCAGAGCCTACAGGTACATGGTTAGGCATAACAGAGCGATTTATATGTCGAAACAAATATATATATATATAATGATTAAAAAAGATACTCCTTAGAACCGATGATCAACTATTTTTCTTGAAAAAAACGAAACAAAGTGTACAACCCAAATTTTCGTGTCCTCAGCGGGCTCTTCATCAGGAGAATACTAAAGATATATATATAAACTCTGCCCTGTAAAAGCCACGCATTTATGACTCTCACGTTTGATTCCGCATCGCATCATTTTGGGGTGGTTTGATGAGTGTCCATTTCCCGCCGCAACCTGAATGAAAATTTACTATTTCTGTTAGTATTTCGGTAAGTTTTATTGTCTGTACGTGGGATATGATTATGTCTGTTTATGTGATACGGTTTTGGGATTATACGTTGTTTGTCGAATTGTAACAGAGAGACTACACACAAAATTATTATACTCGTTGAAAAAACATACCATTCTTAGCTTAATTTCTTCTCTAATCATGGGAGGGTATCTACAAGCCTTCGTTGGTTCCAGTTGCAGTCTTGCCCTTGTTGAGTTTTGATATGCACTTTCTGTACAAACGAGATCATTTTGCTTCTACAGACTTCAACATAAGTCAAGGACCACTTGCAAATTTGGCTAAAATTGCTGGAAGATGTCCGTGCAGCACATGGTGGTTTTCCAGCTTCAGCAAGCTTTGCAGGATGCATTGTTAACCTTTTAGCACTTTCACAGCAAAATATTTTAAAAGATTCCTTGATCTCTATTTTTTGTGAATTAAAAATTAGACCTGTCTGTCAAGGTGGTCCTTGACTTATGTTGAAGTCTGTATCTGTCCCGCTTAACAGCTGAATAGTCTTATCAGAATTCTTACCAGGTATGTATGAGATAGTTTTGATGATATCAAAACTATGTCATCATTTCATTAAAGGGGCTAATGCTACCACGTTTGCGCTCAGAGACCGTTCTGGGTTGTTTTCGTGGTATCTGTCATCACACGAGTTAGACGCCTGGACAGTGACAGCGTCTGTAATGCTGGCACTGAGCCAACAGAAGCGTATTCGATGACGCATCGACCACACTGAACGCTCCAGTAGTGTAAAAACGATCGAATGATTTGAATGTTTGGCCGCTCTCGCAAAGTGTAAACGATATTCTATCGCATTAAGAGCTGTACTAATCATCAACATAGAATAGTTCGAGAGCACAGGCGAATTCACGAGAGAAACTGTTCCAAAACATATAATAATAATAATAGTAATAATAATAGAATATTTATATAGCCCCTAACCTTATCTAAACTCTAGGCCCTTTACATAAAATACATATTTATTCATAATAAGACATAAAAAACACAAAAGACAGATAAAACAAACACAAAACAGGTAAAACTGACAAAACAGATAAAAACTAATAAAAACTCACATATCACACACACACCCGTTCCCTGCGCATACACGCACTCCAGCAGAACGACAACATGGCACGGCTATGAGAGGGTCAAGAGAGTTTAACCTGAACAAGAGTATCTAAAATTTGTTTGTTTGTTTGTTTGTTTGTGTGTTTTTGTTTTGTTTTTTGCATCCAAATCATTGTTTTGCGACAGGATATAATGTAGATCCACATTTATTTTCTAACAGGATATCAGTAACTCAAAGAACAGCTGGTGTTA
Source organism: Batillaria attramentaria (assembly GCA_018292915.2). Taxonomy (NCBI): domain Eukaryota; kingdom Metazoa; phylum Mollusca; class Gastropoda; family Batillariidae; genus Batillaria; species Batillaria attramentaria. Next base: position 181,223 of record JACVVK020000362.1, read on the forward strand.
TTAAAAAAATCTATTTGTATTTACAGTGTCACAAAAATTTTACCGTATTACAACAGCATGCATTTAAACTGCTGCGATTGAAACAGCAACAACCAAAAATAAACAATCAAACAAACAAAACCACAAAAAGAAGATACTCATTCTTTAGGCGATTGGAGGGGGGGGGGGAGGAGGGGTGGAGGGGTGGTGGTATGAAACGCGCTAACCCATTCGAGCACTAGTTTTTAAAAAAAAAAATCTTCCACACAGAACGAAATGATTTCAGCGCAGTTATGTATATTTTTACCTTTGCTGATACATGTATCCATTTCAAACGAACAAAGACACGAAGGAATGTTCCAATCGATAACCACACGGAGCGTCTCAAAATATCCACCTAGACAGTGGTATCACATGGCAGATAAGCGAAGCTTCTCACATAGGGCAATGCAATTTTCTTTCTTTCTGGTCTTGCAACGTTGGGGTACGGAGACGAAGATATTCTGGTCAAGGGAGTTAGTTAGTTAGTTACTTAGTTAGTTAGGGCTTAACGCTGGTCAAGAGAGATTATAAAATGTCTGAAATGGATCATGATAGACACTGGTGTGTGTTGACAAAAGAAGGATACCTTTAAACGCTTGCAAAATTATAGCCATCTAACGAGCGTTGTTGCTACGATATAAGCCAAAATGTAGACAGCGGATTCCTGTCACATGACACTTAGTTTGCATACCACGGAAACCTGTAACACATATGCACATGTTTGTTTTTGCTTGTTTGCTTTTTTTTGCCGTATTTTTTTAAATTTGATAATGTTGTTTTGTTTGTTTGTTTGTTGTTTGTTGTTGTTGTTGTTTGTGTTTGTTGTGTTTTTTTGGTGGGGAGGGGGGAGGGTGATGGTTATGTTTTATTCTATCAACCACATCCAGTTAAGAGAGGTGGGGGGGAGGGGGGGTAATCAATGTCCATTTAGAGAGAGGAAAATTGCTTCGAGAGAAAAGTCGTTTCACTTAAAACAAAGAAACAGAAAACACTTAGGAACATCTTCAACAACAAACGGGTGTACGTGTGCTAAACCTCCTTGAAACGAGTGGTGTTCAGCCTTCAGGTTGACTTTTAGTGAGCCAAGGTAACTTTTCCTGTCGCGTCTCAAGTATTTATTGCCCGTCGGCTGTGAAGCGCAAACGTGGACGAACATCTGGACACCCACCTACCCGAAATCAATGCGCTTAGGGACGAAGGAATTTAAATGATGGTCTTAAGACCAACGGAGGATTGAAAGTAAAAGAAGAGCTGAATGCATCATTTGCATGTCTGTACTTCAGTCATTATTGCCACGTATGAAAGTAATGATATATATTATATATGTATATAAATTACGCATGAAAGTAATATTACACGTGCATATTTTATGTGTAAAAGTAATGACATACACAGGTATTCTGACCTTGAATGACGTAAATTGTGCTCACATGTCATTACTCTTACACGTGTATACTTAACATATAAACGTAATAATATTTGTGCATAACGTATAACGTATAAAGTGTAAAAGTGATAACACATGCACACGTGGCCATGCACTACTTAAACACGCCCACAGTATGATGCTGACTTCTGTCTCCCTCATTCTCACGTTAAACCCCCAAACACCCACCCACCCTCTCCCTCATTCTCTCTCTGAATGCATGCCTCTCTCTCTCTCTCTCTCCTCTCTCTCTCTCTCTGACACATTGTGTGTGTGTGTGTGTGTGTGTGTGTGTGACACAGAGTGTGTGTGCCACGGTGTGTGTGTGTGTGTGTGTGTGTGTGTGTGTGTGTGTGTGTGTGTGTGTGTGTGTGTGTGTGTGTGTGCTCTTGCATCATCACAGTAGCGGCGTGGCAAGAACGCCTCCGCATCTGGCAGCTTTTGACGAAGAGACGAGAAGCACCGCCCTCACTAATATTGGAATGACAAAAATCACTAAAGCCTCTCTTTATCCCGTCCGCCCACGCGGGGCCGTAAACTGGAAGCCTCCCCGTCCCACTCAGAAGGCTCCCGAAGAAAAGACGGGTCGGCCCAAAACACATCCAATACAGGTGGCGGTCGAATGACTCTTCTTCTTCTTCTCTCTCTCTTGTCATAAGCGTCCCGCGCCGCGCAAGCCGGAGTTACGCGTTGGCACGCATGCGCAGCACCTGATGTAGGTGTCCTGATGGAGGTCTTGACTAGCCAATCAATGGAAGAGGAATAGTTTCGTCTTTCGTGCGTGTCCCGTAAGTAGGAGGGCCCAGTCCACAACGTGTTCAATTCACGTTGCAACCCCCCACCTCCTTCTTATCCACAGCTCCCCCCCCTCCCCGTTTCACCCCTCCCCCTCCTATATCGTCATCCTACGCACGGCAAGGGTATCGTTGCTAGAGTGATTGTGTAGTGAGAGACAGAATAAAAGTCTCTTTAATTTGAATGGAGTCGCCCACTCGTGATACCAGGATACCCCAACCCGGGACGCCAGCTTGGCCAGATGTTGTGAAATAACGGGAACACTTCACACACACGCGCGCGCGCGCGCACACACACGCACGCACACACACACACACACACATTGGCTGTCTGACTCGCGTGTGTGAACGGGACATGCCGATTCGTATAGCGTAGTCAAGACAGACTGTGACAGTTTGCTGGCGTCCCTGTTCGCGGTCTCCTGCCTCAGTTTGGACAGCTAGCCAGATGCGCTCTGCGTATCCTACGTTGCGCGACCAGTCCTGACTCTAGTGACAACACATTGTCAAGGCTCCAGGCAGACTCAGACTTAACCCTCTCTACACTGACGTGACCACCAGACGCCTGGCACCGGCAGCCTGGACCCAGTGGTGACATTGCATCATGTGGAACAAATGATTTTATATTTAGGGGAAGTGTTTGCTTAGACGTTGTACTTTGACATCGACTTCGGCGGGTTGCCAAGGAAGTCTGACAGCAGACTTGTGTAAAAGGGAGGTAAACAAACTGTTACGATTTTAGTCGTACCTCGGGAAGAATGAGTTAAAGTGTAGAGAATCATATAAAACTACAAGAAAACGACCTCCATGCCTGTGGATATTTCTGCAAACGTGTTGCCTTCATGAGAATGTGAAAATGCTGTTCTCAGACTTACAGCTTCTTAGTCCAGAAGTCTGTAGACTACCTCTCATCTGGATTTTTAACTTTAACCGTACATCGTTGTTGCAAAACCACCCATGCTCTTATAAAGAAAAAAAAAAAAGAAAAAGAAAAAAAACCAGCCGCACACTCGCACACTTTCACATTCGCACACACACACACACACACACACACACACACACACACACACACACACACACACACACACACACACTCTTACAAAAGAACCCCCCCCCCAAAAAAAAAAAAAAAAAAATCAGTGACAGTTAATATTTTCCCAGTTTCATTGAAATAGCAAATGATCAGGTTTTTTTCCCCCCCGATGGAGTTAATAGATTAATGATGCGTCTTTATAGAAAAGGAAGACGGAAAGATTGTCAGAAACCAAGTTCTGGTATGCCCATGAACAACGTCTGAAATCCAACACTTTCTGCGACCGACGTCTTCGGTTTCTGTTGTCGCACTGGATTGCAGTCATAATGAAAAAACAAATCTTAAAATGTGTTTAAAGCGTCAGCATTTAGCGTGGCTATATAAGCCGTAACTGTGACAGAGAGCATTCAGAATTCAGCCTTTACTGTGTTCGGTTAAAAAGTGGCGAGCCAAATGGTAGAGCGTTGGACTTTCAATGCTCCGGACGTGAGTTCGAATCCCAGCTGGGGCCAAATATTTGTGCTGATCTTTGTTCTTTGTTGTTGTTGTTGTTGTTGTTGTTTTGTCTTTGCCGCATCTTTGCCATGCGTGGTGTAAAAGGACGTTAAACTCCAAAAATACACACCCACCGAGTCCAAACTGGTGTCCTAGTTGCAAAAAGAGTTTTGTTGACGAGAAAGGGGCGATTAAAACAAACACACCACTCAGCGTTGTTGTCGTGTTGTTGTTTGTCGTTGCCGCATCTTTGCCATGCGTGGTGGAAAGGGACGTTAAGCTCCAAAAATTCCCACCCACCGGGTCAAAACTGGTGTCCTTGTTGGACAAAGAGTTTTGTTGAAGAGAAAGGGGCGATGAAAACAAATACACCATTCAGCGTTGTTGTTGATGTTGTTGTTGTTGTTTTTTGTCGTTGCCCCGTCTTTGCGATGCGTGGTGGAAAAGGACGTTAAGCTCCTAAAATACCCACCCACCGGGTCAAAACTGATGTTCTAGTTGCAAAAAGAGTTTAGTTGAAGAGAAAGGGGCGATTAAAACAATTGTACCACTCAGCGAGTAAAATCTTCTGCGTTGGGAGATACGAAAATGTTTTGGTTTTGGTAGACTGAATTCAAAATCGACTAACGGCAGCCGTTAGCAAAACCCCCAAAGGTCAAGGGACGGAACTCTCGTTTTCAGTCACAGTCTGATTACGACATTGTAATTATAGCTGTTTGTTAATTCATAATCGTCTTTCCTTACTTAGACATGACTCCTTACGACGACAATTACGACGCTTTGGTAAAGAATTCTAGAAATTCTGAGCTTCTGAACAAACAAACGTTTAATCAGTATCCATACATCCCCATACATAGAAAAAAAAGTAAGTAGTTAGGGACCCCCCTCCACCCCCCCCCCCCCCCCTCTTGCTCCAAGCCCCCCCCCCAAACACACACAGTACAAACAAACTTAACGCAAATAAAAAACAAAACAAATCAAACAAAACAAAACAACAATAAAAACCCAAGCCAAGAAAAGCCAAACCATACCAAACTAAGTCAAAACAAGTCACAGCAATCCCAGTCAAACCAGACAAAGCCAAACGAAACAACAACCCAAGCCAAAGCAAGTCCAGCCGAACGAAGACAATCTAAGTCAAGCCAAACCAAGCCAGGCCATGCTACTTGCGCCAAGTAACGCAAAAAAAAACAAAAAAAAACAAACAAAAAAAACCCCATGGCCCAAGGCAAACCAAGCCAAGCCAGATTGAACCAAGACAAACCAAATCAAGCCAAACCAATCCAATCCAAGCCAAACCGAAGCAAGCCAAATCAAGACAAACAAAAGCAAGCACAGCCAATTGAAGTCATGCCAAGCCAAAGCAAATGAGTCCAATTTAAGCCAATTAGCCAAGCCAAACCGGACCAAACCGAAAGAAACCAAACTGAGCAAGCCAAGACAAACCAGACCCCAAGCCAAATCACGCCAAACCAGGACATAATGAAGAAAGTCTGCAAAAATAAACGATCTACAGATACCCACAGACCAGTGCCTGCTGTCTAGCCCTGTGCGCTCGCTCTTCGTATGGTAATTGCTAGTTCAGACTGTAAGTATAATTCTATGGCTTGTCTATGCACCAAACAACATATGATATTTTATTTTATTTTATTTTATTTTATTTTAGAAAGAGCTATATCTATACACGCCTCTCAAACGACTTATGCTTTGGATGCACTACTGCTAGGCTAGAAACTGAATAAAACACTTTTTTTAGCCATGGAAATGTTTCTGAAATACCACGCGTTCCTTGATTAGCGCTTTGACATTTCCGGTTGGTCGCCTCGGCATTTTTGAAAAGTTGTTTTTTCTTTACGTTTAATTCGTGGTAAAGTTATTCAGTTTGGGTGTTGGGTTGATTCAAACGAGTTCACACAGAAAAAGAAACAAAATAAGAAAGTAAGAATAGAAATAGGACAAGGTACGTTCTCAGATACACCACCGGCACCAGGCTCGAAAAGCATTAATAACTGTCATACTAAACCCTAAACCTGTCTTTAACGAACTGACAATCGAACGAAAACGTTTTTTTTTTTTTTTTTTTTTTTACATTAGGGCTCCCAGCCCAGTAAGTAAAGGGGATGGGAGTTAGTTAGTTAAGGCTTAACGCTGCGCAGGCAACAAAGACTATTTCGCAGCTAAACCAAGTCCCATTCTGTCAGGTTCTTTAAAACATAAGTCGGGCTTAAAACATGATGTAAATATATTTTAAGAATTTGTGTAGCTTAAAGGAGAACCAATAAAAGACTAATTCCTTATCAGAAAGGGGATGGGAGGGGCGGGGGATGGGAGTAAGGGGGGGGGGGAGGGGTCACTAGTACAGGCATACAAAAATAACACAAAACATATTTAGTGCATGTCTATATATAGTTAAGAACCGGCAATCAATACCCCTAGACTGTCTGTATTCAACCCAACACAATCAGAAGAACAATGCAGACACAGGTGCTGCAAATGTCACGATGCTGCACTGCCGAGCGTTCCATCTCGAAGTAAATACATCTTGACAAATTAATTTAAACAAACATTAAGCATTTTCAAACAGCAAACGCGTAGCTTTATAAGATGGGTACCTGTAATATTTTTCTGGAATAAAGCTATTTCGGAGATTATACTTCCTTTCAAATGTAGCCTGTCTTTCTCAGGGGCATCCATATGGAACTCTTTACCACTGAGTATACAAAACGTTTCCAAATTCACTAACTGCAAACAGATTCTACACGACACGCTCATCTGACCATATAGATAGAATTGTGTTACATACGTGTTTTTTGAATGTTAGTGACGACTTAGTTCTTACTTAGCATACAGCCAATATCATCGACAAATGCTATGTATATTTTGATTTGTTTATCATGTGTACTTTTCTATTCTTCATTTCCTTTAGATAGTTAATACTTTTGTTTGTCTTTTTTCTCTCTTTTTTTCTCCCCCCCCCCCCCTTGTTTTGATGTTGTCATTTTTACCCTTTCACGTAGAATAGCAGGACAGCTTGTAAGACAGGCAGTTATGCTCTATCCTGAATTTAAAAAAAAAACACCAAAAAACAAAACAAAAACAAAAACCAACAACAAAAGATTCATCATCATCTTAACTCAATTTCTACCAAGTACGTTTGGGGTTATGAACCAGTAGCCTACTTTAAAAAAAATCATAATTAAATTATGTCTGCATGGATTTAAATTTGGCTTGGTGGGAATGTCGCACATTGATCATACTCGTGTTTTCTGCAGTAAGAACCGTTAATGAATCGCTCATCCTAACTGATTATTTGCATACAGAGCCAAAATCGAAAAAGAGTCCAAAACGTGGGTTACTCGTGCGAGATAGGAAATGTGTTGAGACGGAAATGTATTTACTGATTCCATAAATTAATCTTCTTCGTTTCATAAATGGTACAGTGGAATGCATCGATAAAGTAAAACATATACATAAAACAACAACAGTCACTCAATGCACATGGGTTAAGTATAAACTGAACTAAATATTGATGATAAAGTACATAATAAATGGTAAAATACACTGAAGCCAAAGGTACAAAGTGAGCGTATTTTAGCATCCTCTGCGCTTGACACAATTTTTTACATAAATCGTACCTCAAACAATAATGCTTGAGCTGAGTTACTGCTGTCTGAATACTGATGGAATCAACACGTTTACAAGAGCTGCAGCAACAAGCAGCAAACAACAACAATGATACCACAATATCAGTAATACCCACATGAGCAAAAACAACCGACCAAAGACACTTTAGGTTATATTTTTAGGTGGTGTGGCAACGCAGCAAGACAACAACAAAAAACGCAAAGCAAAAAGAAACAGTCAACCAAACAGACATAGAAAAAAGAAGTCAGGCCCAATTCAAATCAATACTTGATCAGTTTCTACAGTTGTCCGGAAAATGCATTATTGTAACCTTAATGAGGTTCGAGTAACGGTTATATGCACACACACTAAAAATAAAGCGAAAGTATTAGTAAATCATTGGCAATTTGGCGGACGTGTAGGAAGTCCACATAACGTACTTTGATGTACACATATTTATTTATTTATTTATTTGTTTATTTATTTATTTATGTATTTATTTATCTAATTATTTGTTTTTTTGTGGTTGCTTAACTCTCTCTCTCTCTCTCTCTCTCTCTCTATATATATATATATATAGATAGACATAATAATTATTATTATTGTTATTTGTTACTGTTGTTGTTGTTTGCACACACACACACACACACACACACACACACACACACACACACACACACACACACACACACACACACACACACACACACACACACACACAAGCGCGCGCGCGCGCATTAATGAAACTGGCTTATTAGTTTAGACACCAAACAGAAACAGCCGTAGACGACTCCAACGAATGGACCCATCTGGTTTCACATAACAGCGCACCTGTCTACATTGTATAGGTTTTCTTTATTTGTTTTCTTTCGCCGTGCGAAAATGTATGCAGTTAAGTTTCCTGCGACGGTTAACCAGGTTACGCCTAATACAAGATTGGTCAGGGTCCACACAAACAGTGAGACACACCATTATCCTAAAAACAGCAACATCAATCAAACAAACAAACTGACACATAAACAAACAAATAAACAAACTAAAACGCGCGAGCGCGCGCACGCACACGAACACACGCACACACACACACACACACACACACACACACACACACACACACACACACACACATTTCGTACCGCGCACGAGGTATCCCGCATTTTGTACTCTTTTTCGGTTTATATATACACGAAAATCAGGCAAGATGTACGGTTCCATCATGGCTCTCACTGTAGCAAACACGAGTATAATCAAGGGTGGGTGGGTGTTTGCGGGTTTTAACGTCCTTTTCCACCACATACGGGTGATATCAAAGACGGGGCAACGATGAAAAAGCCAGCACACATTCTTGGCCCCAGCCGGGATACGAACTCACGACCCGAGCATTAGGAGCCCAACGCTCTACCATTCGGCCACCCCGGCTCCCCACGAGTATAATGAAAGTGCAACACTTCCACTAAGCCAAATTTATATCGATGCAAACATGAATTAATTATGTGTTGGTTGTTTGTTGTTGTTGTTGTTGTTGTTGTTGTTGTTCGTGTTGTTCTTGTTGTTGTTGTTTAGTGAGGCCACTGGTGCACAACCCCAAAAACTTCCTTGTTGGGAACTGAGTTAAAATTTGTTTTGTAAGGTTATTCTTGTTAACCTGTATTATGTGTCCGATGTTTAATCTGTCAAAGAAACGCAACCCCACAGAATCAGCAGAAAGGGGGAAGTAACTAGACATCCGTTTATGCAACACGAGACTATTCTCTTTCTTCCAAGAATATATTCTTGGTCCAACATTCGGTCTCCAGGAAATGTCAGTTTTAAAGAATGAATCGCTAGTTCCTTTCTTTAAATGGAAACGCGGTTCTACTTCTGTAACTGTGATCTGCGCTCTTAGGTTTCGGCCATTTTGGGATTGTGCTTCTAAACTCTTTTAAACCAGATTGAAAGCAGTCCAGCTTTTGTGTTCGTTTCGCAAAGCGATCTTTAGACAAGAATTTTAGACCTGAATCGTGTTACACGTACGCCTATAACGTCGATTCTGATTGGTCAAACATCAAATTTGCTTGACGTCTGTTGGCGGATGTATTATTATTTTTGGACAGAAAAATATAACGCCGTTGAAGATTTTCATTTTCAAGACCTAATTTCAGCGACATTTTTTTAACGACCGAGTTAGAATTCTTCCAATGAGAAACTAGAACAGAGCCGGAAGAGAATGAGTGAGTGTGTGTGTGTGTGTGTGTGTGTGTGTGTGTGTGTGTGTGTGTGTGTGTGTGTGTGTGTGTGTGTGTGTGTGTGTGTGTGTGTGTTATCAGGTACAATCCCTTCGTCATCATTTTGCTTATTTCGTTGATGGAACGGTCAGCTCTGCCAGTCATTAGTTCACACGATCGCATCAACCATTCATCTACTTATCCATCAACCATTATTTTAGTCTGCAAATAATTCATTCATTCATTCATTCATTCATTTATTCCAGCGTGTTTTTTTTTGTGTTTGTGACTACGTTCTTCTTGTGCAGGTGCTGCCTAGGTTGTTCATTAATTCCTTCGTTTGTTCGTTTATTCATTCCAGTGTATTTTATTTTTGTGTGTGTGTTTTTCATTACTTCCTTCTTCTACCGCTGCTGTCTGGGTTGTTCATTCACTCATTCATTGTTTTATTTTTTTTGTTTTTATAGCTTTCTTCTTATAGAGATGGATTTTGCGTTCATTCATGCAGTCGCTATGTCGTTATGTCGTTCAATCCAGCGTGTGTGTGTGTGTGTGTGTGTGTGTGTGTGTGTGTGTGTGTGTGTGTGTGTGTGTGTGTGTGTGTGTGTGTGTGTTTTAATTACCTTCTTCTTCTACAGGTGATCTCTGGGTTGTTCAATCATTCATTAATCGAATCATTCCAGCGGGTTTTCATTTTTGTTTTTGATTACTGCCTTCTTGTACAGGTGCTCTTTGGGTTGTTCATTCATTCATTCATTCATTCATTCATTCATTCATTCATTCATTCATTCATTCATTCATTCATTCATTCATTCCCTCTTTCCTTCCTTCCTTCCTTCCTTCATTCATTCACGCATTCATTCATTCACTCCAGTGTGTTTGTGTGTTCCTTGTTCCACAAGTGCTCTCTTGGTTCATTCATTCATTATTATTCATTCCACTGTGTTTTGGTTTTGTTTTCTTTTTACATTGTTCTAATTATTATAATTTTTAATTCCTTCTTCTACCACTGCTCATTTCTTTTTCAGAAACTATAAATACATAAAGAATTCACCCAATAGGTGGTTTTGTAAATTTTTTTTCAGAACTCACACATTCCATAGTGCATAATTTATGTTGATCACTGACCTGGTCGCTTAGAAATTCAGTGCCGCCAGTAAATAATGTATCACAGAAAGAAAAAAAAAAACCCCACTATGTCGCATTATAAACACACGATGAAGAGTGTGGGAGATGTCGGACTATCATATAATATTATGCTGAAGATACCACTGTCCTGGTCGCTCAGAAACTCAGCCAGCGTAGTCAGTGCATAATGTATGATGCAAAACAATGTGTCGAATTATATCAACACATGATGACGCGCGTGTAAATGGAGGAACATAACCGTGATACTGTGTGTGAATAAACTATGACGCACGTGCGCGTTATTCCTATCGATCAGGTCTGCAGTGCCATACGTTTGCCTTGTAGCATGAAATTAAACCGTGGCTTGGATGTTTCATACGAATGAAAGGACAAACAAGCCTGTTTGCCAAGCGTTACAACGTGATTTGCATAGCTAGCAAAACATTACGCCCGCTGAATATTCAGTAGGGCGGTAGTATAAATGAAGTCATCTTTTGAAATCAGTGCTTGAGTGCAGGAATTTGAAAACAATAAGATTAATTTTGAAATGAACAAAGAGACATGTTACAAATATAACAGCAACAGCAGCAGCAAAAACAACAACAGCTGCAGTAGCAGCAGCTACAACAGTAACAACCACATCAACAGCAAAACAATATAATTATCACAACAACAACAACAACGATAAAAACTATCATCTCTGAGGGATTGATTTTCACTCCACAAATTGCAGAGAATTAAGGCGTATGGTTTGGTTATTTTACCTGCTGTTTATATATGTTTCAAATGTTTCAGTTACTTCTTAACTAGACATACCGTTGACAGTAATAAGAGAGATGCAGAGAGAGAGAGAGAGAGAGAGAGAGAGAGAGAGAGAGAGAGAGAGAGAGAGAGTGTGTGTGTGTGTGTGTGTGTGTGTGTGTGTGTGTGTGTGTGTGTGTGTGTGTGTGTGTGTGTGTGTGTGTGTGTGTGTGACAAAGAGGAAGAGTCTGTTCTTTATCCACACACATTCTTTGTACACACACACACACACACACACACACACACACACACACACACACACACACACACACACACACACACACACACACAATGTACTAGTTTACATATCAGTTTTTGTTGTTTATGCTTGACAGTTTGTAGTGAATATACATGTTTCCTTTACACTGTTAGTGGTATCCATATTTTGGATTAGACTCTGCTGGGTTGGGTGCCACTAATATCACTAATGCTTTGTCAGGAACATGTTTTCAAACATGACGCCCACATGAATATATCAAACAGTTTACCATGTGCTTCTAAAATATAATCTTCCCAAACACTGAAGTGTGAATTATATGTTCACATTGATACAGACACAATAGAGACAAATACGTGGTGCATGGTGGTCTTTTTACACCTACCTGATTACACATGCGACATTTTGATCTACACTAACGCAATGGAGACGTCTGGAAGTATGCATGTCTTTTACAGCAAACCAGAACTGATAGATATATCTGAAAATGCAAACCGGAGGGATTTACAGTTCTGTATTTAAACAACTAAATTCATCACCATCAACAACAGCTTCATCACCATAACATTCATCATGAACAAAACTACTACTATATCACCATGATCAGCAGCTTCATCACCATGAACATCATCAAACAAAGCAACTAATTCATCATTATCGTCGTCGTCTTCATCATCATCATCATCATCACCACCACCACCACCACCACCACCACCACTGACAGCATCATCAACAAAACAACTATCTGAACGTTTTGGGGGACAATTTGCTAGTGTTACTTCATAACAAATATCCACTCTACATCACTTCATAACAAATATCCACACTAGAACAGGTCTCCCGTTAGTGAGCAGCTTGTCGTGTTTGGCACAGATAGGAATATCAGAACAGACAAACCCATGGACGTTATCCTGCTTCTAGCTATATTTTTTTCACCCACAGAGGTAAATTGCAATGTTCTGATCCTCTTGTTTGCGATTCTAAACCTTACCTGAACTCAATATACAGAATCGAGCACTACTGTACTACTGTATTACATTTCAGGGCAAAAAGCTCCAATTTCAACGGTGCTGGTTTCCTTCCCTACACTGCCATAGTCTAGGACACTTCAAAAACCCCATTCAGTCTCTTTTACGACGACTTCCACCAGGCCGTTCTGTACAATAGAACATAGTTCCCCATGTCAAGGTTGCAGGTGTGTGTGTGTGTGTGTGTGTGTGTGTGTGTGTGTGTGTGTGTGTGTGTGTGTGTGTGTGTGTGTGTGTGTGTGCTCACACTACTGTTATCTATGGTGCTTACATTCTAATGTGTCTTTGTATTGTCATTTTGTATAGCACTCTAACTATGTGTTGTTGACCTTAACATCGTTGCACACACGTGATGTTTTGTACTGTATTGTAAAACAACAACAACAACAACAACAACAAGCAGCTAATAGCAGCAGCACCATGAACATCACCATCAACGAAACAACTTATTTATCATCACCAACAACTTTATCACCATGACCAACAAAACAACAACAACAGCAACAACGACAACTTTTTCATCAGCATCAATAATCAGACCCTCATTAATGTTACGTTCTACATTAACGTACAAAACAACAGCAACAGTTTTAGTAAAGTTAACAGTCATGGAAACAAAAACAATCGCTAACAAGGAATCTCAGAGGAACGGATAGTCCCTCGATCTGTGGGGCAATCCAAAATAACATAATAAACAATTCCCAGGCTGATCTTTTAAGAATATATGAGGACACGCGTCAATACTCACGTGATTTTGGAACTGAAGAATGTATAATTACATCTGTGTCTGGCATTTAAGAACATCTGTTTCAGACCAAGCATGGCAATTTTCAAAAAGAAAAGAAAAACAAACAAACAAAAAACAAAAACAAAAAACAGATTGCTAAAAACAAAATGAAATAGGATCTGTCGTTATATTCTGAAACGTGTTTTTCATCACGTTCGTTCATGATACTTTGCGGCAAAAAACAAAAAAAAACAAAAAAAAAAACACTCTGATGGTTATGCAGGATACGGTTTGACCCTCTTTTAATGTTAAGGCTGTGACGGCGGATCACTTCATCGTTGATTGCTCACAATGTTTCACCATGGTCAGAAAATACATTTAAACAAAGAAGAATGCATCACGAATTCACTCTGTGACGACAAGAGATTCAAGGAGTTAAAATCTTTGGCTTTTATTTTTAGTGGGTGACAGTTTTCTTGAATCACGTTACTGACACGGTCTGCTGATAAATGTAGAGGTACTGGATATTTTTGAATGCTAATTGGTGCTTATGATGGCCACAGATTTTTTTCAAATGGACCCATCCACCCTTAAGCTCACGATATGATGGAGGAGTGACCTTTTTGCATTCAAACTCTTCGTCTCGTAATTAAGCTTTTACCAAAATACAAAACACGATTTACCTGTCACTTCTGAAGCTTTTAGACAGCTTTTGTTTTAAGCCAGAAGATGTCGTTTGCTCTTTTCTTTAAACTACTTGACTAAACAAATAATTTCAAAGTTGTGCATTCACACGAATCAATCACGAATCCTGGAAATGTTTGGGTCTCTTCAGCATCTCCCAATCACCTTACGGCCGCCTGCAACGGGCATTTTTGATTGGACAAGGTGTCCAAGATGACGATGCACTGTGAGATATATCACTGGCACGATAACCAGTAAAGCAAGCAATACAAGTTACGATTGGACGTTCTGTGCGCTTTCCTAGCTAAGAAGAAAAAAAAAAAACATTCATCGGAGCTGACATTTTTTTTATTATAAATTACGCATCTGGCTATGATCCTCTCCTGGTGTCGAAGTTACAGTTCATTCCTCTGGCTTCTTATCCTCCAGACATGTAACTGTACACAACCTCACGTCTTCCAGAACCCGCTTGATCTGCAGACGTCCAGATCCGAAACCGGAAGTCGCCTTGGCAGCCATTTTACTTGCACACCTCAGGAAGTAGCAAAGCAAGGATCGTCGTCGAAGCAGACATAGGACAGGGTCTCACAGTTTCACGTTCACAGTCGTTAGGACCGAGAGACTGATTTCAAAGCTGGATGCTACAGTCTAGGAAAGGGACTCGCCTTGCGCTGGGGACGATCAGTTTTATCGGGATTTGTTCAGGCAGCGAGTAGGGTGGCGCTGATAACGACAGACTAGGCGAACAACACGTGATGGCAGGGCCGTAAGTGTGCGCCATTGTGTCTGGGTGCGTACTGACACTGACAGTCATCACTTGCTTGTTCCACGCTGCGGCTTGATCTTTCTCTCTTTGGCACATACCTACACTTTAGTCGAGTTGTAAACAGACTAGAGCTGCAGGCTGCATCAGTAATTTCTGTCAGTGCCATCCGTTTTTGTTTTAAAACGAAAACATCGTAAGTGATGCGACTAAGGACTGAACGTACCGGGCAGGAGTTCACGAATAGACTGGCTTATGAATCGGGTGTCAGGAGACACGTCTAAAGGAATTGAACAGAAGGAAAGTTTGACTGGAATACAGTTCAGTCGAGTTGGTAACAGACTAGAGCCAGCAGGCTGTATCAGCAACTGTCGTCAGTGCGATCCGTTTGTCTTTAAAACGACTACGTCGTGAGTGATGGAACTAACCTCATGTACCTAGCAAGGGTTTATGAATAGAGTGGCTTATGAATCGGATGTTAGGATACACGTCAAGAGGAACTGAACAGCATGAAACTTTCCCTGGATCAAACACTGCTGAAAGTGCAGAAAGGAAGAAGAGGTAATAACACCAACAAGGTTCAACCTGTCGCACAGGTGTCTTGTATCCTGGCAACCGGACCTGGTGCCACGCCGCTGCTGATTCCATGACTGTGCACTAGAATGTTCGAGTTCAACTCTCTCTCTCTCTCTCTCCCTTGTTTTTCACGCCCTGGTGGGGTTTCTCTACAACATGGAAATCGCTGTGTGTGTGTGTGTGTGTGCGTGTGCGTGTGTGTGTGTGTGTGTGTGTGTGCGTGTGTGTGTGTGTGTGTGTGTGTGTGCGTGTGCGTGTGTGTGTGTGTGTGTGTGTGTGTGTGTTTCATATTTTGCATGTTTCTTTATATAGTGGCATGGCTAGAATTTCTCTTACATCTTTATTCGCATGTGCCCTCAAAGTTCGATTTTAGTGATTTGTAATTTTTGTCACTGTCTCTGTCTGTCTGCCTGTCTGTCTGTCTGTCTGTCTCTCTCTCTGAAACACAAAGCCATTGTCTTTGTGCACGCCCTCTGTATTTTGTGGGATGTGTGCGATATTCATTCGTCTTTTAAGTGCTACCTCAAGCAGATTTTCCCTTTTCCATTGGTAATTGGTAATGTTATAGTCGAATACCCGAGTAAGAGAAGTTTGAGCTGCTTCCTCCGGGAGTAACGACAACACTCTTTTGTTTCCTTTTGATGTTGTTTCTATAGTAATGGAAAAATTATAGTACGGGATGGAATTTCCACGTTCAAAGGCAAGTTTCCTTTGTGGAACAAACTCACGTCACTGTCATTCTCCGCAGAGACGATGATGCAAGTCTAACTCTGATATGACGAAGGAAAACCTACGTCATCGATACTGACGCGCATGGTGCGCCAGAACTTATTCTCGGCCGAGTGCAATCCATGTGTGTGTGTGTGTGTGTGTGTGTGTGTGTGTGTGTGTGTGTGTGTGTGTGTTCATTGCAAAGAATTGTATAAAAGTAATGCGTGAAATGTATTATACGACAAACCAGAAAGGAATGACGTCATAAAGAAAACGTCAGATCTCTTGATTCCAGCCAAATACAACACGATGGAACGACCATCAGTTGTTTGCTGTCAGTCAGCAGCTAGCCATCTTGTTTTTGCCCCTGTATGCATGATGTGTGGTGCCTCTCCTGTTTGGAATACTATTAACATTTTGGAATTAACATACTGCACACTTGATATTACTTTCATGCATGCGCATGTATTGACACGAAGGTAAAACAGGCACAGTGTGCTTGTCTGCGCATGAATCTGACTCGATTCGAAAAAAACCCTGAGGAAGAAACTAAAGCAAGTACCTGCCCACCTGGTAACTCAGGATCCGTAAACCTGATGCCTTAAAGGGGCTAATTTCATCTTTGCTAATCCAACTCATGTATTGAAACATATTCGCTCGTGAGTGCGCCTGTACGCTCGAATTACTCTAACTTGATGATATGAGCAGCTCTTAATGCGATACAGTGTTGTTACACTTTGCCCGACACTTTGTCCAACACTCAAATTTTACGGGTAGGCTTTTGGTATACTACAGGACCCGGATGTAAAAGTCGAGGTTAGGGATTTTTGCCGCGGGTTAAAGTCTAACATCGAACTAAACTAGCTCTCGGGTTAAATTTTCTGTTTTTTTTTGTTTTGTTTTTCAATCAGGAAGCGGGTCCATTCCACCATGGTGCCTAAGCCGTTATAGAAGGGTTTCTTTTTCTTCCTTTCTTGTTTTTTTTTTTTTGTATAATTTTATAATTTTGTTTTTGGGTTTCTTTTGCCCTAGTCTGGGTTAGGCCCGTAGCCGTGGGTTAAATTAACCTCGAGCTTTACATGCGGGCCCTTGAGCTCCCAGTGTGGTCGCCACGCCATCGGGTACGCTTCTGTTGAGTCAGTGCCAGCATTAGAGACGCTGTTACTGTGCAGGTGGCGTGATGATAGATACAACGAAATCAGCTCAGAACGATCTGTGAGTGTAAATATGCTAGCATTAGCCCTTTTAACCATTACGCCAAATCCCCATTGAGCCCCGCACGACGGATGTGCTCACAGTTTTACCAGTTCCTTTTTGAATGTTTAGCATGACAACTCCTGCAGTATAACTGGGAGCTGGGAGTCAATATTTGTATTTGCACTTTCTGTGATTGCCCTACCTGCCGTAGGACCCTGAAGTCTTGGAAAAGGAACTTTAACCAACCGTCGAACCATCTCTCTAAACCATGTATTTATTTATGTATTTATTGCTACAACTCTTTGAGAGCTGCCTTGGTGATTCGTCCCAGGTCATGGTTTGAATCCACGGAGGGCGCAGAAGCTGGAGCAAATTGTATTTTGCATGATGTTGAACAAAAGAATGATGGTATGATGATGCTATGGAGGTCCATGTGGCTTTAGAGTGTGTGAAAGGGCCGCATTCCGCGATTCCTGTCATAAATATCCCGGCTTCAACCAGACTCGGGAACTACGGCACCTGCGGTGCCCGCCGTGTAATCATCCACATCATAAGATGTGTCATAACATGGGAAGCACCCTCAAAGTCGCATCCGTGAAGTGGGTGAGTCTCGACTGTGTGGTAACAGCCTCCCCAGTGGGCCCATAGCACGTCCACACTGGGTAGGGACCGACCTAGGTAAGAAAAATCCCGCTTGCATCGCGGCTAGGATTTGAACCCGGGTCTCTCGGTCCATGGTCCAAAGTATTAACCACTACTCTTCGAGGACCGGTCTCATTTACTTTATACTTTAATTTGCTCGTTGCCCTACCTGTCGCACACCCTGACAACCAGGAATATGAATTTAAACCTTCAACCAGCCGACCATCTCTCTCTCTCTCTCTCTCTCTCTCTCTCTCTCTCTATCATATTTTAATTCGCATTCGTCATACACTTTTTTTTCAGCTGAATGTGTTTTTATGTTCACGATGGTTAATAATAATTAGCGTAGCAAGTTTGTAAGATGGGCAGCAACTGGCTTACAACTATCCTGTAATAAACTTTCCTCCATCATCATCATCATCATCATCATCATCATCATCGACATTATCATCATCGTTATCATTATGTCTATGTCCTTCTAGGGAATCGGGTTGGCCGAGCTGACATACGGTTATATTACCAGTGTTCCAATCCAGAGTTAGTGTCAATTTAAGATCGAAAAACCGACTGCATTTTTTCCTCGTTGTCCCGTCTGTGATATCGTCCAGACATTAAAACACTCAACAACCGCTACCTCGATTTTGTCCTGGGGAAAAATACGACAATAACAACAACAAACACCCCCCCCCCCCCAAAAAAAAAAAAAAAAACCGCCATGAAATATAAAGTTGTTTACGTCACAGATTCGAATGCATGGGCATTCGTCGAGATGATGAAAATGGCACGTGACGTAATTGACGAAAACTGGAAACATTTGCCTCTCTTCGAAATATGGGTTCGTGACATTCTCTTTGTATTTGGCGTACTGATTTCTTCCCCCTGCAGTTTCCAAGGCAGTGTCTTAAAAGACAACATCGATTCAGCCAGTTTCGAGACCTGAATACACATTCAAGAAAACAACCCATTTTTTGCCATTTACATTGTACAGTTTGTACAATTTTGAAATAACCAACGCCATCTATTGAGCTCTTGCACGTTACGTCATCAAAACGTGCGTTGCGGACAGCCTCATGCTTCTCCTATGGACCTTAGTCTGCTTGACCGCCAGCTGCCACGTGATACGCAACATGCAAGAGCTCTGTTGGACCACACTGTCCATTTTCTTTGTATCACTGACACTGGAGCCTGAATTTTCAATCACTGGGGAGGGGGAGTAGGGATGGCGGAACTGTGAAACTTTCGACTGTCAATGCTGTTTCCGCTTCTGTGATGCATTGTGATACTTGTCTGTGATGCGTTTTATCAGTTGCCTCATGCCTATAATTCTCCGGTTAGTCACCAAGTGCGGTGTGTGTGTGTGTGTGTGTGTGTGTGTGTGTGTGTGTGTGTAAGAGAGAGAGAGAGAGAGAGAGAGAGAGAGAGAGAGAGAGAGAGAGAATATAATTATATGAATTTAGTGATCTTAACTTCGTTTATGTGTCTTATGCTCGCCCGCATGAATTGCCCTACGGGGATAAATAAAGTATTTTGACTTGACTTGACTTGACTTGCTCAGGCCGTGGGTCGAATTCCATCTAGGGGACAAGCACTTGTGCTGGCTTTTTCCCCCGTTGTCCCCTCTTTGGTATCACCCAAACGTCATGAAATGGACGTTAAACCGTAAAACGGCCAACCAGTCAACCTAAAGAACTGGCCTGTCACCAGCATCTGCATGTCTGGTCAACTCTGCTTTTACACTCTACTCTCTAGGCTTCAAGGTAGCTACAAACCAGCAACCATGACATTTGTCCTTATTTTTTTTCGAACGTCATAAGAAAGACAAAACGTTACAACGTAGGCACGCCACAACATCTGGGCCCGTATGTAATAGTCGAGGTTAGGGCTTTTAGCCCTGGGTTAGAGTCTAACCTAACTAGCTGTAGGGTTAATTTGTTGTTGTTGTTGTTTTAAATCAAGAAGTGGGCCCATTCCAGCAAGGTGCCTAAGCCGTTATAGAATGATTTTTTTCTTCCTTTCTTCGCTTCCTTTTTTAAATTTAATTTTGCTTTTGTGTCTCTTTTGTCCTAGTCTGGGTTAGGCCCGTAGCCGTGGTCATTTTCCCAGTTTTAAGTCTTGAAGGATATTTCTCATTTAAACCCGATAGATGTTTAGTATGTACATCTTGTTTTAACGAGGAAATTTGTATGTTTTAAAGCACCTGGCAGAAAGGGACTTTTGCTAGCCGCGAATTAGCCTCTGTTGCTTGCGCGGTGTTAAGCCCTAACTATCTAACTAACCGTAGCCGTGGGTTAAATTAACCTCGACTTATACATACGGGCCCTGAAGGGGAAATGTCAGAAAGCCGTGTCACGTCAGTGACGCAATTCTTGTTTCACGCGTTGAACCACTGAACCACTGCACGATATCTTCAGTGAAACAGAAGTCTATAGGAAAATTTAGGCAGGCAACGTTTGGTAAAGACAAATCGGGCTAACTGGGTACGTGTTTTCGTGGCACTTAGTTAGTTTGACATGGCCCGATGCATACAATTATGACGTTAATCTGATGGCATCGATAATCACTAGTGGAACGTCATAACTTTAATGCAATGCTGGGTGGGGTGGGTGTTTGGGAGTTTAACGTCCTTTTCCACCACATACGGGTGATATCAAAGACGGGGCAACGATGAAAAAGCCAGCACAAATATTTGGCCCAAGCCGGGATACGAACTCACGACCCAGAAGTCCAACGCTCTACCATTTGGCCATCCCGGCTCCCCTTAATGCAGTTCTGTTTTATTCCTTGAAATGCAGGTTCTTTGAAGGTGCTGTTCCGGGATGTTCCCCCCTGACAACATCTTTAGCTCTTGAAAGAGTCAAATCTATTCTATAAAAATTTAATGTAAACACCTCAATTAATACGGACTATCCTCGACCTCTATATGTTCGACGTAAGGATGAAGTGAAACGTGTTTATCATTTAAACCGGATAGACTTTTTTATATATACATTTACGTCTTGGTTTGTCTTTCTTTTTAGTTTATTCAGTCCGGCAGAAGAACCTTGATTAGCCGCGAAATAGTCTTTATTTCTTTCGCTGCGTTAAGCCCTAAATAACTAACTAATGAACTAACCTTTAAATGCATTTCATTATGTCGTGTTCGGGACTTTGTCCTTTGTTGTTAAAGTTGCTGCTGCTGTTGTTGTTGCTGCTGTGTTTTCTATTAGACTGCTTGCCCTGGATATGAATGACAGAGTGTTACGCAGACAGCAAGAATTGTTCTTGCTGTCATAGTGGTTGTTTTTCCCCGTTTCCCACACAAAAATGAGAAACGCAACAATAAACCCGACGAACACACAAATAAGCAAAACAGCCAAGTAACAAAACACAATCACAACAAACAACAGATAACAAATAACATGAAATGCAAACTTGAGTCGTTGAGAACGTTTCTCTACAGTAAGAATTAATTCCAAGTCAATGCACACCTGTCTGCATTGTTTCGAGACAAACTTGAACACTGCAAAACTTGATGATAGAGTGCTTGTGAGATCACACTATCCGTTAAGGCTTGATGTTGAGCTCAAAGTACCTATTGTGACCATGATGTTGAGCTCAAACTATCCGTTGTCAAATAATGTTGAGCGCAGACTATCCATTGTGACATGATGCTGAGCTCAAACTATCAATTGTGACCAATGATGATGAGCTCAAACTATCCATTGGCGATGTGATGTTGAGCTCAAACTATCTATTGTGACATGATGTTGAGCTCAACTATCAATTGTGACCTTGACGTTGAGCTCAAACTATCCATTGGCGATGTGATGTTGAGCTCAAACTATCTATTGTGACATGATGTTGAGCTCAACTATCAATTGTGACCTTGACGTTGAGCTCAAACTATTCATTTGCGATGTGATGTTGAGCTCAAACTATCTATTGTGACCATGCTGTTGAGCTCAAACTATCCATTTGCGATGTGCTGTCGAGCTGAAACTATCCATTGTGACATGATGTTGAGCTCAAACTATCCATTGTGACATGATGCTGAGCTCAAACTATCAATTGTGACCATGATTTTGAGCTCAAGCTATCCATTTGCGATATGATGTTGAGCTGAAACTATCCATTGTGGGATGATGTTGAGCTCAAACTATTCCATTGTGACATGATGTTGAGCTAAAACGATCAATTGCGATATGATGTTGAGCTCGAACTATCCATTGCGACATGATGTTGAGCTCAAACTGTCCCTTATGCCATGATGATCTTAAACTGTCATGTGACATGCTGTTGAGATCAAACTCTATATTACGCCAATTTCATCTAATATGGAGTGATTACTATTTCACGTCTTAACGTGGAACGGTCTTCAATTCAATCCGTTTAGCGTGTCATGATTTTTGGTTTATCATTCCAAAATGTTTGTTTGTTTGTTTGTTTGTTTGTTTTAGCGGAATCGGTACAATTTGTGTTTGATTTTTTGGTGTGTGGTCTTTCCATTGTAGCCCAGTTTGCCCAATGTTTGAGAAAACAAAACGCATTTGAATCTATAAACCAAGACTAAACTGAACATCACGCAGTTTTCTTGATATTGCTTGATTCTTAGTTCAGTCTTTGTTTATAGTTTCTAATGCGAATCGTGTTGTCAAATGTATGTTTGTATAAATACAAGCACTGCCAGAATTTCAGAACGTTGGTTCCTGGGGGTAGGTGGGTGTTTAGAGGTCGTCCGTTTCCACCACATAAGAGTGACATCAGATTGGGCAACGAGGAAAAAGCCAGCCAAATCTTTGGCTTCCAACAAGGAATTGAGTCACGACCCGAAGACTGAAAGTCCAATGATCTACCACTCGGCTGCCCCTGCGTCCTGAAAAAAAAAGTTACCAAAGACTAGCAAGATACTGAGATTGCTAAACCCTTACCCGATGAAACAATGCACCTACCAATAGCTCGTAATAGTTTTGTGTCTGTCTTTGTCATCAATGCAATCAAGAAGGTACATGAGGAAAATCAGGGATATAGAGCTTACATGATTAGCTCGAGTGGCTTACCACGAAACCACTCGATGGTTTTTTGTTGTTTGTTTTTTTGGGGGTTTTTTTTTTTTGTTTGTTTGTTTGTTTTTTTGCCGTAGCTACCGAGCCTCCGATAGTTTGACAGTTTGAGCTCAGCATCATGTCACAATGGACAGTTTGAGCTCAACCTGTAAAAAAGGAAAGATAGGTATTGGGTGGCGCTGCACCGCGGCGACACGCTTCCCCTGCAGGAAGCAGCCCGAATTTCCCGAAAGGAACAATAAAGCAGTAAAAAAAAAAAAACCCAAAAAAACCCTCATATCGCAGTGGATAGTTTGAGCTCAACATCATATAGCAGTGGATAGTTTGGGCTCAACATCTCGTGTTTATACCACGAGTATTCAGACTCTTTCCTGTTGTAGCATACATTTTCTGCGACTTTTTTTTTATTTTTCTCAGTTGTAAGGTGACTAGTGAGCTATGTACCCCCCTCAAAATTCTGCGCACTGATTTGTGTGAAAATGATGCGTAGAGAGGTTGAAAGTGCTTGATGTTGAGAAGAATGTCATTCAAAGCATGTGCTCATGTACTCGCATTCAAAAGTGCACTCGCAGATACTTTGCAGACATTTTTCTGTGTGATAACTTTTTACGTGATTAAGGCTAAATTAATGTTCACCCTCAAAAATGAACAAAATAACTCCGGCCGTGACGAATGAGTTCAATTTTTTGAAATGACGCACTTTCTGCGTGCCTTTGATTGATGACGTCACTGGAGGGTTTTTTTTTTTTTTTTTCCAACTCGTAAACCACTGAGTGGGTTATGAAAACTCATAACACACTTTCGCTCTTTTACATGGAATATTTCTTTTAAAAAATGCTAAATAATCTCTCTCTCTCTCTCTCTCTCTCTCTCTCTCTCTCTCTCTCTCTCTCTCTCTCTCTCCTACAAAACAAGTCTGTCTTGTTTTCCGGAAGCCACTTAGTTAAGGTACACTTTACCTACTGACATCAAAGACACTTCAAAAATGAGCATACTCAAGGTCTCAGTGTATACGGGCATCTCACTGCTGCGTGCACTTCATATATATATATATACTTTCTTGTTTCTTCCAAACAAGTCATTAATGAAAACTAATACACACACGTGAGTATATAAGTTACCCACTATTTTCGAGAGAGTGAGAGAGGTCAGGGGTTCGAGTCTCACTTGGGGCAAACAATTTTTCCTTCTCGTATGTGGCACCGTTAATTCGGGCCGATCGTCGGGGGTTCTCTCCGGGTACTCCGACTTCCTCCCCCCCCCCCCCTCTGCTTTGGTAATGTTCAGCTCACCAAATTTGAAAAATAAAATCAGTTCTAAATTCGAAAATGTAAATACCTGAGCTGACCCTTCGCACTACGTGATTGTAATGTGTTTATGTCCAGTGTGTGAGAGAATGCGTGTGATTCACGTGAGCGTGCGTGTTGGGTTCAGTTCGCGGCGCTTTGAGGCGATTCATGAAATTGGGTAAAGCGCCTATAGAATACTCATTATTATTATTATTATTATTTTGCAATAAATCCACCGCTGTTCTTTATCGGTTCAGGGGAGGTTATGAGAATAATAAATGACCTGAGACTCAAAACACACTCAGTTTTAATAACATATACCTGATCTACAGATATACAACGTAAATTCACCTCTCTCTCTCTCTCTCTCTCTCTCTCTCTCTCTCTCTCTCTCTCTCTCTCTGCGTTCGACTCTCGGGTCCTGAGTTCGAATCTCGGCTGGGGCCAAATATTTGTGCTGGCTTTTTTCCCGTCTTTAGCCGTTCTTTTCGATTACAAATAAAATCAAAGACATAAACTGTAAGTATTGCGCATGTCTTCCAGGGAAATGAACACATTTTAGTTTGTTTTGTTTTTTTCAAATAAATGCCAGTTACTCGTATTGATATACTGAAGTAGTTTAAAATGTGTTTTTATAGTATTACTTGGACTTATAATACTATCCGTGCTTGGACTTATGATATTATCTTGTAGTACATTCGTAAAAATTTGACTTTTAGAACATAATTATTTGTTTACGCAAGTGCTGTTTTAATTGTCGTTTGATTCAGCCTTGTTATTTATTTATGTATGTATTTATTTATTATCTACTTCATTTATCAACTTGGTGGACTTTTTGCAGATATTTTCATCTCTCTTGTTGTCAACAGTAAGTTTTAAAAAAAAACCCACCAACAACAAGAAAAAACAACAACAACAAAAACCAAAACAACAGCAACAACAAACAAACAAACTACATTTCGCCAAGCACGTAAACGGCGACCTGGTCATTTTCTTTTTTACCAGAAGGAAATGGGAAAAAAATCACATCCCTGGCGCTAAATGCAATTGTTGGGTAGAACACATGGTTGTTTACGCACCCTGAAAAAAAAAAAACCAGACCGTACCTGAAATGACATATATTGTTCAGACCTGTCTAGACACCACACCCATCTGTCGCTGTACTCAGTTACTATTTGAACGTTCGTGTCAAGGTCCAAGTTAAATGAATGGGGCGTTGTTGAGTAGGTTTTTTTTTTTTTTTTTTTTTTTAAGCAGTCTTGTTTGGTCTGCGAGCGCTACTAGGGAGACAATATACGTTCACTGCTGTAGACAGAAGCTGAAAGGATTCGGGTACGTGGCAGCTCCATCTTCCTGCTGAGTTGTCCGTGTGTAGCGTCACCCGTTGCTGTGCAGGGAAGTTGAGGCAGGTTTTAACTGCTGTTGACAGTTGATTGGACAGCGTTTTGTGGTGGTGTCTGGCGTGATACGCCGTGACACAATACTTGATAATGCATGTCCTTCAGCCTTGAGGTGGATTATAGCCAGATCTCTCAAGCACCACGTTGCAAAAGCCACGCTTCACGGAGCTGGTCATATCAGGTTACGTCAAGAATATTCAAGCAGTTCAATGCCTTGCCCGTGGGCGATTGAGTCCTTTGTCAAATCTGATCACAATTCAATATTTCTGTGTTTGTCGTTTTAATGGGCATGTTTGTATCTGGACGAAGTAAGCAATTGCTTTAAAAAAAAAATCTTGTCAACATCCGCTGCGACGAGAGAGGCGCCATTTTGAACCACGTGAAGACCTGGCGGGTTCTAGTGACCTTGCTTTGCAAGAAACAGCGGCCTTGGATGATCAGGTGCATGTGGAAGATGATTACTGAGAAGTCGCGAACTGCGCTGCACCCACAACCGTGCCTATATTTGACTTGTTGCCGATGTTTTCCGCAACAATGTCTTGGGCTGGAATTCGAAGACCGGATCTAGACAAAATGCTTGGGCACTACAATGAGACGAACGTACGGCTTGGAGTGGGAGTCAAGCGATGTACAGGTTCGCGCCTCTTGATTCTAACCTGTGACGTCTTATTCACGGAGCTTTTTATGTGAAGCATTATATCATGGAATTCCATACATAGTGAATTGAGTTCTGCTGGAAACCTCAACGTGTAAGGTTTATTGACAGGGTCATGGTGGTATTGGAAGTCCTTTGCAGCCTTGTCTTACATGTTCTTTCTGCGGGCAGTATTTCAGTGCGGTCAAAGGTTCCTCTGTCTTTAACAGAAAGATCACGTTTATTTGTAATTCTTTACAAGTGCAGACTCGCTAGCTTTGTGTTACTTATTTATTCATTTATTAATTTCTTCATCTATATATTCATTTATTAATTTCATTATCTATATATTCATTTATTTATCTGTTTGTTCGTATATTAATCTGTTTATTTTTTTGTGATTGCCTTCTCTCTCTCTCTCTCTCTGTATATGTGTGTGGGGGGTGGGGGGGGGGGTGGGGGGTGTGCAGATAATGAATAATATACTGACATATGAAATCTTACATAGAGATTTTGTGGAATTTTCAATTATGCAATTCTTAAAATGTAATTAAGTTTGCATTATGAATTCGGCGACTGAACACTGCAATTGGCTTAGGTTCTTTTGGTCCCTTTGTTCGGTATGTAACATTTAGCATGTGTTAGTATAGGTTTGTGCATCCTTCTCTGCTCACATTAATATGCTGTTTCACTCACTATATTTCTTTTGATAGTACTACTTCCCATTAAGAGACTTCGGATTGCTATCAAAACAGTGCCATCGGAATAAGGGAACAACTACTAGAACACACAGGCTCAGACACAGACACAGACACAGACAGACACACACACACACACACACACACACACACACACACACACACACACACACACACACACACACACACACACACACACACACACACACACAAGCAATAATGAATGATTTCTTTTTCACACACCTTTTACTCGCACTTTAAATCTGTTTTCTGCTCTTCCAGGTTGTCTTCACTAATGTCATAACCATCAACATCGGCGTCATTAGTTTCATCAGCATCATTGCCATTATCATCAATCACGTCTTCGTCAGCATCTGGAGAGGTATTTGTTCATTCGGTTCATTAATTTTGCAAGCTGTTGTCTCTGCTTCACTCGCTTCCATCGTTCTTCTTCTCAGTGCTTTGTTCACTCATATTCTCATATTCTCATTGTCATATACTGCGCGTAACTGCCCAACATTTCCATACAGTTACGCTAGGTTCTGAGGCTGCAAAACATATTAATACATTCTGTACCGCGCAGGAGTATCCCACAAAAAAAAAAAAAAAAAAAAACCCACGAAAAACTCTTTTTCGGTTTTGTTCTTGTGTACGAAAAACAGGCAGGATTGCAGCAAACACAAATAAATTATAATCAATGTGCAACACTCCCACTAAGCCAAATTTTAATTCATGCAGACGTGAACTTTTTTTTTTAAGAGAGGCCACTGGTGCGCAACTCCAAACTTACTCGGTAGGAATTGATTTAAGGATTTTTGATGTAACTTTTCCTGTGAGCCTGCTGGAGAAATCTATATTTGCTGCTAACTCACTAACTAACTAACTAACTAACTAACTAACTAACTAACTAACTAACTAACTAACCAACCAACCCACTCACTCTTAATCATGAGAACTAAATTTAAAAGTCAGCAATACGTTAGCAGAAAATAGTTACAACAGCTATTCGACTACCCAGCAATAACGAATAACGAATTAACCATCTAGAATATAGTTGCAATATGTAACCGAACCGACTACCTAGCATTAACTAACTAACTAGCTAACTAACTATTGAGTGACTGACTAACCGAAGAATGCACTAACTAAACTAGTCGCCGTTAAGGCTGCTAAGCATATTAAGGAAGAAGTATATTTTCTCGAGAACTCCACTGGAGAAATCTGTAATTTATAACCAACCTACTAACTAACTAGCCAAAGAATGAAATACATGATTTATCATCTTAATCAAGAGAACTAACTGAACAGTCACTAATGGGAAAGCAGATGATACTTCCAACAATTAACCGACCGCTCGGCACTAATTAACCAAAAATTGAAATAACTAACTGTCTTATAATCAAGAGGACTAACTAAACAGTCACTAATGAGGAAGCATAAAATTGTTACATTAATTTTGTTATCCGCCTACCCAACAGTACCTCGGAAACAATAAATCAAGCCAACAACAACAACAACAAAGACAACAGAAACAGCAACAACAACAAGAAACATGAGAAAAATATGAAATCGAGCAAGCAGTCATTTACAATGACAGAGGAAGAAGTTCTTTAAACAGACAATGAAAGAAACAAGTGGAAAATAAACACATTAACTAGCCACTTACATAACTACCGTATGAAGTAAACACGTGTTCACTGTTATTAACACATAGCGCTGTTGTGATAATATTGAATTATCATTTGTATGTATATTGCATATTTAGATAATTGTTCGTGGTTTTGGAATCATCTGTGATTCAGTGATACAAAGCGTGAGCAATGAAATGAAGAGTTAAATACACATTACAGTGCTATGATGTAGTTTGCATCATTTTTTTTTATTATTATTTGGTGATAAATTCACCAAAGATGTTTTTAGATCAGTTAGTTCGTGAATATTTACAATAATCAAAGCTAATCTGTTTTGTTGTTGTTGTTGTTGTTGTTGTTGTTTTTGCCTATATTTTGTTTCAGTCGAAAGGACTGACAGTTTCATCATGGGTGAAAATAACAGTGAAATGAAGGCAGCAACAGAAACACAATGTGAGCCTTAACAAACAAACAATGAAGCCGTAAACGTTAATGGCGTCAAAGGTGAAATAATAGTAATAATGATGATACCAAAGTACCGCAGAAAACCTGCCCTATATGGCAACAATGTATGCAGTTGTAAAGATATTCAGGTATTTTCTGAGCCTAGGTCTTTCTGCTAATATCATTCTTTTCCTTACCATGTTTCTTCTGATTTCAATAAGTAGCAATGTATTTAGCATAATCACATTATTATTATTATTATTATTATTATTATTATTATTATTATTATTGTTGTTGTTGTTGTTGTTGTTGTCCCTGTTGTTGTCGTCCTTGAATATTCTACTGCTAATTACATTTGTTTTAACCCAAAACAGAACAGGAAAAATACCCAGTCTCTATTTTATTCGTCCCCCCCCCCTCCATCTGTAAGTTTGAATTACGAACAATTTTATTTACTTATTTATTTATTTAATTATTTTCATCTTCATTTTTATTATTAAATTATAGATATGGCCTCCCTTAAAAATACGACATATGAATCCGACGCACTGAGGATACATATAAATAGAAAGCCTCACTGAAGATTTAACAGCTGGAATATAATAAATGCCTCATGTCACTATAATACAGGTACAATTATCTCTCTCTGCTCTACTGGACATGTTCAGCCCACCAAATAAATATATAGATAAATTAAATGCAATATTAAATTCCGAAATTTAAGTATCTAAGCTGATCCTTCGCACCACGTCATTGCGATTTGTTCATGTCCTGTGTGTCAGAAAATGCATGTGATTCACTTGAGCGTGCGTGTTGGATTCAGTTCGCGGCACTGTGAGTCAATATATGTGGTAAAGCGCCTACAGTGTACACATTATCATTATTATTATTATTACTATTATTATTATTATTGACCCATGTAAGCTTGTAATATCGCCTTACTTTGCATTTTTGCTATGCATTAAAGCGATTGTTCATAATCTAAAGCGTCGGAAGTGTCGAAAAAGTGTTCAGAACCGTTTAACCGTTGTGCCACTGCGCTTCGCGAAGATCTTAATACTGCTACCGTTCTCATGTGGTTCAGCTGGCCGAAATTTCTGTGCATCTGTATCATATTTATCGTATATAATAGTCTTTGTCAGAGTCATTGCCATATAGTATAATACGAATGCTACCCTCCACTGATCCGAATATCGTTGTTTATCGAGTGCATGTGGATATCAATGTAGAAATGGGAACGTTAGTGTTGCTTACTTCTAATCCAAGTAACGTATTCAATTTTTGAACAGTCTTTGAAAAGTTTTTGCTTCGATTGATGTAACTTCATTTTTAAGCATTCGCTGCTTAAGAGAGAGAGAGAGAGAGAGAGAGAGAGAGAGAGAGAGAGAGAGAGAGAGAGAGAGAGAGAGAGAGAGATATTAATAAAATGAAATAACTTGCATTTGAAAACGGCAAAAGTTTTTTTTTTTTTTTTTTTGGGGGGGGGGGGGGCAGTTTTTAAACTTTCCGTTTAAGAAGAAAGAAACAATAAAAAAAAAAAAACAATCCTTTAAACACACAACATAACAAAAGGAAACAAAATTCCAACAAACCACTACAAATCACACACACACACACACACACACACACACACACACACACACACACACACACACACACACACACACACACACACACACACACACACACACACACACACAGAGAGAGAGAGAGAGATATCCCACCCCCAAAATAAAAATACAAATAACCTTTTCTCGGTCTGTAGATCATTATATCAGCTGCCTATAATTTGAACCCTAGGTGTTATCGAGTACATCTTGGGCTGAAAACACTTCCGAGTCTGTCCATGTTGATCATCGGAAGCCATCATTTTAGAATCAATAATAAGATAAGGAACGAGTTGGTTAAATACACTAAGACCGAGCCTTGGCACCTATGACGTCATTATCACGTCAGCAATGGCCGATTGTGTGCATAATGATTCCCTTCACTGGTGTTTTAGGGACGGCGAAAGAGGCTGTGTTATTCGTGTTTTTCGTGATGTGAAGGGTTTCCTGTTTTGAAATTCACGATTAAATCACCCGGCCATACCGCCTAGTCTGGGCCATCAAACAGACCAAACTTGAGTAAAAATGTGTTTAAATGTATAAAGACGATGTAGGAGTTAGTTCTCATCGGATTTCTTGAGGACTTTGGTCCTGGTCTGTGTGTCTGTCTGTGTGTCTGTCTGTCCCTCTCTCTCTCTCTCTCTGTCTGTCTGTCTGTCTGTCTGTCTCTCTCTCTCTCTCTCTCTCTGTATAACTGAAGAGTTACTTCTCGACACGATGCCCAAAGGTATGGTGTGTGTGTGTGTGTGTGTGTGTGTGTGTGTGTGTGTGTGTGTGTGTGTGTGTGTGTGAGAGAGAGAGAGAGAGAGAGAGAGATGAAGAAGAAGAAGAAGAAGGTGATGATGATGATGAATCGTTCAGGTATTTTTATAGGTGTATGAATTTATAGGCATTTCTCAAAACCTATCTTACGAGTTGTCCTCCTAAACTTCTTTCTACTAGGATACTAGAATCCGAAAAAAAAGGAGGGGGGGGGGGGGTAGTAATCAAACAGACTAACAAATAGGGTACGAAGAAGCAATCTAACATTCAAACACACAAAAACAACTGGAGCTGACATTCATCTGAAATAATAGACAACCTCGCGAACAGCATTATAGTTTTGGGTATTGTAGATTTGGTAAACCACAGCATTGCTTTGAAAACCAAAGCATTCTTTGGAAAACCGTTGCATTCTGTTGAGAGAGAGAGAGAGAGAGAGAGAGAGAGAGATGCTGCCGCGCTGACAGGAAATCAAGGTTTTTCCCAGCGAGGGGTTGGCAGACTTTTATCTATTTGTTCGATCTTGTGACGTCGAAGTTGTGGAATGCGTCATGCTCGGCAATTTTCGTCACTAGCTAGACTGCTCTGAAGATGCCAAACAAGTGCTCTCCCCCACAAGCTGCATTGTTCGAACGTGAAATTGAAAGATGACGCAGGCTCTTGTATTGTCCGTGTATTCAAGAAGTTTGCCGATTATGAATAATAATAATAATAATACCGACTATGAATGATGATGATGATGATGATGATGATGAAGGACATAGGATGAAACTCTTTTCTTTTTTTTTCTTAATCATTGGAAACAAAAAATTGTTTGGACCACAACGTTTCCCTCTTATACCATCATCATCATCATCATCAACATCATCAACTGGACCAAAGGAAACCAGCTAAATGTCCTCCTCAGTACTATACTTGATTGTTGTTGTTGTAACAAATAGAAGAGACCTGATAGGAAATAAACAGCATACATATGTAGATGCAGAATCATTTTATGTATTTAATTTTTACTCCTGTTGCTGTATTAATTCCTTTCCTTGTTAATCATTTTGCTGATGGCGGCTTTTGCATGGCTCTTGTTTTGTTCACAGAACTCCGATCGGCAGTTTCCTCCTTGAGATGGAAACGTGACCATTCCAATCCCTGTGCGTCCAGCTGAGTTCCTGTTATGCGCTACTTACTTACTTAGGCCCTTGGCTCCACGTGGAGCATAGGCCATCGACAACCCTTCGCCATCGCACTCTGTTCTGGGCTAGTCTTGCCACTCCAGTCCAGTTGGTCCCCTGCTTACATAGCTCTGCCTCAGTGTCCCGCCTCCAGCTGTTGCGAGGCCGGCCTCTCTTCCTTTTCCCCTGCGGGTTCCATGTCAGGCCTTGGCGTGTGGTGCTGGATGCTGGCTTCCTGAGGGTGTGTCCAATCCAGCCCCACTTCCTCCGCAGGATCTGCTTGGCCATTGGTTCCTGCCCCGCTCGCTCCCACAGTTCTTCATTCCGGATCTTCTCTGGCCATCGGATGTTGAAGATTGTTATGCGCTAGGTCGTGAGCAAAGGTGGGGTGGGGGGGGGGGGGTGGGGGGGAGTAGTCTTACATGTGTAATCAGCAGGTCCAACGTTCTGATGATATATCAAGAGAATGGACACTGAAGTGGTCATGCACCGTCTTTGGTGAGAGAGAGAGAAAAAAAAAACCCACCACCACCACCAACAACAACAACAACAAAACTTTAACGTCCTGTGGTTCCTGTCTGACAGACCATGGTGTCTTCCTGTTCACGGAGATTTCGTCCTGTTCTGATTGTATGGCATGTCGAGGGGTGGGAGACTATGTGTTTGTGTGTTGGGGGGGGGGGGAGGTCGGGAGGACATCAACGACGGGACAATGAGAAAAAAAAAACAAAAACAAAAAAAAGAACAGACATTCGAACCTACGACCCGAGCATTGGAAGTCCAAAGCATTGCATGTGGATGTTTGTCTACATCTTGAACATGGAAAAAAAAAACCAAAACAATAACGACAAAAACGCGGTGTGTGTGTGTGTGTGTGTGTGTGTGTGTGTGTGTGTGTGTGTCTGTCTGTCTGTGTGTTATAGTGCCTGGTTACCATGGCAGGTGACATTCGGGCCGCTCCCCCATGGGAGTACAGCGCCATCCTTTCTTTTTCTCTTTCCCGCATGTATGGTGTGCGATTAATTTCTGTTCCGCGGCCCCTATCTTGAACGTGCACACTTAATAATTAATTTTGTGTGTGTGTGTGTGTGTGTGTGTGTGTGTGTGTGTGTGTGTGTGTGTGTGTGTACACACGAGAAAGGCGAGACAGGCACCGTAAACGAGTTCCACGTGAATTTGTGAGAATATCCCACCAAGGTCCAACCCCCAGGAATTCAAACCTGCCCCGCGGCCTTATGATCCCTCATCGCGGACGCCATAATCACTAGACCAAAGCGCCCGTGTGTGTGTGTGTGTGTGTGTGTGTGTGTGTGTGTGTGTGTGTGTGTGTGTGTGTGTGTGTGTGTGTGTGTGTGTGTGTGTGTGATGATACGTTTATTAAAGTTATTAGGCAACGAGGCCTATCTTACAAACTGTCCTGCTGCATCACTACTTGGTAAACTGCATTCTATTGAACTACAATCTACTTCTACAATCTAGTCGAGGAACAAGACAACATCAATGGGAGTGCAAACAAAAACATGATTGTGCTTAGCTCTAACGCGAAACGCACGCAGACATGAAGGATATATCATAAACAATGCAACGGCAGTGGATGTGTGTTGGAATATATATGCAACGGCAGTGGATGTGTGTTGGAATATATGTACTAGATAAAATGTGCTTGGATCGTGCAAATATACTAGGACACGTCCAATGACCGGATGTATAATGATGTGGCTTTCCTGAATTTGGACATCCCATGAATGCACGGAGGTAATGTGTTCCATAAGTAGGATCCAGAAAAGGAGAGACTGGATTTGAAGAGAGAGAGAGAGAGACGTACATGTAAGCTGTTCATGGCAAGACGATCACGCTGCCAAGTAATGATATTGCTTAAAATTGAACGTTGTGCTAGCTGGTATACTTTGACGCTTTCGAACCAACTACCAGTGCTTCGTACAAGACGACTTGTACTTCTGTGTTTAGTTTCAGGCGGAAGAGGTCGGTATAGGTATATATATATATACTTTGCTGAATTGTGGTCTTATCTGGGAGACATAAGCCAGTTCAGAGACAAAGCCGAAAAACCTACCTCACCCTGTCCCTAATCTGTGCTCTGCACCAGACAGCACGTGATTTTCGGTTTCGTCGCAATAGTGTAAACTATGTACCGCAACTTTTCATTTCTCTGTGGTAAACTTCTCGTCTATCAATGAAATGCAAGTTACTTTCATTGTCGATTTTCTTCTCATTAACCTTCTGACTTTCTTTGTTCTTGTGACATTCGTCAGTCGTGATGAAATCTACAGTCAGTCTTACGTGTTGAATGTTACGCTGACTGTTTGCCTTATCCTTTTATCCTTATCTTCTTTTTTTTTTACAATTTTTTGGTCCTTTTCTCCCCCACCGTTTTTTTTTTTTTTAATATATTTATTTATTTATCTATTTATTTATTTTATTTTATTCCCGCGCCGTGTATGTCAGTATGTCAGTAGAGTTACCTTTTGTTTGTTGAAGTTATGTCCCATTTGTTTGTGTGTGTGAAGAAGGCGAAAGCCGAAACGTTGACCCGTGCCGTCCTTTGTGAAAGTTAAGTGGTTTCTGTCCCTTTATGTCGCTTTTATTTGTTTGCCTTATCCTTTTCGTGACTGTGCTAATTCGCCGTTGTCGTGGCTAGAATCCGAGGGGTTTTGTTGCTGTTGTTGTTGTTGTTGACCTCAGTTGTAGGCCCGCTACAAGCCACAAAAAACTGAAATGTTTCTTCTTTTTTTTTTCTTTTCTTTTTTTTTCATTTATTTATATATTCTTTTTTTAACTTGGCTGAGCGTACCTTCTTCATTGGTTCATTCTGAATACAACAAGTACAATTTGTCTGTTTTTTGTTTTTGTTTTTTTTTCTGGTGGTCGACATTTGGCTGTGTTCTGCCTGTTGAGTCGTGTTCGTAATTTAAAAAAAAAAAATCGGCTTGTTGCCATCATTCTTACATGCGCGTGTTGGTTGACGTTTGGACTGTTGTGCTACCTGCAGCAAAACGTTTTGTCAATTTGTTATGTCTTACTCGAGGCTGGCAGACAGTGGTTCCTAGTTCATGTTCCCTTGTGCGAGAGGTGTGGTCTAACGTTTCCTTCTGGGCTGCTCCAAATGATTAATTATCTGATTCATGGTCTAACGTCGTTTTGCGTCAGGGAAGAGCGTCATCATTTCTTACGCTGTTGCCGATAACCCCAGGCGTCGTGTCGTCATCGTTTCTTGTGCTGTGGCCGATTCCCCAGGCATCGTGACGTCATCGTTTCTTGTGCTTTGGCCGATTCCCGAGGCATCGTGATGTCGTCATTTCTTGCGTTGCTGATGGTGTTCCAGGTGTTTTGTCGTCGACGGACCCCAGGCATGACGTCAGAGAGAGAATGGCGTCCTCGTATCACAGGGCGTAGTTTTACGCACATACAGGCATCACTTGTTGTGCGTGAGACAGCGACCACTTGATGCGGGGACCTAGCAACACACCACCACCTCAGAGAGACGCGTTGGAGCGCGTATTCGCCTTTCCGAGCGCAGAGATGCCATCTTGAAGTGAAGGACGCTTTAAATTGTATAGTCCTAGCATCTTTAATATAGCTCACATGTCGTTGTCTTTTGCTGTGGCCAGTCAGTCAGTTACATCTAACCGTGTCAAGTTTGCTCAGTTTTCGTCAGAGTTCTTATTTTTGTTCTGAAGAATCATAGTTTTTGTTGTTGTAATTTGCTGGACGCACAAGTCAAGTCTTTGTCTTCTGCTGTGGTCAGTCAGTTCTATCTCACTGTCTCAGGTTTGCTAAGTGTTTTTTTTTTTTTTTTGAGGTTTTTGTTTGCAGAATCATGGTGAGGTTTGTTGTTGTTGTTGTTGTTCCTCTGGACGCACAAGTAATATTTCTTTTGCCGTGGTCAGTCAGCTCTATCTCACTGTCTCAGTTTTGCTAAGTTTTTTTTTCTGTCTCTCTCTTTTTTTTCTCTTGTTGTTGTTGTTGTTGTTGTTGGGGCTTTTGTTTGCAGAATCATGGTGAGGGTTTTTTCCCTGGACGCACAAGTAACGCTCATTTCTTTTGCTGTGGTCATGCAGTCAGTTCTATCTCACTGTCTCAGGTTTGCTAAGTTTTTGTGAGGTTTTAGTTTGCAGAATGATAGTGGTTTGTTGTTGTTGTTGTTGTTGTTGTTGTTTTCTGGACGCACAAGTCACAGGTGTTTGTCTATCGCTTTGGCAACTCAGTTTTGTGTTAATCTCAGGTTTGCTTCATTTTTGTGAGTTTTATTTTCTGAAGAATCACAGTGGCGTCTCTCAGGACGCACAAGTCACACATCTTTGTCTTTTGCATTGGCTATAAACAGATTTGTCTTACTCTCAGGTTTGCTTACGTTTCGTGAGGTTTTTGTTCTGCAGAATCATAGTAACGTTTCTCAGGAAGCACAAGTCACACATCGTTGTCTTTTGCTGTGGCTGGCCAGTTCTGTCTCACTCCCTCTCAGGTTTGCTCATTTTTCGTGACGTTTTTGTTCTGCAGAATCGTAGTGATATTGTTTCTCTGGACGCACATGTCACACGTACGCCTTTGTCTTTTGCTGTGGATAGTCAGCTCTGTCTCACTGTCTCAGGTTTGCTACATGCTCGTGAGTGTTCTGATTTTGTTTGTTTGAACGTTTGTTTGTTTGTTTGTTTGTTTGTTTTTTTTAACAGAACCAGTTCTATCTCAAATTTGTTCATTTTGAGGTTAAACGTGAAGCTTTCGTTCTGCAGAATCATAGTGATCATAGTGTTTGTCTGGATATACTGTTTTCTTGTTGGTCCTTGTTAGTCGTTGCTGATGGGCGGTTCTGAGTTCGAGTTCGTACCATGTCGTCAGTTGAGCCATGTGTCACAGTGTGTGTGTGTGTGTGTGTGTGTGTGTGCGTGTGCGTGTGCGTGTGTGTGTGTGTGTGAGAGAGAGAGAGAGAGAGAGAGAGACAGACAGACAGTAACGTTTTTATTCGGGGGGGGGGGGGGGGGGGTTCGGAATTTAACTTGTTTTAGACCATGATAGAGTGATAGAGCATGTAGCATTACATCCAAGAATACTACACAACATACTACACTACAGACATGAGTTGAGAGAGAGAGAGAGAGAGAGAGAGAGAGAGAGAGAGAACATACCAATTTTAAAACTTGCCGTTGCTACAAGAGAGAGAGAGAGAGTTAATGTGGTTCGGTTCTCTGGGATTTTCAGTGCCCACCCATTTCCTCCGAACACTCCTTCATAATGAAATAAATACGTCAAATCCGAACAACAATTGGCGTGCAAAATCCACACACACACACACACACACACACACACACACACCATTGTCACACCAGTTTTGTCCACGAACACACCGACACAAACACTGTAGTACGTATATATAACACAAGACGCGGCCATTGCTGCCGAAGCCTCTGGATAGAACAGAAACAGATAAGAGAGAGGTTTGCATTGATCCACAGGCTATTTTTAGCACCAGCCGCTTCTCAGAACCGAGCTCTTCCTAGCTTGCAGACCCCGGGAATACTCAGCCTATTGATGCTTCTGTCTTCTACTTTGTAGCTACGATTTGCGTCTTCCCACTGCAGAAGTGCCAGGCTGTAAAATAAATAGGGAGTGGGGAGGAACTGAACTGGGAGGTGACGTGCACGATAGGGTGGAAGGTGGGGGATGGGGGAGGGAGGGGGGCTGACTGGTGTTGAATTCGATAGAACCCTTTTTTATGACTACTCAAAAAGGGAGGATGACGTATTTTGGGAATGTAGCTGATGTATTGTATGTACCTCGTGGGATCATCTGTAACCGAGTTTCTTGCTATAAATAGCTCCGGACTGACCACAAAAAAACCTGAAGGCGAGCAGGGAGGGAGTTGGGGTAGGGGGGAAGAGGGTAAAGGGTTGATGGTTATGGCCGGGGTGCCGTGGACTGCCGAAGTGGTCAACCACTACTCAGTCAGTTGTAATATTTTGATTCAGTCTTGTAAGATTGAACAGTCACACGCTTCTGTTGAAACTGAACTACAGGATTGTGTGGTCATTGCTAGTTTGCACTAGGATGTGTAAAGAGTACTCCAGTGGTGGCCGTTTTACGATAGCACTATCGTTCAGTACTTGCCGACTGTATGTATAAGCACTGGAGGACACACACGCATAGACTCTGGACTGTGGGGGTATATTCCAGGACTAAACTCTGCCAAGTGAATGATGGCGAGTGTGTACCCACTTCCCCGCTGAATTTGTACGCGAACATAGTATGTGTACATATTATGTAGCGTGGATGAATAGCTTTGTTGGATTCCGGCTGTACTGGTCAGATAACTTGAAATCATCAATATAAACTTGGCTGTATCAGATATGATGAATATTTTGATGACTCCGAAGTTTATGCAAGTAATAATAATAATAATAATAATGAATTGCACTTATATAGCGCAAAATTCTCACAACTTAAAGTGACTCAATGCGCTTACTCCTGCACTCATACCAACAAATACACACACACACACACACACACACACACACACACACACACACACACACACACACACACACAGAGCAGTTGAATCAGGAGGAGGTAAGTGGGCTTAGTCGACAGCCAGCCGGAACAGATGCTTTTTCAAGTCAGACTTGAAACGATCTATGTCCGACTGGTCTCTCAGGCCGGCAGGTAGTGTGTTCCAGAGTGACGGGGCTGCAAAGCTAAACTCGCGCTCGCTAACAAGAAAATGTACACCCATGGCGGTTAGGTTACCGATGACGGTAGGAATATATACTGTGATTGTGCGTTTGGAGTTGCAGTCTCCAACGTTTTGGTTTTTTTAAATATTATTATTCTTTCTAATTTTTTTTATATTTGCTAATAGTTCGGTGAAATATAATTATATGAAGTTGCGAGCTGAAAAGATGTTAAGTATTGAACAGATGCTTACATACACCGTGCCTCCCCCGAGCTTCCATTGATGACGCCAAAAGTAATCTACGCTCATTACCTGACGTAAACCTTCACGAGAAAGTAGGAAAGCATAGTAAAGATTTCGTCAGTGAATGACGTCAAAACGTTTTATTACAATTAGTTTCATAGTTGATTAGGTCTTTTTATGTTTATTAAAACGTAGCGAAAATATTGATTTTGCCTTGTTTCACTTACGCCGAGCAGAAACATTATTAGGTCACAAGGCCAAAAGTGGGTGGGTGGGTAGAAGTTTGGGGGTTTAACGTCCTTTTCCACCACATAAGGTGATATCAAAGACGGGGCAACGATGAAAAAGCCAGCACAAATATGTGGCCCTAGCCGGGATCGAACTCACCACCCGAGCATTAGAAGTCCAACGCTCTACCATTCGACCACCCCGGCTCCCCCACAAGGCCAAGGACAAAGTGTTGTTGTTGTTGTTGATAGTTATAATTCTATTTTCAATGGAAAGTTATCCCAGAAAATCGTTCGCGACCGGAACCCAAAACAATCTATATATAATCAGCCTGGGATTCTTAGTCTTACTCGTTACAATTTTGCGGCAGCCTGCAGTACTTCCCTTAGTGCACCTTTACTACACGATATTGTGACCCTATCCACAATGCTCAAGATGCTGCTGGTGGGATTTGGCGTAGTGGTTTCGACTTCACCTGCGGATCCAGTGGCACAGGGTTCGAATTCCATGATGGACAGGAATTTGACTGGGGATTTTACCTGACCAAACTGCCGTCCTGAGTAGAAACACTACTACTACTACTACTACTACTACTATTATTATTACTACTGATCACAGTTGTAATTTTTTTGTTGCTGTTATTGTTTTATTTTGTTTTGTTCTTGTTTAAGTATGGAGCCGGGGAGCCGGGATAGCCGAATGGTAGAGCGTTGGACTGTCAATGCTCGGGTCGTGAGTTCGAAGCCCGACTGGGCCAAATATTTGTGGAGGCCTTTTTTCTGGGTGCCCCGTCTTTGAAATCACCGATACGTGGTGGAAAAGGACGTTAAACTCCTAAACACCCTCCCCCTCCCCCCTCTTGTTTAATTATGAACTGTTGGAAGTGACGTATCCCGGCGGGGTTTTCGTCGTGCAGCACGGCACGACTTAGTCATGGTCTCCTCTCTCCTGAAATCGAGAGTCATGGATCCTAGCGTAGAAAAAAATTTAACACATTAATATCTCTGTGGTGGCTGGACCAATATTTAAATAATGATAGGATACAAGTGACGCTGAATAACGCTCCATGAAAATATACACTTCGGCCTTACAAGCTACCGTGCATGATTGTCTGAGTGGAAAATGCCCAACTCTAACACTGCGAGCTGAGGTTCGTCTGCTTGGCAGCCATTTGCAAGGTGTCGGCGCATGCGTGCCTGAATAGAAAACCGCGGGAAAAGTCGGAGATTTCTAAAGGTGGGCAGATTAGACAAAAGCTGACAGAATAACAGGAACTGGTGTAATATCTATTTGTCAGTCTCAAAAACAGTTGGCTGAAAAATCTCACAGGTCCTGTACTGCTTTCTACAAGCTTTTCTTAATCAAAAAATTCACTGACTCAGCGCCGGAAAGATCTTTCAACTAAAACGTAAGTCAGTTCAAGATCCCTCGAATCTGACAGGCCGGCATGCTGATTCCTCCCAACTGCATAGCAGAAAGATCTACACAAACACACGAGATTTTTCTTTGATGACTGAACAAAATTTCTGATTACCACTGATTTGATGTGATCACTGATGTGTGAGTGTCAGTTTATGTCACTTATGTCTCTCTAGATCTAGACTGACTGTGAGCCGACAAGCATATTCACGTGGAAGGATGGTAGTGAGGAGAAAGAATAAAAGGAAAAAAGGGGGCGGAGGGTAAAATACGGCAAGCACTATTACACAGCTGCTGTACTTTTTAAACTTTACAAAATCACCGTCACATAATCCAGTGTGTTAAATTGTACGTGCAGTTTTGCTTTCCAGGGACAAGGTCGGTGTAAACAAGCATGCATAATCAAACGCATAACAGTAATTAATAATGGAAAACGTTGAATCTGAACAGATGATTTAAGTCCATCCTATACAAATCAAGACTCTCATCTTTTTTGTCCCTGTAATGTACCAAGAGCATTACATGTTTGGCAGCGTGAGCGGGGAAAACAGCAACATGGTTCAAACTGAAAATGTTGCCACTTCGCATTGTCAGACTCTTGACGTCAATGGCACCATGCGCATCACGTTTGTATGTGGGCACTTGTTTTCAAATGTTTTTTCCTTTGGAGCGAAATGATCCAGTTTGCTGAAGATGATCAATAAAATTGTATTGATGATCTTTGGTTTTCCCTCTGTTGTTGTATGTTTCTAAAAAGCATTCATGTCTGTGCTTGGGACTGCTGATAAGACAGTCGAAACATGCTTGGTGAGTGGATGAGGATCTTTGTAAATTAGGCTATTGGTTGTCCTTTGAGTTGGTCAGACCAGACACAGCGAATGGTCAGACATCAGATTCCTGACGGGCGAAGGTTGTCCGATTTCATTTAAGACTTTTTTTTAATGTTTGGCAGATAGTACACATTGTATATTTTAATTCATATACAACTAGGTCTGTTGTACTGCAAACAAAAATGCATACATGGGCACACCAACCGTATTTATTCATATTTTAGTATTACTTGTACTGTTTAATTTTCACACACACACACACACACACACACACACACACACACACACACACACACACACACACACTGAATGAGTAACATCGAAAGACTTAATGTTCAGGTAGTGTATGTTGAAATTTATCAGCCTTGTGATTAGGACATCACTTGGAAGGTCACACATTATCAAACGTTTCCTTTAGTACATTTATTTCTAGACACATGTTGATCAGTTACAACACAAACATTTTGGCCAGTGGGGACAAAGTTTACCATTCAGGTTGGAAACATGACAGCACATGGAAACTGATCAGATTTAGGCCTGACCATACAGTAATGTGTCATGGTAAAAACAAAAACAAAACTAAATACCATTTCTTTCAAATGTTACAACAGTGAAACAAGTGCTTGGACAACTAGCAAACTACAGATAACAGAAAATGTATACCTGAAATATATTCTTTAGATTCTCACTGTTCCTTCAGCCCTAGCCAAGTCAGATTCACACTATATTGTGTCTACTTTGCTTCAGTGTTATAACCTTCAAAATGAAAATGTAGCAGTACAAACAAACATACAACCAACCAGCACACCTACAAACATTTCAAACAGAGTTTAGTACTAAATTTATTTCAAAAAGGTGGGGGCGGGGGTATGGCAGTTTGAATTTAGCGTCAAGTGTCCGATTAGATGAGGGAATTTTGGGACTGAATTTCACTAGTGTCAATACTAGAAAAGGTCTTGTCCTATTACAACCGGCTTTGACATCACCATTATGGTAACAAAAGATAATTTTAATGAGGGAATTTTAGTGTCCAAGATGCCCAGTCTGTAGATCCTGCAGCAGGTTTAAATCCCATGGTAGGCAGGGATATCACTGGCGATTGCTTTCTGAGGGGATTTCATATCGGTTAAACACAGACTTAGGCCAGTTTAAGAATATGTAATCTTTGCTCTTAGTTTGTAGTACATGTACATGGATTCGACACAATAGAGGTTGTCTGGTACGCTTGTTGCTAACTTTAACATTAAAACAAAAAAGCAAAAGTGGACCTAACTAAACTTACCACTTGGTGTTGACTTGAATAATCGCCATGTTGAACATGATATCAGATGATGACACATTTGTAAACATATTTGCAGGAGCTGGTTGTTTTGAGCAGGAGCTGGGCCTGAAATAAATGCATACATGCAGATCAAAGTGATGTTGTAACACACACACACACACACACACACACACACACACACACACACACACACACACACACACACACCCCACAGATCTGTAAAAAAAAAAAAAAAAAATTGTGATGGTGTGCAAGGTTTCTCTTCAGTCCTCATTAAAAAATTTTGTACTGATCTTGCATGATACATTTACTTCATAGACTGTTCAAACACACACAAAACACTTTGGTATACAGCTGACTTGTACTGCAGGCTTACTGAAATAGCTGCTGGTGAGTCTGACATGAGATCTATCTGTACACTGCCTGAGATCATACTTGCAATACCTATGTACAGACCAATGCCACAGCAAAATGCACAGTGTGCCCTGCTTTTCAGTCCCCCCCCCCCCACACACACACACACACACATCCTGCTGCACCAATGCACACCTATCTGTCTAGCATACTGGTTTGTTCAGTGCTCTGCAATAACATGACAAAGTCCAGGGAAAAGAATATCCCAAGTGTCTATCATGTCACAGTCAGCAGGGGGAAAACACAGTAGGACCATGCTCACCTTCGTAGAATGGATACTGTCTGTGTATGTGATTATTAAAACTGCTGTGAGAGTCAGAATCTAATGTAGCACTCCCTCCAGTTTTACTCCGTTGCCTCCCAGTACTGCCTCTACTCATCCCTCTCCAACTTTCCTGGACTCCCTTCACAGTACACATCTTCCACACCCACCGGAACTCGACTGATTAGTGTAGACTGATCACCTCCTCCTTCCCATCATCAGAGTCATTTTCTTCCAATTCTTCTACATGCCCGAAGGAATCAGGAAAACCGCCGTCCAAATCTACGAATCTTGCCACACTCTAATCTTCACTTTCTGCACCATTCCCCGGAATATTGAACAAAATTCCACGATTATCCCCATTACGTAATGATCGCGTCGCCATCTTGTTGATACGAAAATCTAAAGTAGATTTTCACACGAACACTTATAGAAACTTAAAACCACTAGTAGATAAATATTGCTGTTTGATGTGAGGAGCGAGACCGCGTCCTTCGACTTTGCGAAACTATTCAGAATATCCCAGGTCAGTAAACCACTGAATATTTCGCTAACGTCATATTTTGAGAAAATTGAATCTCGCCTGCCAAAGTCGCTGACGTGTTCTACACGGTTGCTGAGGAAGCAATAGACAAGAAATGCAGTAATTCTGAGTTATACAAACGCCACCAGCGACATAGTGAAGTACAATCCGGGAGCAGTATGTCACAAGTTACTGGTATGAGTGATCGAGTGCGAACCCCATTTCAAGATATAGATAGATCTGGTTCCT
This sequence comes from Batillaria attramentaria, assembly GCA_018292915.2. Classification (NCBI taxonomy): domain Eukaryota; kingdom Metazoa; phylum Mollusca; class Gastropoda; family Batillariidae; genus Batillaria; species Batillaria attramentaria. The sequence continues at coordinate 226,102 of JACVVK020000362.1, forward strand.
GCCTGGTCTGTACAATTTAGTAACTGCAGACATGTATCCGTAAAGGCTTTCTTTGAAACTTGAAGCAGGCTTTTCAGTTCTAGCATTTAAAGATCTAAAACCACTCTAGTCAATGTCCTAAAATAGTCGGCTGCTAAGACAAAGGTATCAGTGACGCGACGTTACTTTGCTTGTAGATACTCACACGCTTCCTTGTCGGACTCAGACGACAATCTCTGTCTAAACTGACAGAGATCATATTGTTTTGAAATAAAGGGGGAAAATGGACGTACAAATACAGTACACTCAAACACACTGCTTACCTTCAACCACGTGTGACGAAGAAATCACAACGCGGATTGAGACTGATTGAGGAAGTATCCGTGTTAGTATCCTTTCGTGAAAAATGTCGCAGGAAAGTGCGCGCGGGTTAGTGTGAGGGCAATTGGGAGATAATTAAAACATGGAAGATAACTCTGAAATAACAATGAGTTCATTCCCTTCAGTTTTCGCCGTGCGCCATAAGGGATCCCATTCTAACTTCCGCAGACGGCCGGTTGAAGCCGTGAACATTTCAATCAAGTTCAGCTATAAACATCATCGTACAGCTTAGGTACGCTGTCAGTTTTCTTATATTAGCCTGACGTTTACCTGTGCCATAGCCACCACGAAAAAAATGTAGCCACCAAAAAGTTTCTTCGCTTGGATCCCTGACCCAGGATGTGACTTCCCCGATCACTCATGGGTTACCCGGACTAGGCACGACTTAACTAATCTGTGAACCGCACGAACGTCATCATTGAATACATTAAGGCGTCGTTCACTGCCTAACTTCATTGTGTTTACGTGAGTCTTCTGCTATCGCTACAAACTAAAAGTGTTGATATCAATGATAGAAATCAGCCAGCAGTGAAAGTAATAGGAACACATCGACAGTTAGGCGGAGCTCGCGGACCGCCATATCACGTGCTTCTGATATGTTTATGTTAGTCTTCTGCTATCCCTATCAGCTAAAAGTATTGATATCAATGCTATCAATGAAATCAGAAGCAGTGAAAGTAGTAGTAACACATCGACAATTAGGCGGGGCTCGCGGACCGCCATATCACGTACTTCTCAGTCTTCTTATATGTTTATGCTGAAATACCTCCACTGGTTGCCGGTTAAGTTCCGCTGCCAATACAAACTTGCCGTCCTTGCTTACCGTCATTTCACCGGATCCTTACCTCAGTACCTCTGTCAGCTGCACTCTCTACTTATCAGCCCTCCCGCAGACTGCGATCCTCTGATGAAAAACTTCTCAAAGTTCCTCTCCGGAATATGAAAACTACCGGCGAACGCGCGTTCAGCTACCTCGCCCCGACAATCTGGAACTCACTGCCTTCTGCCCTCCGTGATGTCCCCACACTGTCAGCCTTTAAGTCACGGCTCAAAACATACCTGTTCCGTCAGGCCTTTCCATAGATAACTGGGTCCCTCTGTCCATGTTCATGTGTGTGTGTGTGGGGGGGGGGGGGGGGGGGGGGTGCGCTCTGAGTCTGCTTTTCAGAGACGGGCGCCTTATAAATATGATGTATTATTATTATTATTATTTATGTGAGTCATCGACTATCGCTACAAACTAAGTATTGATATCAATGCTATCAATGAAATCAGACGCAGTGAAAGTAGTAGTAACACATCGGCAATTAGGCGAAGCTCTAGGAAGTCCATATATATACCTTTGATGTACACAGATTTTTTATTTATCTATTTGTTTTTTATGATTGTTTATCGCTCTCTCTCTCTCTCTCTCTCTCTCTCTCTCTCTCTCTCTCTCTCTCTCTCTCGGGAAACCCGGGTGGCCGAATGGTAGAGCTTTGGACTTCCAATGCTCGGGTCGTGAGTTCGTATCCCGGCTGGGGCCAAATATTTGTGCTGGCTTTTTCATCGTTGCCCCGTCTTTGATATCACCCGTATGTGGTGGAAAAGGACGTTAAACCCCCAAACACCCTTCCACCAACCCCCTCCCTCTCTCTCTCTCTCTCTCTCTCTGCACTTTTCTAAGAACAGATTGGAGTTCGTCTCCTCTCCTGAATACAGCCTAGTCTCATCAATCAACCCAATTTTTCCTAAAGAAGAATCCTTGACACTTTGATTTCTGGGGGCGACACACAGAAAGACAATTCACGTGGTCACGTTGACGTCTTTCTCTGAAAAAAAAAATCGAGCAACTTGGCAACTTGTCTGAAGAAGATTTAAAATACGGGCACTCGATTTTCGACTGTCTTCCTCCAAGCTCACGTGTTTCGGGGTGACCTAATAAAAAGGAAAGCTTTAACTTTGTTTTGTTTTGTTTCTTTCTTCTGAAATCATTAATTCTCGTTAAGTCATTAATCAGCTATGGCCGCATACACATTACTTCTCTGTCCGGGGATAGAACTTTTACTCCGGGGACATCTTTATCAGTGTCAATAAGTGGCCATGGTTTGGTATGCACGATGCCCGAATAGCCTTATCATCCATTTCCAACCCGCCCCTGTAGTGTAGGGCCTAGTTAACGCCATCATTCATCATCATTCATAATAAAAATTTCCCCAGCTTTCATGTCCTCCGTGTGTTCCATCTATGACCTGGGAGGAACACTACTGGAGCTGGCAAAGAGTTGGGGCAGAAAAAAATCTCAGTAAGTGGACATGGTTTGGTATGCCCATTTCCAATTTTTTTGGGGGGGATATAGACCAAACGTTTGCGTATACTCTCTCTCGTCCAGATAAGGTTGCTTTCGCGAAGGATAGGTGGTATTTTTGTTGTTGTTTGTTCGTTTATTTGTTGTTGTTTTCTTACTTTAAATGCATGATGTCTATGTGCAGAATCTAGCCGCGAAATAGTCCTTGTAGCTTGCGCGGCGTAAAGCACCAAATAACTAACTAACTAACTAACTAACTATGTGCAGAATCAACTCAGCTGTTCATATGTCGGAATGTAGAATTGCATCTATTCACTGTTGTTGTTGTTGTTGTTGTTGTTGTTGTTGTTGTTGTTGTCGTCGTTGTTGTTGTTGTTGTCAAGTTGTTGTTGTTGTAGTTGTTTTCCGTGCGCTGAGCATGTCGAGGGCAGTGCTCTAGCTTTCCAGCTGAGTTAAACATGGACCAGGGGAGGTAACTAAGAAATACGGGTGGTTTCTCTTGCGTCATCTGCTAGGGTTATTATTTGCCTGATTAACTTTGGCGGGAAAACGCGCAGATTTGATGTTATCAGAGGACTCGTAGTCGGTTAGGAAACAGATCTTTAAAAAAAAATCTAAGCATGTATATTTTTCTTTAAGCCATTGTTTCTTTGTTTGTGTGTTGATTTGTTTGTTTGTTTGTTGTTGTTGTTTTCTCTGTTCTCCCATTGTTTATTATGAAGGTTTTGTTTTTGGTTTATTTGTTAGTTACATCGTAAGTAACGTGTGTGTTTTTATGTTGTTTCCATAGTAATGGAAACAACATAATAGGACGGGCTAAAATTTCCACGTTCATAGGCAAGCATCTGTGGTACAAACGCACGTCACTGCCGATCTCCCGCAGAGACGATTATGCAAGTGTAACTCTGACAATGACGTAAGAAAACCTGCGTCATCGATGCTGGCATGTATGCTGTTCCGAACGCGCTTCTTCTCCTCACTGAGTGCCGTCTGTATGGATGTGTGTGTGTGTGTGTGTGTGTGTGAATTGTGTCCGGGCCCGTTTCTTCGAAAATACTCAACCGAATGGCTTCAAATTTGGGGTATCCAAATTTATCAAAATGTTACATTAGACGATTCAAGCGTGTGATGATTGCTTAAGTGATTTGGGAGTTATCGCCCTTTTGAGACAAGTTGGTTGTCTTTCGTGTACAGGCGTAATATTTATTTAAATCACTCAATTTTTTGGCAGTAGATAGCTTGAATACGGACTCTGAATTGACTCACTACTAGAAAATGGTCGCTCTTATAGTTTTCATGTAAACCGAGCCTGAGTTGACATTGCATGTGAACCCAGTTCAGATGCCTATTTCTCCGAAAATACTGAACCGATCGATTTCAAATTTGGGGTTTCTAAATGAATCAAGATTGTTGAATAGAAGGCCCGATCCAGGTACGATTGCACACATGATTTGCGAGTTATCGCCCTTTTCAGAATAAGTGGCTTTCTGGCGTTTAAAGGCGTAATATTTACCTAAACCACTCCATTTTTTGGACATAGATAGCATGAATACGGACTCTCAACTAAGTGAAGTTTGGAGGTTGTCGCTTTTATACTTTTGGCGTAAGCCGTACCTGATGAAAGTGCTGGTGAACACACTTTAGATCTCAAAATCGCTCCTACTATACATAGATAATGAGCCTGGGGTGCCATAAAAAATATACAAAAAAATTAGAAAAATTCACTGCAGCCGTTATCGTCAGTTGACTCGAAAATTTGTACTCACAGCACATTTCCTCTGCAAGCCACACGCCTCACAAACATCGAAGAAGAGACGCACGCGCACTGACGTAAAGTAAGTGCGTCATGTTTGATTGACGTGATGCTGTTTTTTCTTGGGGGTGTCTCGCCACTTTCTTTCGGAATTCCTCTGTTTGGAGACGTGGTGTTGTATTTTACTTATGCTATGTCGCCATCATCGTGCACTCGCAGAGATGATACGGGATACAACAGACTACAACTCCAATACTTTATGAACAGAATATGCGCGGAGAACAAATTCATGAAAGAAGAAGAATCCAGAACGCTGTGCAGGGGGGCTGCTTACGTCAGATCTAGAACATTCCTCAACTTACTGGAAGGCTCGAAATCTCTCCAAGGTGACGTAATCTACTGACGTTACTGCACCAGCATGTTCTGGGATGGTCTAGAAATTATTTTGCATCGAAATGCAGTATCTTTTCGCAAGAGTCTCTACAACTTGACATGTGGAAAGCGGGAATTTCAGTGGGTTTCGTTTTTGCCACTGACTCACACTCAGAAGCATAATGCAAAGATCTTGGAAACATAAAGATAGTTCACTTACCTCCCTTTGAGGGACAACGCGTAAGAGTTTGTCTGCGCGCATTAGCGCGCATCCCGCAGATCTACGCAGTTGTTTGACCCAACCCTACACTAGCCGCCGTAAAACATTTTAAGAAAATAAACAAAAACGAAGATGTCAGCGACTGCCAGGTGGTCTCCCCCCATATATTTCGCATGTGTTTTAGGCCTATGGAAAACATAAGTACTCTCAAAGTTCCGGAGGACGAAAGAAAGATCTAGTTTGGCTTTCACTGCTGTACGTAGGCTACGCAGTGCATTTCGTTCGATGTGTTCAAGTAAAACTAGTACGGAACACAGAAAGATCGAATGTGCGAGAGATCCAAAGATGGACGCATCCGCTGAATACTTCCTGCTAACTCAGCATTAATCATATCTGCGACCGACGATCCAGCAGATTCTATGTTGTGATATGGTTTTACAATGGTTAGAACGAAGTTCAGCCGGATGATTTTGTTCTCTGTGTGTGTGTGTGTGTGTGTGTGTGTGTGTGTGTGTGTTCTGAATTTAGATGCAGGTAGACGCTAGCACAATTTAAGTCACCGTGATTTGTAAAGTTGTCAGGGGAAAAAATTACGCTGTATCTGCGTCAGCCGCGTGTGTTTACTGTTAGTTTACACTGCATGCACACGTACCACTTGAGGTCTTTTTTTTTTCTTTTTTTTTTTTGGACAAGAAAGCGAAAAAAAATGTTTGTTTTTCAACAGGAATACCAAAAGAAGTATTTCCCCGTTTATATTTGTCTGTTATTTGAACAATTCGGCGCAGAACACAATTGCATGCTTTTGTGATCGCTTTCCACTTTCCGCCATGCTGTCACTATAGGGGCCAGATCTAGGATGCGCGCTAATGCGGGCAGACAACTCTTCGCGTTGTCCCGCTATATGTCTCTCTTACGACACTCTCTGGAGCACAGAGTCTTTCAGTGGAAAGTACCTCTGTGCACAGTGGGGAAATGGCGCTCACTGCGCTACCGTGACGGGCCTAAATTGTCTCGGTGCTCTCAAACACAAGGTCGCGCACTATGTCATCCTTGACCAGCTTTGAACCCAGAGGGATCCTCAGTGGCGCAAGTGATTAGCAGGCTGTCTTCAGAGTGAAAGTAGGCGTGTTTCTGAATCAGAGACATACATAACCTGTCTCTGTCTGAATGGACAGATCTATTATTACATTCAGTCCTAGAGCACGGGTGTGTATGCTTTTGTAATCGTCTCTTATTCCACCACAAGGCAGGTACGTGATCGTCTGCACCGTGCAATAATACTTGCCTGTAGAGTGCAACACCCTTGCCTGTCAGAGTGCAACCCCCTTGCCGTTTACTCACATCCTGTTGGATCAGTCTACCACGTAAACAGTGCCATCAAAGCGCAACAATAATTGTCCGCTGGCAAAGATTTTGCCCAAACGAAAAGTGGTCGGATATTCAAGACTTCGTTTCAAATCGAATCATATGACACACAAGTCTCTGCTTTTCTAAAAAAAAATTCGCCATTTTTAAAAATGGCGCTGGGTGTAAGCAGTCACATTTTCACGCCCCGCCGAAAAGGGACTGCACTCTGGAGTCTACTCTTACGAGGGCAGGAGTGACGCGTCTTTCTGATTCCAAGGTCTTTGCATAATGTGTGTGTGTGTGTGTGTCTGTGTGTGTAGGGGGAGGGGGGGTGCGTGCGTGCGCGCGCAAGCGCGCGTCTAAGGCGAGAGAGAGAGAGAGAGGGTCTCTTCTCCGATACCAGTAAGCAATCGTCTGTCAGTCAGGTCTGCGGGAAGTAACTCTGTCAAAGGGGAACGACTTTATTACAAGAATTCATTCACCCATGTAGAACCTCGCATACGCCAACAAGTTGTGACGTCAACCAGCTAGGCGAGCTCACACGACCTCATGTGTTTGGGTTTTTGCAAGTGCATAGAGGCACGATAAGGGTTTTCAGTACTTTCTTTATGTCAGCATGCTTGATGTCAGAGAGCTTGCGTTCCGGCGTGTGCGCGCGGGCTGCATACATGACACAACGACTACGACTGTGACTACAGCAGGTCATTGAATGGAAACAACATATTGGGCTGGTGGCCATCTTGTTTAGCTGCACGACGGACGACGCAAGACGTTCCCTCAGAACAGGACATCGACAGCATCTTCCTCAAGAATCACACACACACACACACACACACACACACACACACACACACACACACACACACACACACACACACCTCTCTCTCTCTCTCTCTCTCTCGGGGAGCCGGGGTGGCCGAATGGTAGAGCGTAGGACTTCTAATGCTCGGGTCGTGAGTTCGCATCCCGGCTGGGGTCAAATATTTGCGCTGGCTTTTTCATCGTTGCCCCGTCTTTGATATCACCCATATGTGGTGGAAAAGGACGTTCAACTCCCAACTACCTACCCTCTCTCTCTCTCTCTTTCTCTCTCTCGTGTCTGGAACGAACGTTCTGGTTATTTCCAGCGCATCGTCTGGAACCAGAGAATACCCCCTAGGCGGGAGAAAGCGCGCGCGCTTCTTTTTGTCGCACGTGCGTATTTTGTGTACGTATGCTTTCTACGTCATCAGCATAAATATAACGATGAGTCAAGATCACCCTCAAAATGGTTGGTGCGATCTAAGTGCCCCGCAAGATCTGACGCGCATGCAGTGTAGCGAACGTCGTTACCTTTCTCTAGATTGCGTGATGCGTAAGTAAAGGAAGGTTATTCACGCCAGAAGATTTCTTCGCCTACTAGAACTGTGTGTTTTACGCCTGGAAGTCTCGTTGCCCATAACACACGTGCTTCCCACCGCCCTCTTTGTTGTTGTTGTTTGTGGTGGAATGTTCGTTTGTTTGTTTGTTTGGCTTGTGTGTGTGTGTGTGTGTGTGTGTGTGTGTGTGTGTGTGTGTGTGTGTGTGTGTGTGTGTGTGTGTGTGTGTGTGTGTGTGTGCTTTGAATATTTGTTTGTTTGTTTGTTTGTTTGTTTCTGGGTTTTTTTCCCGACGCACTCAGGTTAATGTGTCTTTATTCTTTTTCCGTAAATTTATCTCCTGAGCGAAAATAACATTAATATTAAACGGAAAAATCAAAATACAAATAAACCCAACAGCTAAGACTCGAGAAGAAAACGAAGGCAAATTATGCACCGTCTCCTTCGAAATGCATTGCCAACTAAACATTGCATTGTAATTTGCGAAAGTCACGGTTGCTGATCTTTTGCACACTGATAGCTGTGCTGATGTTGCTCAGTGTGAATTATTGCGTATGGTTCATGTGAGCATGCAACTTGGGTTCCGGTCGCTCGCGGCGAGTTGGGCCAAGTAATTTTATAAAGTCCCTATCCTTATGCCGGGCACATCACAATTTTTTTTTTAATCTTATCTATTTGTGTAGTTAGTTAGTTAGTTAGTTAGTTAGTTAGTTAGTTAGTTAGTTAGTTAGTTAGTTTGTTTGTAGAGCAGCATTAACTTTACCTAACGTTACATTTCGTATGTCTGTGCCTACTAAAACGATCGACGAACCTATCTTTGTTTTGTTTCGTCAATAAAGTTAGTTGGTTTTTTTTAAAAATCGGGTTTCCATGGTTTCCCTTCCACTGAAACCATTTTCTTGCCTATTGTATTTTATTTTTTTACAACCCGTAACCAGAACAAAGACATTATTAAATGCCACTGTCGGGTCATATCTTCGTTCGTTCAAAATGTCAGCCGATGTAAATAGTAACTACAGGCGCTGTAGGAACCATCTCAGGAAGTCGCACTGCCATTGGGCGGTCGGTGGTCTAGTGATTAAGAGACTTGTCATCAATGCGAGAGGTCAGGGGTTCGAGTCCCACTCGGGGCAAAGAATTTCTCCTTCTCGGATGTGGCACCGTTCATTCGGGCCGATAGTACTCCGGCTTCCTCCCCCTCTGCTTTGGAAATGTCAGTTCAGCCCACAAAATTGGAAAAATAAATGCAATTCTAAATTCCGAAATTTAAAATAGCTGAGCTGACCCTTCGCACCACGTGATTGTAATGTGTTTATGTCCAGTGTGTGAGAGAATGCGTGTGATTCACGTAAGCGTGCGTGTTGGGTTCAGTTCGCGGCGCTTTGAGCCGATTCACGAAATTGGGTAAAGCGCCTATACAATACTTATTATTGTATCTGCGAATAACCGATAATCGTATTATCACCCGTGGTATGGTTATCCCTAACTCGTGCTGCTCGGGTCGTGAGTTCGAATCCCGGTTGGTGCCAAATAGTTGTGCTGGCCTTTCTCTCGCTGCCTCGTCTTTGATATCACCCTTATGTGGTGGAAAAGGACGTTAAACTCCCAAACACCCACCCAACCATCCGTAACTCGTGCACCAAGCCAGTGATAGAGGTACGACCTCGACCGATTAGCCACGTGAGTGGGGTTAGGTTATCCCATTTGTCTTGTTTTGCCTTGTCTTGTCGTCGGGCCTTGCCATATGCCTTACCTTGTTGTCTAACACTGCCTTGCCTTTATGTCTAGCATTGCCTTGCCTTGTCTTGCCTTGCCTTGTTGTCTAATACTGCCTTGCCTTACCTTTTTGTCTAGCATTACCTAGCCTTGCCTTGTCTTGCCTTGCCTTGCCTTGTTGTCTGGCATTGCCTTGTCTTGCGTTGAAGCCTAGCATTGCCTAGCCTTGCCTTGTTGTCTAGCATTGCCTTGCCTTGCCTTGTCTTGCCTTGTCTTGCCTTGCATCGCGTTGTAGTCTAGCATTACCTTGCCTTGCCTTGTAGTCTAGCTCTGACCTGAAACTCCGTCAGAAGCAAACAGTACCCTATAATCGTCTGTGAGTGTAAACATGTTTACGCGGGAAGCCCGACGTTGTTTTGAACACTGCGACCAATTAAGGCTGCCCGTTGCATGGGCTAGAATAATCGTGCAGGTTTGAGTGGCTAACCCACAGCGCACTGCCATTAGCATGTCTAAGCCTGGACAACGATAGCAACAAACGCAAAGTGCAGATCAGTATCCCCGTTCTCGAAAGTTGCTAAACATTATAATGACCAAGCCGAAAACTAGGTGCAGGGCCGACGTTTATCATATTTATTATTTACAATGATCAAGGTTCACAAGATGGACTATATTTTGTTTATCAGTTTCCAAACAGTTGATTTGCTTCCACCTCCTGTTCGGTTGATCGAATGCGAATTGTTGTTTTTTTGTTTGTTTGTTTTTTGTTTTGTTTTTTTTTGTTCCAAGAGCAAGCATTGTAAACATCGGTGAAACACTAGACATTTTATAGCGTCTAACGTGCTTTCTTGAGTGAGCTTAATACACTAGTTGCATACCACTGACGGACGTTCGCGAATTTGGTTAACAATGATATTCACGTGACACGTCAGCGTTCGTTATAATTGATAAGTTTGAAGACGTATGATCTGTAGCGACAAACACGTCATCAGCTGCATTTCTGTCAGTCATTTTGACTTTAGCGAATTCGGTTAACAATAATATTCACACGTCAGCGTCCGTGTTATTAGTATGAAAACATTAATTTTAACGACAAGCACGTCATTGACTGCATGTCTTCCTGCCATTTAGACATGTGGTCTTCTTTTATTAGCAAAATCTTTTCGCAAACTGCTCCATTATCCCCGATCATCTCTTTGTTTTCAAAACAGAATTACAGCAAAACCTTCAATGGATTACATTTAAATTGCAGAAACACGGTTAACTCCACACAGGACAGAAGAAGACTATTAATATTAAAATCACAACACGTGGCAGAACTACCTGATGCTGCAAACTTCCCGACTGGGTTGAATGAGCGTCGGGAACACTCGCAGAGTCTCTCTCTCTCTCTCCCCCCCCCCTCTCTCTCTCTCTCTCTCTCTTACCGTTGACAAACTGATAAAGTTTCATTTCATTTCAAAGTTTCATTTCATTTCATTTCATCTCTCTCTCTCTCTCTCTCTCACACACACACACACACACACACACACACACACACACACACACACACTGTAGCTTGTTGTGACTGACCTATTTGCAATGTTTTCGTATTGGCCCCAGTGATGTTTGTGCCAACCATCAGCACTGAAGCAGTTTTATCAAGATGTGTATATATACTTATTTGTATTGTAATGATGATGATGATGATGATGTGTGTGTGTGTGTGTGTGTGTGTGTGTGTGTGTGTGTGTGTGTGTGTGTGTGTGTGTGTGTGTGTGTGTGTGTGTGTGTGTGTTATTTCAGTTTTCCCATCCTATATATACCTTTTTTGAAAAACTTATTTTGCAAGTAGAATTAGCATTGTATGTTTCTTCCGTTAAATTGTGTTTTTAGCACAGTAACGGCAACTGAGCTTGGAAACGACCATTGCACCAATAGCTTCTACCGTGGGTACATAAAGCATCAGTGCCTTTGTCATTATCATTGACCCAGCTGCTACTGAACAGTTATAAACTTCACTGTAGGCAACATAGGCTTGAACTCCCTTAAGGCCATTGAAACGTGCTGAGTTAAACGCCATTCAAAAACCTGAAACATTAATGAGCTACGTCAGTCATACCACGTCAAACCGCGACAAACATTTGACCATAACGTCGTCCACCTAACATAGTGGTTGTGTATGTCGTACTGAACACACCTCTAGCACTGTAGCCCTGTACTGCCGACTGTCTCAATCCAGGCCTGCCTGCTATTTTCACCGCGGCTCCGGCACCGAGCCAGCGAGCTTCACCCAGCATCGATTGCTGCGCTATTTTTAACTTCTTCTGCTGCAGCAGCAAAAACAACCAGGTGCTATTTTAGGGCCATGTAACCTGGAGACTCGCTTGGCCATGCTATTTGCAGGAAGGGGAGAGCACTAGCATAGGCAGGCAGCGCAGGGCGCGCGCGCGCGCGCTACGTCAGGCGGCGCTAGTTTTCATCTTTCTTCGCGTGCATAGCGCGAGGGACTTACAGAACCGAGATGGAATCTTTTGCCGTCATCTCTGACGTGGGCTTTTGTCTTAGCAGATTAAAGCTGATGGTGGATAATCAATTGGGGTAAAAGGTCTACCTTAAAAAAAGTATTAAAATCAATAACATAAAAGTAAAAGAACTGACGGAAGAAAACCTGCACGACCGACCGAACGGCTGCCCGGAGCCCGGCCAACGGAAGACACACTGAGTGAAGAAGTCCGGCGGGCTAAAGATAGCAACGATTCAGCAAGGCGGACTTGGTGAGGCCAACTATGATCAGTTTTGCTGGGCTGCTCAGATGAAAATATCATATTCAGACGGTTTTAGTCAGTAATATTCTAGTTTTTAATGAGACTGGATCTGGCCGGCAGTTGCAGAGACTGAGGGTTCAGGAACTTCAGTGACCACCGAGGAAATCACTGATCTTCACTGATCTCAGTGCCTCCCCGACCGGGTCCCGCAGTTGTCAGTGCCGGAACACTGTGACACAGACTGAGACCAACTAACTGACGCCTTTGCCGGCCGTTGTCAGAACTGACAGTACGGGTGGGTGGGGTGGGTATTTGGGAGTTTAACGTCCTTTTTCCACCACGTATGGGTGATATCAAAGACGGGGCAACGAGATAAAAAGGCCGGCCTGTACAAATATTTGACCCCAGTCAGTCGAGATTCGAACTCACGACCCGGCCGAGCATTGAAAGTCCAACGTTCTATCATTCGGCTATCCCGGCTCCCCCTCAGCCGGAACAGTACGGACAACTGAATCAGAATATATTATCGTAGTGGTGGTATGTTATGAGTCATCAATAGTCAGTCACGGAGCCACCTCATCACAGCATTGTAACACAGAACCTATACACAATATACCTATAGCTGGTCGTGTGCGTTTCTGATTTTTTGAAAAGGAAAAAAAAAAGAAGAAGAGAATGCCATGCCAACCATGCTCACTCTGTACGGCCGAGTACTGACCTGTTTTCGTTGTGTGCTGATATTGTTCACCGTTGTACGCCGAGCTCAGCACGTCTCTTTTTCTTCTTTTTTTTTTTTTCGTGTGTGTGTGTGTGTGTGTGTGTGTGTGTGTGTGTGTGGTCTTCCCCTATACATGTTATATTCCTCCCCCAGTCAGTACGCGCAGCCTCGGCGGTCTCTGAAAGCGTCCACGTCAGTGACTGACAAGTCAAGTCATTTTCCGACAAAAGACGACATTTTTACCTCTCTCGGCCGGTGCCACTGTGCTCGTGAGTTGCCGTCAGTATCTGAACCTATCTCGTACTGATGATCAGTAGGCAGAAGTGGGACTGAATACAGCTAGCTCGGTATATGCACTGCCGGTACTGATGTCAGTACCAGCGATTCGATCATCAGTCAGTGGTGCACGAGCAATCTTCTCGACATACTTAAAGTCTCAACACGTACAACAACGTGTGGAGAACTTTTCATCAAATGGCGTTGAACTGATCTGCGCCATCAGCGGAACAGTCAATCACTTGGGTCACGGTATAGGGGCGGTCGGTGGTCTAGTGGTTAAGAGACTTGTCACCAATGCGAGAGGTCAGGGGTTCGAGTCCCACTCGGGGCGAAGAATTTTTCCTTCTCGTATGTGGCACCGTTCATTCGGGCCGATTGTCGGGGGTTCTCTCCGGGTACTCCGGCTTCCTCCCCCTCTGCTTTGGAAATGTTCAGCCCACCAAATTTGAAAAAATAAATGCAATTCTAAATTCAGAAATTTAAATACTGAGCTGAGCTGACCCTTCGCACCACGTGATTGTAATGTGTGTATGTCCAGTGTGTGAGAGAATGCGTGTGATTCACGTGAGCGTGCGTGTTGGGTTCAGTTCGCGGCGCTTTGAGCCGATTCATGAAATTGGGTAAAGCGCCTATACAATACTCATTATTATTATTATTATTATATTATAGCATCTGCGACCATTGTGGTGATTCCAGGGTCTTGTGCTGGTGTTTTTCCTGATTTTTGTTGAACTAACCCATCCCATCGGCCAGCACTCAGAGGATCGCAATGAAAAAAGAAGAAAAATCGCCCGGCAGAGAGTGAGTGAACGGAGAAAATACTAGCGAAGCTGACCCAGTCGGCCTGAGATGAATGGCGTCGAGCGTTCTGTCGGTGCCCAGATCATTGGAAAAGGAGTAGCGGCAGGGTATAGGAGAAGGGGGCCGGGGAAGGGGAGGGGGTAGAGGGGAGTTTCAGTGGCGCAGATGCTAGAGGGCCAAAGCCCTTTTCACTGGGGTCATCGACCTCTGTCGACCCAGTTCCCCGTTCCCCCTTTCCCTCCTCTGTAGTGTGACGTAGGTAGTGTTCTACTTGCAAGAACAGCGTCATCTAAATTTGCATTTAATTCGATTTCTAGCCCCGCGCTGTAGGTTTCCTGGCAAATACTTGTATCACAGAGGGGACGTTTTAGAATAATCTAGAATTTACGCTGCTCTGGTCGCCTAGGATCATAACTGTGGAGATTTTCATGTTTCGTGTGCACGTTTTAGTTTGTTCCTGGTTCACTAGCACCTCAGTCTCTTCTAAATTGTTTTATTTTAGTCGGTGCTCACCAGCACCCTCAAAGAACGCTCAGCTATGAGACGACGGAAACTAATGTTGACCTCATTTTATCGTCCTAAAACATCTGGTGGACAGCTCGTAATGGGCTTGACAATACAATGTACTCTGTATGATTCTGTATTTGGAACAAAGAAAATCCCAATACTTATTCACATCACGTGTTGTTGTTGTTGTTTTTGTTTTTCTTTCTTTTAAAACTGTTAAAACATCTCCTCAAGGTTTATTTGCATTGCTCACTTATCACATCCTTTGCTTTTCCCACTATTGTTCTTTACATATTGGTCATTTTTTAGTATTGCTTGATATGCATGTATGTAGTAGCATGGTCGTGTGTGTGTGTGTGTGTGTGTGTGTGTGTGTGTGTGTGTGTGTGTGTGTGTGTGTGTTCTACTTAGTTGGAGCTTACTTTGTGTATATAAGCAGCTTATCAAGGACAACATGTAAGACAGGTCTGCGCACCTAATCCTTTGTCCTTGTAAAATAAAGTTTCGTTCGTTGGTTGGTTCGTTCGTTCGTTGGTTCGTTCGTTCGTTCGTCCTGTTCACCCGACTCCAATACAGGATGTCAGTAACCATACGTTTCAGCGCTAATGCTTCAGGCCGAAGGACACAAATACACAGGGCCTCAAAATGCCTATATATTCCCTATTAGCCTCAGGCATCATGATCACCCCTAAAAATGCTTCAATCTAGAAACAGTTACTACCATGAACAGAACATTCAAAGGCACGCACCTGATAAAAAAAAAATGAATGTCTCCTTTCCGCTCAGGCCTCACTGGAGTAATGCACGTCTACAAATTTCTGTTTAGGCCAGAGAGGCAGTTCGCACAACTCCGCTTGTCTCACTTGTGTTTAAACTCTGTGCAAAAAGTCCCAGCATCACTGGCAGCTTGCCTCTTTGTGTGACCGCATGGCATGCACCTTGACCTGCATAACACAAAAATCACGTAAAAATCACGCTTTTTCATGACAACAAAAATCACTACAGACTAGCACACTCGCCAAACAGGGTACCCCAGTTAAACACCAAACATGACCCCGCGGTCAATTTGTGTCCTTACGCCTTCATTGTTACCAGGCTTCACAGAAAACTTCTGCTTGGGGACTGTTGCCCTTTTGAGTGCACCTAGACACTCAACACAGATACTGAGATAGAACCCTGATTACAAAACGTCCTGATGACGTCCGCTGGCTGAGCGAACAAAAATTCAAACGGCTTGCTGTTCCTCGGCGACTCAAGGCTGGGTCTTTGGGGGATTTCTGTCGACGTTGACGTCACTCGACAGTTTCTTTGCTTTGCTTCCACCACCGTTCTTTACCAAACTCCAGTGAAATGAACGTCACAAACCGGCCCATCTGTGGTATTTACGGAGTGCCCATGGCCCATTGGCGGGTACAGTACTTCGGATTGCTAAACAGGGGCATAGCTGGAACCACACCATGCACAAAGTGCATGTGCGACCACGAATGCAGAAGAACTCCACTGAAAAGCACTCTTTCATTCCACAATGAAACACAGAACTTGCAGAACACGTCATTAATAACCAACGAAATTATTGACAAAATGAACAGTATTTCTAAAATTATATACAGGTTGGTACGCTGATGAGAACAGTCCCGGCAATTCAATGCAAAACTTGCTCGAAACTTGATCTGAAAAAAATATACTGATCTGCGTCACTCATGTGTATTTGGCCGGTCAGTACCACAGGCC
This sequence comes from Batillaria attramentaria, assembly GCA_018292915.2. Taxonomy (NCBI): domain Eukaryota; kingdom Metazoa; phylum Mollusca; class Gastropoda; family Batillariidae; genus Batillaria; species Batillaria attramentaria. Next base: position 242,298 of record JACVVK020000362.1, read on the forward strand.
ACCCCTTATAGTGTGCGTAGTGAACACGTTTAATCACTGCATTTCATACTCCAGTTCTTTGAGTGTGAACGCGATGTAGTGTTGTGACGTCAACTGTGACAGAATCCATCTGTGACGTAATGGTTTTAGGAGTCTGGTGCACGAAAAGAGATTAAACTAAGTCTGAGAGTAAGCTCTACTCTGACTTATTACGCTCGGAGTATTTTCAGCGTGTATTGTCGTCCAGTCCCTGACATCAGTAGTCATAAACTTACCCTAATCTCCTTTTATGCATCCCATACCAATTTTTCAGTCTCACTTTACTTAAGTTAGTCTCTGACACATGAGTCTGAGTCTCTCTCTAAGCACCGTTTAGTCCCTGAAATAATTGTAAACTTGCACTGGTCTCCGTTTATGCATCTCGTACTAATCATTTAGTCTCAGCTTAGTCACGCTAGTCCCGGACTTAACACATTTCGTACCGCGTATGAGTATCCATGTTTTTTTACCCTTTTTTTGTTTTGTTTTGGTTCTATGTGCGAAAATCAGGCAAGATTAACGGTTCCTTGGTGGCTCTCACTGCAGCAAACACGAGTATAATCAATGTGCAACACTCCCACTAAACCAAATTTAAATCCATGAAGACATAAATTAATTATAATTTTTTTATTGAGCCCCAAACTTACTTGGTAGGAGTTAAGTTAAGTCCTTGTCTTTATTCAAACATCAGACTGCAGAGGTCCGCACGAGACTTCGACCTTTAACCTCGCCGTCCTGGAAAGACAAACAGAGCCATGGTCTGAGCTGGCAATAATTGGTTTCGTATTCAGATACTGTTACTGTCCTTGCCACTGGGGGCGGTTGGTGGTGTAGTGGTTAAGACTCTCGCCACCAATGCGAGAGGTCAGGTTCGATTCTCACTCGGGGCATCGAAAGTTTCCCTCTAATTGGTGGCACCGTTCATTCGGACCGATTAGTCAGGGATTCTCTCCGCGTACTTCGGGTTCCTCACCCTCTGTTTGGATATTTTCAGGTCACAAACATTTAAAACAAATTCAAGTCTAAATGCCGACACTAAAACTGCTGAGCTGACCCGTTCTTGAGATATTTCGCATATTTTGCACACACACACACACACACACACACACACACACACACGCACACACACACACACACACACACACATACACACACACACACACACACGCGCGCGCGCGCGCGCGCGCGGACGTACGTAGCTGATCGCAATAGCCCGCTTTCCCACTTCGTGGGCAGGGGGTTAACTAGTACTGGTAGTGATTCTGGCAACGGAATTGGTCTTGCGTGACACGTCTTTGGACAGAGTCAGGCATTTTTGGTAAACCAAGAAACAAGCTACAACCGCCCCCTGTAGTGTAGCAGTTAGCAATTCGGACCATGAACCGCGAGACCCGGGTTCGAGTCCCAGCCGAGGCAACGGGATTTTTTTTTTTTTTTTTTTTTTACCTACTAGTAGGTCGGCTCCTAACCAGAGCGGGTGTGCTATGGGCCCAATAGGGAGGCTGTTGCCACACAGCCGAGATTCACCCACTTCAGTGACAGGTGCAATTTTGGGGGGTGCTTCCCTTGGTATGACACGTCTGATGATGTGAATAATGACACGGCCGGCACCGCAGGTGCCGTATGCCCGGGCCTGGTTAACGCCGGGATATTAATGACAGGAAGCATGGAATGCGACCATGTCCCACAGTCCCAAACCACACGGACCTCCATACTATCATCTTGCCATAATCCTCATCACCACCATCCTCATCTCCATAAAAAAAAATTGCCCCCAGCTTTCGGGCCCTCCGTGGATTCCACCCATGATCTGGGGAGGAACACCACTGGAGCTGGCAAAGAGTTGGGGCAGCAACTACAACAAAAACAACAACGAAAAAAAGAAACAGGCTACTACACAAGCGCTATTTTGATGATTACACACTCGAACATCGAAAAGGACAAGCAAGCAATGAATGTGTGTAGTATAATTATGCTCCACCGGAGTTTAACATTAATTTTTTTTAGGTAAACTGAGAAACAGGCCACCACGAAACCAACACAAGTCCGAGTGTTTGAATAACCAAGTAAACATCAATCGATAGTCATTTCACAGGGGAGGTATGCGTGCACTTAGCATCAATGTTGAAAACACTTGAGTGTTTCCCCAATCAACCCGCGCTTACCCCTGGGTTCAAGAAACCCCACACGCACAGGTCACACGTGGGAGTAGCTCTTTTGATAACTTCCGGGTTAGTTGGCTTCAACTCTCAACAGCCTCCCTCCGCCCCCTCGCCCCCTACCCCCCTCAAAAAAAATCATCCACCCATCCTTTCTAATTTTTCTGGTGATAATTTTCTCTCTCTCTCTCTCTCTCTCTCTCTCTCTCTCTCTCTCTCTCTGTATTTCTTCTTTCCCAACCCTTTCGGGGAGCCGGGGTGGTCGAATGGTAGAGCGTTGGACTTCTAATGCTCGGGTCGTGAGTTCGATCCCGGCTGGGGCCAAATATTTGTGCTGGCTTTTTCATCGTTGCCCCGTCTTTGATATCACCCTATGTGGTGGAAAAGGACTTAAACCCCCAAACACCCACCCACCCACCCAACTCTTTCTGGAAATTGGCATGGCTTTCCCCGTTTGAAGCGTGTCGCAACAGAGCAGCGCCACTCACCTACCTGTTTTTAAAGTTTGCTGGTGTAGGAAAGTGGGAGAGCCCGAAGAGATAGCCCTGATAAAGCCAGAAAAAAATTCACATTGCATGATATTAGGCCCGTTTACACCTGCCAAATTTACCGGGTTGTGGGTTTACATTTACCCAACCCGGGCTAAAAGCGACGCGGGTTCAACTCTGCTACGGACGACGGCCAACCCGCATTTCAAATCTAAACATGCAGATGACGTCATGATGCTTTCGTCAAGGCAATGACGGCGGGTATGACGTAAGTTTTCCTACGTCATTGTCAGGGTTAGACTTGCAGAGAATGTAGTGTGAACGCTATTGACACGAGTCCCACCCGAGTCGAGGTAAACTCCGCTTGAACCCTGCGCATCACACATCACAGACCGACCTGGGTTCGAACCCATGCTCCTACGTGACAACGGTGACGGTGGTTTAAGAACGCGCCTGGGTAGTCGGGAGAGCCGACATCGCCCCTTTTTACCATGAAATGACGTCACTGGCGTGCTGTGCTTTGCCAATACACGAGAGAAATTGAAATAACTTTATTTGAAAACGGTGGAAGTTTTGGTCTTGCAGAGAGAGAGAGAGAGAGAGAGAGAGAGAGAGAGAGAGAGAGAGAGAGAGTATAAGAATGATTGTGTTCTGTTTTTAGCCCAGCGTTCAGCTTATGAATGAACTCCTACGCTATTTCTTAATTCTTAATTAATTTAAATTAATATAATTAGTTGAATCTGTGATTGATATTGATTGTTCTTAATTATTTATTTGTTGATTTATACTGAGCCTATTTTATTTCGCAGTTGCCCGTTTCGGGAAGTATAAGGTGCATTTGAATTTGAGAGTAAACGGGCAGGGCTTTGGCCAGTGGTCTTGGCGAGTGGAGCTATTCAAGAGTATCCGGTTTGTATGTTGTGTTCGGTTGTGATCCTATTTCCGTAATTGTTGCTGTGCTGACTCCTGGATTGAAAAACAAGTTGTCTGCTGTTATCTACAGAGCTGTAGTGGCGCAAAGACTTGAATTATTGGTCCAATTAACTTGTTTAAAGGCCCTAATATTAAGATTTTTAGGTTCACAGACCATTCCCAGCTGTCTTCGTTTTGTTTAGCATCACACCACTAAGAAACATGCATAAACCGGTCCCCGTAGTGTAGTGGTTAGCACTTCGGCCCATGGACCGGGAGACACGGGTTCGAGTCTCAGCCGAGGCAAGCGGGATTTTTCCGTGTGCTATGGGCCCAATGGAGAGGCTTTTGCCACACAGCCGAGATTCACCAATTTCACGGGTGCGACTTTTGGGGTGCTTCCCTTTGTATGACACGTCTTATGATGTGGATGATTACACGGCCGGCACCGCAGGTGCCGTAATTCCCGGGCATGGATTACGCCGGGATATTTATGACAGAAAGCGTGGAATGCGGCCCTGTCCCGCAGTCCCAAACCACACGGACCTCCATAGCATCATATTACCATCATCCTCATCCCCATCATCATGCATAATAATAAAAAAAAATTGCCCCAGCTTTCGAGCCCTCATGAAAACGAGTGATGTTCGTGATTTTTGTGTTCTGTAGGTCAAGGTGCATGCCAGGCGGTCACAAAAAGAGGCAAGCTGCCAGTGAAGCTCGGACTTTTTGTACAGAGGTGGGACACAAGTGAGGCAAGCGGATTTGTTTCAACTAGCTCTCTAGCCTAAAAAGAAAGTAGACGTGCATTACTCGAGTGAGGCCTAAACGGAAAGGAGTCTGTTCATGGTAGTAACTGTTTCTAGACTGAACATTTTTAGGGGTGACTATGACGCCTGAGGCTAATAGGGAATATATAGGCCTTTTGAGACCCTGTGTATTTGTGTCCAAGCTCAGTTGTTCCAAAATAAAAGTCTCTATATATAAACCTAGGAATGGCAGCACTAGCGCCTTCTGAAAGCGAGTCTTCTCGGACTGCATTCCTTACATATTCTAGTCACCCATTGCAAGATTCCTGGCTGGGGCCAAATATTTGTGCTGGCCTTTTTCTCGTTGCCCCGTCACCATTAGTGGTTGAAAAGGACGTTAAACCCTCAAACACCCACCCATCCCCATACATTGTAAGGTTATGCGGTAGGTGTCTGGAGTGGGTGAAGTTCATCATCGTCCAACCTCTTCAAGGGTTATTTATAAGACGGGCGCGCTGTCGGGATTTGAACTCTAGACACTCTGCTTTGGAAATGCTCAGCCCACAAAATTTGAAAATAAATGCAATTCTAAATTCCGAAACTTAAATAGCTGAGCTGAGCCTTCGCACCACGTGATTGGAATGTGTTCATGTCCGATGTATTAGAGAATGCATGTGATTCACGTGAGCGTGCGTGTTGGGTTCAGTTCGCGGCGCTTTCAGCCAAGTCGAGAAACTGAGTAAGTCGCCCAAACAATACTCAGTTGTTATTATTATTATTATTATTATTATTATCATATAACACTCAGATCTCGAGTCTGCAGATATCAGGATGTCATGCTGTGAATACCATACCTGTTACTATTTGGTCAGTTGATTAGTCGATTGGCTGGATGGGTGGGTGGGTTGGTGATTCGTTTGGTTGGTTGGTTGGTTGGTTGGTTGGTTGGTTGGTTTCACTACTTGAGATATTAACGTTCTCTCCCACAACGTAAATGTGATATCAAGGACGAAGAAAAGCCAGCTCGACTTCTTTCTTTTTTCATCTTTATTTGCGCTCAAACTCACATTCCCAGCACTATATAAATCCAGTGTGTAACATTTCCCCTATCCTATTTCCCCTATCCTGTTTCCCCACGAGTTTTTTTTTTTTTTTTTAAACAAAAATCCAAAATTGCACTGTGTTCTATAACCGGCTGTAGATATTACTATTCATAGCAACAAGAGAATGGATTTAGAATGCGAAAGTATTAAAGCTTTTTTCAGAATTGCACCCTTGGCAAGAGATGTGTATATAGATATGTTTATAGAAAGAGAACCGGTGCAGATTAGAATAGCAGACAGATGTCAGGATTGAAACTTGAGAATCCGTTTTCCCTTCAGCTCCCCATTGTCACAAAGCACGTACGCAACAGACACGGGTAGAGTGCATTCACTGAGAACTTGTCTGAGCACTGTGAGTGGTTTTTGTATTTCGCTTGGACGCTGAAATTATCCGCGGGGCTTATTATGTTATAGTAAATTTAGACAAATATTTTTTTTCTTGAAATTCTGTACAGAAATTATTTTCTGTACAGCATGTCATGAGCATGTCTTGTTTATGCTCAAACTGTTTTTCTGTACTTTCATCAGCGCAACAAAATAAATCAGTTTAAACCCCCCCCCCAAAAAAAAAAAATCGAAATGAACTATAACAATCCGGTCTGGCCTCGTTGATTGATTGTTTGTGTGTTTTCACTGGAGCTGCCGCGACATGATCACTCTGGTGCCCTGAACCTGTTGCCAAGAAACTGCTGTAAACTCACTAGATCATGTAATGAAAGATGTCTTCATTGAAGTAGTATCTTACTATACGTTAATCTGAATAATCATGTCAGGTGTGTGTGTGTGTGTGTGTGTGTGTGTGTGTGTGTGTGTGTGTGTGTGTGTGTGTGTGTGTGTGTGTGTGTGTGTGTGTGCTTGAGAGAGAGAGAGAGAGAGAGAGGGGGGGATGTTTGGGGGTTTAACGTCCTTTTCCACCACATACGGTTGATATCAAATACGGGGCAACGATGAAACTGCTAGCAGAAATATTTGGCCCCAGCCGGGGGGGGGTGGGGGGGGGGTAGAGAGAGAGAGAGAGAGAGAGAGAGAGAGAGAGAGAGATTCGATCAGTAATGTTTCTTTATGTTTGCCTTTTTTTTTTCTTCTTTCTTGTACTTTCTTTTATTTTTGCTATTGTGGTCTCTTTTTTTTAATTATTGCAGCAGTTTGGTTAAATCACTTCCGTTGGAAAATAAAGTTCGTTCGTTCGTTCGTTCGTTCGTTCGTTCGTTCGTTCGTTCGTTCATTCGTTCGTTCATTCGTTCGTTCGTTCGTTCGTTCTTTCAGTTAGATAAAGATTTGCAGCCAGTTATCGCTCAAGTTGCAATTGTTGTTGTTGTTGTTCTTTTGTTTATTTTTATCGTGGGCGATGCATCGCTGAACCTTTGATCGAAGTATCCCGTCACGGATGAGTTAAACAGAAAAAACACGGTTCCAGCCAAAACTAGCAGGAAGAAGGTAACGACACCCTCTATCTCTCCGTGATCTCTGAAGCGTCTGAAGTGTACTGACAGACACGTGACAGAAAGACACAGGTCACCACTAAAACAGTCCCCCCCAAAACAGCATCCTCCCTAGCAATAAGCCAACACAGTTTCCTGTTGCAGCTTGGTATGACCTAGTGGTACAGTTTTAATTATTAGCCCCATTGGCTTCCTGCATCGTGTACCATACTTCATCTGGGTACACGAATACACAAATCGTTTTTCTTCCGATTCTTTCTTCTCTGTGTGTTGGCATCATGCACTGATCACTTTGGGGTGGAAGGTTGTGTGTGTGTGTGTGTGTGTGTGTGTGTGTGTGTGTGTGTGTGTGTGTGTGTGTGTGTGTGTGTGTGTGTGTGCTCGCTGTTATTTGGCTCTGTATACTTTCACTGCAAGCGGACGTCACGTCAGTCACGAGGCACCTTGGTAACCAGACTATGTCAATAATTCTCAAAGTGTTCTCTTTTGCCCGGCACTGTGTCTTCAATAAGAGAGGAAAGCCCTGTTGATGTGTGTGCTTGTTTGACTTATTTTACATCAACATCATATCATAATGAACGGAGCAACTGCTTGGCTCTGAAGATAGTTTTGTGTTTGAAATGTTACATTTTAAAACAGACCCAAAAAAAAGTATTTTTGAATTTATTTTGAATTGAAACACTACATTTTTTTTCGGCTCAAAGATCGTTTTGAGCGTATAGGACATTCGTCTAGAATATTGTCCAGTGTGGTGCATAAATGATACAAGAGAAGATTTTTTTTCTTTCAGTAGGGTGTCAGATGGTACTTAATAAGATTAACACTACAGATTTAAGGTACCCCCCCCCCCCACACACACACACACAACAACAACAACAACAACAACAACATTTTTTCCACGTCTTTACATTTCAGTCTAGTTTTTCCACGCCAATTTCTCCGCCATGCTCTCTGTAAACTGGTTCAGATGAGCACGTATATATAAGTTTCTGCTTGTTGTGCTTTCTTTCACTGTATTACTGTTTGCTGCTTGACGGTGATCCGGCTTCAATGAATAAAAATGTTTAAACCAACAACAACAACAACAAAATCAACCATCCAACCAGTCAAACAAACAAAACACAAGATTTTGTATCTGTGGTTATGAGTGGGTGGGTGGGTGTTTGGGGGTTTAAGGTCCTTTTCCATCACATACGGGTGATACCAAAGACGGGGCAACAATGAAAAAGCCAGCACAAACATTTGGCCCCAGCCGGGGTTCGAACTCACGACCCGAGCATTGGAAGGTGTGGTTATGAAAACACGTGGCGAGACAAACTACAGTGGTACACCAAGTCTACACTTCCGAGATTTCTCCTTCATCTACTTTGCCAAAGCGTGCAGTAGCTAAATCTGGAGCTGTCAGTCAATTGAAAGGAGGCGGGATTTACGTCAGCACAGGTTGGTTACAGTAATTATTTGCCTGGAGACGTTACGATGGAAACTGAATGGCCACTCCTCACACAACGGAAATAGGCTCATGGGCTGACACCAGGAGGCGTCGTTATGGTAAGTAGCAGGTCTGTTCTTGTGCTTGTTGTATTTGTTGTATTTGTTGTTGTTGTTGTTGTTGTTGTTGTTGTTCTTGTTCTTGTTGCTCCTGCTGCTTTTATCAAGAAAAGTCGAAATGTTTATTTCCAGACCCCAGTGAGGGTACATGAAACAGGAGAATTTTCAAACTAAACAAGCTCAACAAATATTTACATTCTCTACCGGCCCCCGTAGTGTAGTGGTTAGCACTTCGGATCATGGATGGTGTGGTTCAAGACATGAATGACCTTTGCTGACACAAAACGTGAAGACTCATTTATTTTGCATTTTGTATACGCATTTGAAACCACAATGCAAGCTAAAAATACAACTTTCAACGAACTTTAACCTGACAAATGTACGCACAGATTTTTTTGTTTCACATTTTAACCACGTGTCTCATCTGTCGCACGAATGTGTTTGCCCTTTTTGTTTTTTTTTGTTTTTTTGCTGCCCCAAGTCTTTGCCAGCTCTTCAGTGGTGTTCCTTCCAGGTCATGGGTGGAAGCTCGGAAGTTGGAGGCATTTTTTATTATGCATGCTGATGGAGATGAGGATGATGGTAAGATGATGCTAAGAAGGTCCGTGTGGTTTGGGACTGCGGGACAGGGCCGCATTCCACGCTTCCTGTCATAAATATCCCGGTGTTAACCAGGCCCGGGAACTACGGCACCTGCGGTACCGGCCGTGTAATCATCGACATCATAAGACGTGTCATACCAAGGGAAGCACCCCCCAAAGTCACACCCGTGAAGTGGGTGAATCTCGGCTGTGTGACAACAGCCTCCCCATTGGGCTCTGGGTAGGAGCCGACCTAGGTAGGAAAAATCCCGCTTGCCTCGGCTGGGACTCGAACCCGGGTCTCCCGGTTCACGGTCCGAATTGCTAACCACTGCACCACGGGGGCCGGTCTGCCCTTGAAAAATTAATTTCATTCATGCCACTTCTGCGTTTTGTGGAAACGGTCATTCCAGCGTTAGATATGTCAGCAAAGTCTTGATGATTTGACCATGCATGGGACCATCAACTCCAGTCGCTGTTTTGATTATGTGTAAGGTGTACATATCCTCAGGATGCCCCCAACCGCACTACCCCGGGTGGCTCTTCGTTGGACCCCAGATGGAAAAAGAGCCAGAGGAAGAGCCAAGGAAACGTGGCGGCGGACAGTGGACAAGGAGCTGAAGGAAAACAAACTGACCTGGGGGACGCTGGAGAAGAAAACTCAGAACAGGCCACAGTGGCGATCTTTGGTGATGGCCTTATGTGCCAGACGGCACGAAGAGGATTAAGTAAGTAAGTACATAAATATGTGTTTAAGCCTAACTTCAAGAGATCCTCCTTTATTTCAGTCGGTGCTGCTTCATTCTCAGAAGCAGAACAGAGCGAACAGTCACAGCAGTTACAAGATAATATTAGTAATGATATTCTTCAATTTGATTGGGAGCCCGGTTGGCCGAATGGTAGAGCGTTGGACTTCCAATGTTCGGGTCGTGAGTCAGTACCCCGGCTGGGGCCAAATATTTGTGCTGGCTTCTTCATTGTTGCCCCGTCTTTGATATCACCCGTATATGGTGGAAAAGGACGTTAACCCCACCCCCCACCCCTCCCCTTCAATTTGATTTTTAAAAAGGTGGGGTGGTGGTGCTTACTGTTGAACAAACTCGAACCTCGGTTTCTATTTTGAGCTACAATTTCGTCGTGGGTATTCTCTTGTTTATTTTTTGAGGGGGGGGGGGTGGAAGGCGAAGGGGGGGGGGGGGGTGGAAGGCGAAGGGGGGGGGGTAACAATCTTTTCTACCAAATATCAAGCACGTAGCAACGAGGAAGAAAACAAAAACAAACAAACGAAACAACAACAACACCACCAACAACAACAACAACAAAAGCACAAAGTTTTGGTTCCCAGTAGGGATTTGAACTCACAACCCGAGCATGAAAAGTCCAACGCTCTTCCTGCTCGGTTATCCTGTCTACACGCAATAAAAAGGACTTGTGGAAAAAGAAATTCGTACGTTTTAATTTTATTATAGGATTTCTAGGATTAGACAAAAGACTTAGGTTCAAGTAAAGTCGTACTTTTTTTTTTTTTTTTTGCCTGTTTTTAAAGGGTGGGTGGGTTTTTAGGTGTTTAACGTCCTTTTCCACCACGTGTGGATGATATCAAAGAAAGACGGGGCAACGAGAAAAAGGCCTGCACAAATATTTGGCCCCAGCCGGGATTCGAACTCACGACCCGAGCACTGAGAGTCCAACGCTCTACCATTCGGGTACCCTGGCTCCCTCTCAGTTTTTAAACACACACACACGTTCGCTATATATTCCCTACCAATAATGTGCCATTTTTAGTCTTCAATCGAACAAACTTACGAAACCAACTTGCCAGCTGTTCTTTCCCTGCTTTCTGATATTGCAGGATGGACCAGAAATAAATGAATAAAATAATAAAATGAATAAATAAAACAAATAAATAAAAATAAACAATTAAAAAATCATTAAATAAATAAACAAATAAAGCAGAATACAAATTTTAAAAAAGCCTTCGTGTTTAAATTTGTTGCCCAGCACATTTCTGTAAAAACCGAGTGTTTGACTGATGAAATTCAGCGAGAAAAGGAATGCTTTTTTTTATTAGCATCAGTATCAAACGTATAATGAAATAACATCTAATGACGCACGTGGTTTTCGGACACTCGCGTCTGTAACATCTGAATCAAGAATGCTTTATAATAAAACTGTCAGTGACGTATGTTATCTCGTTTTCACGTCGCTCTTTTCAAGTACGTCCTCAACAGAAAACATCTTGACAATACTTCCTTTTTCACCCAGGGAACAGAAGAAACTGTCCCATCAGTTGGCTCCAAGGGGGGAGAGGGGAGTGGGGGGGGGTGGGGAGGGAGGAAGGGGGTGAAGGGGGAGAGGGGAGGGAGTGGGGGGGGGGGAGACCGTGGAACAAAATGGAATCTCGGTTTCTATTTTGAACTACAATTTCGTCGTGGAAGTCCTAAAATTTCACACACTGGCAAAAGAAAATTCACGTCATTCGTACGACTTGTTACATGTGAAGCAGCGTTTTGTCTGGAAAAACAACCCTCTGCTATTTATTCATTCGGACAAGGACGGCGCAGCCAGCTCGCAAGGGGCGTAGCAATTCTGACGTAAATGGCAGGCACACAGCACGTACGTGTAGATGGATAGATGTGACATGTAAGATATTGGCAGAAAGAAAAAAAAGGGGGGGGGGAGAGAGGGGGGGCTGCCCTAGACACGGGGAGGTAGACAGGAGAGAGAAAAAATCGCTAAAAGCCACGCCCCTTACTGAAACTCCGCCATGTGATCACATTCAGCCGTTGGCTGGTCTAGGGTTCTTCTGACGTCAGGCGGCTCACAGCCCGTTTCTTCCCGATGCCACCGCTGGCTGCAGTGACGCAAATGGCCCCCCTCCCTCCCTCTCCTCTCCTCTCTTACCCACCTTCCCTGCCGCTCCCCCCACTCTCTTTTTCTCGCCGTTCCCTCCCTCTTTTCCTCGCCCGTACCCTTTTAACACCGTGCCTCCGTTTGGCTGTGTCCATTACGGGGGACGTCGCTTTAATCCCTTGTCTTTTACCTGCTCTGTCTGTCTTGAACAGACTGTAGTCGTGAGGGTATTTATATTCGCATTACACTCTCTAACGTCCATTACAATAAAGCCTCTTTATCTCTCCCCCACCCCTCAGCGCCACTCCACCCCCCCCCCCCTCTCTCTCTCCCCCCCCCCTCCCCCTTCGATCTCTCTACCCCCACCCCCTCATCTTTTCCCCCCAACTCCTTTCTCCCCATCCCTCCTTTATCCGCTAACCACTCCTCCAACCACCCTCCATCCCCTCACCCTCCCCCCCCCAACCCCCAGACATCCACCCACGCATATCTATCTTTAAAGGGAAAATCTCTGTCATTTCGAGGAGCGCAGCGCAAATTTGCCACTGTGATAATGAAGGCGATTTGGGAATTTGGCGAAAGACGGCGGTCGTGTGTCTCATAAGCAAAGGAGCAAAGATTTTCATTGGTGATCGAAAGGGCTGATATCACCCGGTCTCCAATTTGCGTCATATCGAGAATTCACGTGACCCATTTATCATATGAGAGAGAGAGAGAGAGAGAGAAAGAAAGAAAGAAAGAGAGAGACAAAAAAAAAGTATTGGGAACAATGCCCCTTTTGCAACTTGCCGTTGCTATAGTAGAATGATATTTGTTTTAATCAAAATATGATGAGAATAAAGAAGTGAAATGAGAGAGAGATGATGATGAAACCTTTATTTCAGGATAGAGTTGTTAGGCACTGGAAGGCCTCTTACAGAGAGAGAGAGAGAGAGACTGACTGACTGACTGACTGACTGACTGAAACTTTATTTTCCAAGGATGAGAACATAGACGCACAGGTCTCTCTTACTGTCTGTCCTTGACGCGTGCGCACACACACACACACACACACACACACACACACACACACACACACACACACACACACACACACACACACACACACACACACACAGAGCATACATAGAATTACATACATAGCACATGCTACACGCAGTGCCCACAGTAACTCACATACAGAGCATAGCTACAACGCGTGACACCCAATACAGCACAGGGGTAACACACACTGAGCAGTAAAACATTAACATAAGTAATGGAAGTCTAGAATACGCATATATAGGACGCATGAGGAAGCTATTAGAAAGGTAATAAAGGAATGGTTAAAGGTCAGTTTGCGGAAAAATAATGATAAATTTTAGCTTTAAAAATGTGAGGGGAGTACGTAGACTGAACAACAGATGGGAGATTATTCCATAACGTAGCCCCTGAGTAAGAGAGACTTGATTTGAACAAGTCTAGTCTGGGGCGTGCGACGAAGAGACTGTTCCTCGAAGTGCTGTACCCGCTGTCACAAGGTCTAAACAGTTTCGGTAAGTAAGGAGGCGCTTTACCATTAATAATTTTGTGCATCATGATGCATTTGTTAAAGGCCAGGTGTTTTTCCAGTGGTAGACAGTCTAAAGCCGTGATCTTTTCATCAGTGGTTAGGGAGGTGTCAGGAAGGATGAGTTTGAAAGCGCGACGATACAAAGAATTTAATTTTTTTGAGATGGAGATCACCACAGTTATCCCAAAGAGTTGAAGAGTAGTCAATATGTGGCTTCACATACGCATTGAAAAATAGCTTCCGTGTCTTCAAGTCAATAACTGACTTCAACTTCGATAACAAAAAGAGTTTTTGCGAGACAGTTTTGCATACATTGTCGAGGTGGGGCTGCCATTTGAACTGGTCATCCACTGTCACCCCTAACAGACGGTGCTTACTAACCTGTTCTATTCTGATTGCGTCATAAGAAAGATCAAAAAGCAAAGGATGGAGCTGGTGTTTTTGGCGTGTTGTGAGTACCATGCTTTTTGTTTTCGATGGATTGACTATCATATTATTATGGTCACACCAGCGAGAGATATCGTGAAGACTCTGCTGAAGACTATTATTTATTTTTGACATGCTAGTGCCGGATGAATGGATAGTAGAATCGTCAGCAAACATATCACAACTAACTTTGGAGTCGGTTATATGCAGAGGTAAATCGTTTATAAAGATGCAAAATAACAGAGAGAGAGAGAGAGAGAGAGAGAGAGAGAGAGAGAGAGAGAGAGAGAGATGGCTATGTATATTATGGGGAGTTATATGTCACAAATGACCAAGTTTCTTTTTCTTTTTCATCATCTTCTTCGTCTTCCTGTGGACTGCATGTGAGCTCATTGTCCAAATGGGTTCCAACACTTTGCCTGTGTGTTTACAAGCATCGTCGGTATCTTCCTGCTCTGCGATCCTTAGCAGTAAGTAGACTGAGCACTTTTGGAAGTCCCATTTCGCTTGTTCATTGTTTTGTGCCAAACTTTTGACAGCTTTTAGGGTGAGGTTAAAGGTAAGTTAAAACTGACTGACTGATTCACTCACTCACTCACCACTCACTCACTCTCACTCACTCTCACTCACTCACTCACTCACTCACGTATAGTGATTCTATGAACCTGTGAATATAAAAAGAAATGATTGCTGCATTTCCGTGTGTGTGTGTGTGTGTGTGTGTGTGTGTGTGTGTGTGTGTGTGTGTCTGTCTGTCTGTGTCTGTGTCTGTGTTTTGTGTGTTTTTGTTTTTGTTTTTGTTTTTATTGTTGTTGTTTTTGTTGTTGTTGTTGTTTGTTTGTTTGTTTGTTTGGTTGGTTGGTTGGTTTTGTTGTTGTTGTTGTTGTTGTTTGTTTGTTTTTCGGTTTTTTTTGTTTTTGTTTTTTTTTTGGGGGGGGGGGGGGGAGTCAGATAAAAACGAATGAAAGGAATTCCTCGAACTGTTGTGGGGGCTTCACGTTTAAAATCAACAACAAAAACAGCAACGACAGCAACCGAAAACAAACAAACAAACAAACCAAACAAACAACAAAACAGACTAAAACAAAAACAACAACAAACAAAATGAACAAACCAACCAACCAAACAACAAGAACAAAAATAAAAACGGACGCCTAAAATGTGCTTATCTAGTAAAACGCAATCAACCAACAAACAAACAAAAAAAAAACCCACTCACTAACTTCCGAAATTTCAACAGCTGAATTTCTAGTGTGTAAAACTCTTCATATGACGCCTTTTCTTCGTCGCTGGACAAACAGAATCATATTCTGTTGTTATTCAACAGCCTTGATTATTCCTGGAAACCCTCGCATTGATTTGTTGTGCAGGAGGTGTTAATCGTAGTGTGTGGGTGGTATGAAGTTCATACAAATTTCGTTATCTGGCTTGGTTACGTGTGAGACCTGCCGTTTTCCCTGATGCACGGTACAGTGGCACCAAGTCTCATTTTCACTGGAAAAACCCAGGGTAGACTGATGGGAACGTGAGCTGGTCACGTGGTGCGTCATCCTGCGATCTTCATACCTAGAGAGTCACAAGTTACAATGTTCCTTTGATTTTGAATAACACTGAACGATCGGTGTTATAATTAATTTTGGAGCAAAAATACTAAAGAAATCTCATGGACAGAAGTTATACATAACTCCCTCTTTCATACATACATACATACATACATACATACATACATGCATAGTAACCTGCCTACCTACCTACCTACCCACATACATACATACATACATACATACAATGAAGCTTTCACATGTAATGTATCGGGCGAAAACGTAATCATAATAATGATAGTGCTTTAAAATGGGCGCTTCATCCGAAATATTTGGCTCAAAGCGCCTCGAGCTAAACCCAACACGCACGCTCACGTGAATCACACGCACTCTCTCGCACACTGGACATGAACACATTACAATCACGTGGTGCGAAGGGCCAGCTCAGCAATTTCAGTTTCGGAATTTTAGATCTGCAGTTTTGAATTTTGTGGGCTGGACATTTCCAATGCAGAGGGGGGACAAAGCCGGAGTGCCCGGAGATAACTCCCGACGGTCGGCCCGAAAGAACGGTGCACACATACTAGAAAGAAAAATTAGTCGCCCTGAGTGGGACTCCAACCTGACCTCTTGCAATGGTGACTAAGTCTTAACCACTAGGCCACCGACCGCCCCACTCAGGCTCTGGTGTCTTTATGGTCGCACAAAGGTCTTTTGTTACAGAGTAAGGATCGATTAAAACAATCCAGTGTCCTGCGCGTGAAGAGACGAAAATGTTTTGGTTTGGGTCGTCCGAATTCAAAATCGGTTGACGGCAGCGGTTGGCAAAAGTGATGATCAAGGGACGGAACTCCTGTTTTAAGTCTCTTTTTTTTTTTTTTTTTTTTCTTAAGTTTTAAGATTACGACATTGCAGACAATTATGATTAAAAACAGTTTATTATTTCGTAAACTTTTTTTTTCTTTCTTTCTATTTTTAATTCATGTTCATTCGGGCCGATCGTCGGGGGTTCTGTTCGGGTACTCCGGCTTCCTCCCTTTCTGCTTTGGAAATGTTCAGCCCACCAAATTTGAAAAATAAATGCAATGCTAAATTCCGAAATTTAAATAGCTGGGTTGTCCCTTCGCACCACGTGCTTGAATTTCTGTGCTTGTGTTTATGTCCAGTGTGTGAGAGAATGCGTGTGATTCACGTGAGCGTGCGTGTTGGGTTCAATTATTATTATTATCATTATTATATGATTATACTCCATATACTCCATAATTATGACACTTTAGTAAAGAACTACAGCACTAACTCTCTTGCGCTTGATGAAGACAGCTTTAAGATATCATTTACACTGAAAATGTTTCGTGTGGACCACATTTCTCCCTCGTAACCCACAGGATGGAGAGAAAAATGGTGTTTAATTACAACAACCACAAACAAAAACAATTATAACATTGCTGGAAAAACCGCGGAAAACTGTCGCAATGAAAAACTCAAAACGGAAATTTGAGATCGATAATTTGATTTTGGCCCTTTTTTTTTCTTTTTTTTTTTGGACACGTTGCTTTGCATTATTTGGCTAGTGTGAATTTTTTCCCTTGCTTATCTAATGGAGATATACTGTATCAAAAACGAAAATTTGTCCTGTGAAATACACCAATGCTCAAAAATGTGACGCCCCCCCCCCCCCCCCCCCCCACGATTTGAGTCTGAAGTCACTTTTTGAAGTTTTTGAGGTTTTGATATGATCTTACAGGTTTTTTAATGCTGAATCCAATGGTGAAAACCAGATTAAAATCGGATAATTATTTTTGAAGTTATGATCTGTTGAAATGACGTACCCCATGAAACGAAATGGCCACCTCGGTCGGAAAATCGGGTGTTGCACTATTCAGCTGCATGTAACTTCCGACTCATTTCGTGGCGTAGCGTCACAAATGTAAACGTTTTCTATTAATTTCACCCCCCCCCCCCCCCCCACTCCAAAAAAAAAGAAAAAAGAATTGGACACGTCTGCAGATTTTTCACTCCATAGAATTTCGCCAGCCTCCACGCCAGCCTGCGAAGCTATACCATTAACAATGACTCATTCATTCGCTCGTTCATTCATCAGGGGATGTCTCCATTCACTTTATTTCTCCATTCAGCTTCTCCGTTCGTTTACTAATCCACCGTGCGGGGCTCTTGCTGAACGCGGCTTATCATGTAGCTCACTCTTCAATCGATAGTACCATGTGCACTGCGTTCAGTTACTAGTGTGCCCGCTTGAAGTCGTTCGACTGCGAGGAAATCAGAAAAGCTTATTTTATTTCATTTTATTTTAATGATATTGGCTCTCTCTCTCTCTCTCTCTCTCTCTGTCTCTCTCTCTCTCTCTCTCTCTCTGTCTCTCTCTCTCTCTCTGTCTCTCTCTCTCTCTCTCTCTCTCTGTCTCTCTCTCTCTCTCTCTCTCTGTCTCTCTCTCTCTCTCTCTCTCTCTGTCTCTCTCTCTCTCTCTCTCTCTCTCTCTCTCTCTCTCGTGGTTATTTTTGGTGCGTTGATGTTCTTTTCTTTTGTATTATATGAAACGCACGAGTGACGTACTATATAGTGAGTAGGTGGCGTCTTTCACAATTACTTGTTTTTGATGTTGATGTTGTTGTTGTTGTTGTTGCTGTTGTTGTTGTTGTTGTTCTTCTTCTTCTTCTTCTTCTTGTTTTATTACTCCTATTTTGGAAGCTAGCGTTTTAATGTGCTTTTATTTTCCGTTCTGTATGTATTATTTCACGAAAGGCCTTCGTAAATAGCAGTCTCCAAATGTTTACCCTGAAAAAGCGCACCGTCGTGCAAAAGATTTTTTTTTTTTAATCACATAAAAACGGGTGATCTTGATTTCTTAGAAGACTCTTCACAAGTTAGATCTTGATTTCTTAGAAGACTCTTCACATGTTAGATCTTGATCTTGAAAAAGGAAAGAAATTGCTTTTCTGAGGGAGAACATACATGTGCACATGTGAGATTTGTAAAATCCGTGCTCACTGACGTCAGTAAAGAGAATGAGTCATGCACATGTGAGATTTGAAAAACTCGTGCACATCGACCTCAATAAAGAGAATGACGTACACATCTGAGGCTTGCAAAACGCGTGCTCATTGACGTCAGTAAAGAGATCTGATGACGCTTTTGAAAACAAAGATATTGCAGCATTAGGAGGAAGACGTGCCTGTCAGATGGCGGGCCATCGACTGTGACGAGCGATTCATTCACGAACGGCCTAATTTTCAACCACTGTTTGCCTAGATATGTCGATATGGCAAATTTATAGGACAAATTTAGAGTCGAATTTGAAGAAAGCAACAAGCATTCCGGTAAAAAAAAATCGAATGGTGAATTAGTTTCTTATCGGTTTTGTTTGTCTCCCGTTAAAAGGGAATGTGAATGGTGAGTAAGTGTGATCAAACACAGGCGTGCGCCTAAGATACTGAACAAAGGCAAGCTGGACACCGGCCACGAGGGACGCTCTGGGTGTGATCACGTGACTGTCGCCATGGAAACAGCATGTTGGCAAGACCTGGGATAGACCTGTTTGTTCAAGGATGTAAAGCTTTATCTGCATGTCACTCATTCTACAGTTTTGCCGACTGCATTTTACGCGAAAACAATGGCGAACGAGTAACGCCGAGATGCTCTTGTATGTGTCCCTGTTTTTTTGCACCAGTGAAACCTTACAAAATTTAATAGGCTTTGGCGCATTCTAGTTAAGAATTAAGCCAAGGTTAACGGAAAAAAGAAAGTGTTTCTTTGGTGTTGTTTTGTGTAGACAGTAGTTTGAGGCGGTGGCATGCTGTGTGTTTGATATGTGAGAAGGTGGAGGAAGATTGACGAGGGCTGGTGTCTGATGTCAATGTGTGTGCGTGCGTGCGTGCGTGCGTGCGTGCGTGCGTGTGTGTGTGTGTGTGTGTGTGTGTGTGTGTGTGTGTGTGTGTGTGTGTGTGTGTGTGTGTGTGTGTGTGTGTGATTATTATGTGTTGCGTGTCTAAGAGGGCACGCTCCGGCCTTTAAAGGGATTTATATTGGAGAGGAGCGACAAGATGAAGAAACTGTTTCTCCTATCCTATCCTATCACCATATATCGTTTGATTTTCTTTCTCTGATTTGGAAAATTTCAAAAGGTGCACCATGTAAGTTACACAATTTTTTGCGTCTCGTCTTGAAACACGTTCAAATACGTGCAGGCAAATGCATAAATTGTTAAAACAGCATTATTTCAGTAAAAGCAAATCTGGCCACAAAAACGTGTAAATGACAAAGCATTTCGGGAAGATATTTTGGAATTGCTACTCTTCCTTTTTTCTCCTCCATTGTTTGTTTCTTTCAATCTTCCTCCTTTTTTTCTCTCTGTTTTTCTCTTTCGTTCCTTCGCTTGTTTGGAAATGTTCAGCCCACAAAATTCGGAAATAAAGGCAATTCTAAAATTCCGAAACTTAAATTGCTGAGCTGGCCCTTCGCAACGCGTGATTGTTATGTGTTCATGTCCAGTGTTTGAGCAAATGCGTGTGATTCACGTGAGCGTGCGTGTTGGGTTTAGCTCGCGGCGCTTTTCGGCCAAATATTTGGGATAAAGCGCCTATTTTCATGCAATTTTTATTATTATTATTTGCTTGTTGTACTAATTGTGTGTTCGCAATGTTGTCACAGTTGTACTTTGCATGATACATAAACGTAGATGCTGTACACTGCTTGACACACGTAAATGTTTAGATGTCGCAACTGACTGGCCTAACTTGTCCATTCACTCAGAAACCAACTTAGGTGGCGGAGAACTATTCCAATGTCGTCAAAGACAACATCGAAAACTGCTTTGTTCATTGATACTACAGTGTGATTTTTGTGTCGAACACGCATAAAACGTGTCTTTGACATATACTTTGGAAAATAACACGTGACATTTTGATGTATATGCCGTAAACCGTGGTAACTTTCCTAACTGCACATTTTTTTGAAGATATCCCTGGTTTGTCAGATGATTGTCAGAAAATTCCTTTGCTTGCATTCCTGGTTTTATTCAGTATTTGCTATGATATGCTACGAATAACAATCGTCATTTGAATATGTGACAGTTTCGCATCAATCCGGTTGTCTCTTTTCTGTTTGAATTTTGTCCCACAATCAATTCACTCATGCAGCCTTCGTGAGTTTTAGAGGGTTGCTTACACAAATAATTCTCTCCGGGTACTCCGGCTTCCTCCCCCTCTGCTTTGGAAATGTTCAGCCCACCAAGTTTGAAAAATAAATGCATATCTAAACTCCGAAATTTAAATAGCTGAGCTGACCCTTCGCACCACGTGATTGTAATACGTTTATGTCCTGTGTGTGAGAGAATGCGTGTGATTCACGTGAGCGTGCGTGTTGGGTTTAGCTCGCGGCGCTTTGGGCCAAAATATTTGGGATAAAGCGCCTATATTAATGCGATTATTATTATTATTATTATTATTAATTATAAAATGACATACAGTGTGCTTGCCGTTGTCGGAACAGTTAATGACAAGCTCCGAGGTTTAGTTTAAAATAAACAATACTTCCTGGACAAAAGGTGGTCTGTTGAACATTTCTTGATTTTTCACATTGTATTAATTCCCATTCTAACTGGCGTTCTCAGTTGTACTTTTGTTTGAAATCCTGTTTTGTGTGTCTACATCATTGATAACTTGGTGTCATAAAATAGTGTTTCTGTGAGCTCTCTGCGAGAAAGAGCGCTTTATAGGTATCTATTATTATTATTATTATTATTATTATTATTATTCAGCCTTAACGCCGTTTCTCTCCCAGGTTGGTCGTACCCAAATAGGAGGCACGATACTGGCCGGGTTTTTTTTTTTTGTTTTTTTTTTTGACTCCACCTTTATGATGAGAAAATTTCTTTGCTTTCCGTTCTTGTTTTTTTGTGTTTTTTTTTTTTTCAGTTTTTGTTATGATACACTATGACTAAAAATCGTCATTTCTATAAATGACATTGCGCGTTAGCCAGTCGTCTCTGAATGGTTGTGTCCCACAAACAACTGAACTTCAGCCTAATTATCGTAAAGAGCCGCTTCCACGAATGGAAAGTATAACACCAAGAATAAATTCTGAATCGTTACAGTCAGTGAAAGGAGTCTTCATTCTATTTTATAAATAATTCAAATCTGCATTAGATAGTACAGGGCAGACGTAATTCTCCCTCTCTCAACTTCGCCACCAGGTTAGAGTAAACTTCTTTTTTTTCTAGCGTTTGTGTTAGGAGCATTTTCAGTAAAACCTTTGCCGTACGTCGTGGGTTTGCAAGTGTTCACTTTCATTCACACGTCCGTAGCTTAGTTAGTTTTCTCGCTGGGTCCATGCAACTTCATGGCTTCGTCAATAAGAGTATTAGAAAATTGCTCCTCAAAGATTGTGTGATTTTGTCAGTAAACAAACAAGTAAGATACTAACGAAAAATTGTTTAACGGATGTTTTTTTGTGTACAAGTTTACTCGTCATACCGAAAAATTATTCTGAAGGATTTTCCTCTCTTTTGATTGTTTTATTTGAATATGGAAATAATTCTTTTAAATCAAAAAGTTCTGGGCCAGTATGTAAAACTCGAGGTTAACTTAAAACACGGCTACGGGCCTAACCCAGACTAGGACAAAAGAAACCCCAAAACCAAATTAAAGAAAACAGGAAGCGAAGAAAGAAAGACAAAATTCCTTCTATAACGGCATAGGTACCTTGCTGGAATGGGCCCACTTCCTGATTAAAAAAAAATCCTAGAGTTAGTTTAGTTCGAGGTTAGACTCGTACCCGGGGCTAAACTCCCTAAACCCGACTTTTACATGCGGGCCCTGTTTTCTAATCCCAAAACTATATCACCTGAACCGATCATTCGTTCCACGTACGTGACTGTAAGATATCGATGCCCTTAATGAATTCGTGAAGAGTTTGAATCCGTTCTCGGCGCTTTCAGCCAAGCAACTGCGTGAAGCTACCGGGCGGCCGGTGGTCTAGTGGTTAAGAGACTTCGTCACCAATGTGAGAGGTCAGGTTCGAATCCCACTCGGGGTAAGGAATTTTTCGTTCTCGTACACGGCGCCATATATTCGGGCTGCCCGTCGGGGGTTTTCTCCGAATATTCCGCCCCCCCCCCCCCACCTCTCCCCCCACCTCATTCTGCTTTGGAAATGTTCATTCCACCAAAATTGAAAATAAATGCAATTCTAAATTCCGAAACTTGAATAGCTGAGCTGACCCTTCGCACCACGTGACTGTAATGTGTTCGTGTCCAGTGTGTGAGAGAATGCGTGTGATTCCCAGCGTTTTGAGCCTATTCAAGGAACTGTTTAAATGTATGCATGTAATAATTTTTGAGAAAATCAACAACGGATAAATTCTTCTCTCAAGCAAGGAAGCCCGGAGCTAGGACGGCCATTGTTTCACTTGGAGAAAATCAGAAGAAAAAAAAAATTATTGTTGTTGTTGTTGTTGTTGTTGTTGTTGTTGTTGTTGTTGTTGTTGTTGATGATGATGATGATGATGATGATGATGATGTTTTTTCTTATCGCCTGGTCTGGATTTTCCGATTTGCACAAAGCCAACGTGTGACTCAAAACTCATTCTCCGCTACTGTCGAGAGAAGACAAATGGACTGACATGAAAATCACAGCTAGTGGCTGGGCCACACAACGCTTTTTCGTCATAGCTGGAAATTTATGCCGTTTAATTGATAGACTGACTCTGTGTGTGTGTGTGTGTGTGTGTGTGTGTGTGTGTGTGTGTGTGTGTGTGTGTGTGTGTGTGTGTGTGTGTGTGTGTGTGTGTGTGTGTTTAACCTCTTTTAAAGCAACTTTGCTGGTGTTGCTCTAAAAAAAAAATAAAAGCCCGTTGAAACTGCCGGTTTTGATGGTGGTGCTGCGAAAACAGAAAGAGCATAAATCAAATTTCGTTTACAGTGAACGGAAAACACGAAACAAGAGATTGATCGGCAGTTGGTCTGTTTTGCTGCAATTTATCACAGTTGGGTTTTTTTTTTTTTTCAGATTGGCTGAATTGTTTTGAAACTCGAACAATGAAGTGTGAATTACGGAAACATACGCATTGTCGTTCTAGCCCTCTCAAAAAGATGACTACAGACGCTGAATTTATGTGTGGTAAGTTGACTAATTCTTCTGTAGCAGACATGATCAGATCAGTGGGAAATAGTACACGTGATCCTTGCAATCAAAATCAAAATTAATAGAATAGGTAAATGTAACAAACTTGTGTGTGTGTGTGTGTGTGTGTGTGTGTGTGTGTGTGTGTGTGTGTGTGTGTGTGTGTGTGTGTGTGTGTGTGTGTGTGTGAGTGGTGTGTGTGTGTGTGTGTGTGTGTGTGTGTGTGTGTGTGTGTGTGTGTGTGTGTGTGTGTGTGTGTGTGTGTGTGTGTGTGTGTGTGTGTGTGTGTGTGTTCATGTAAAGCTCATTTTGCTGCTGCCAATGTACAGGTATTCATTTTGTTGTTGTTTTTGCTGTTTAATGTCATTGTTGTCCCTTTCGCTTTGTCCATTCCTCCGTGAGTTCGATCCCGGCTGGGGCCAAATATTTGTGCTGGTTTTTTCATCGTTGCCCCGTCTTTGATATCACCCTATGTGGTGGAAAAGGACGTTAAACCCCCAAACACCCACCCACCCTTGTTCATTCCTCCACACCCCGATAGGGGAGAAAGAAATAAAATCTTCTGACTTTGACTTTGACTTGGCAAAACGGTATACATCTGAATTAGATGTTTGACATCCGGAGAAAAACTCAACAACAAAAAAGCAGAGAAAGAGACTGACATACGAACAAACAGATATAAACAAAACACAGCATTTTGACCTTCAGCCGTGTAGTGTCAGAAACTCGCTTAGTCAAATATCTTTTTGTTACAACGTACAGGAGAAGACAGGCACTGTAAATGGGTCTGCATGTCAATTTGAACTCGATTAGGCGAGGGAAAACTCCCCAACCAAATCGGGTGAGTCCGACGAGCTACCTGTTCGACCACCGCTCGACCCCACAGGTCCTAGTTTAAAAGTCAGTAATTCATCATGCGTGGTTTAACATTGAACCCGTATCACTCACAGGTGCTTTATCGATGTACCTAATATGTGTACAAGTACTACCCCTAGCAATGTTCCAGCAGTGTGTTCTGGCTAAAGGATTTACGTCACGATATGACGCGAAAATCGGCTAATAAATAATTTACGTCACGACATGACGCGGTTTGACTTTGTACGGGAATGGGGACGAAGGAACTTTGCCAGTCGCTTGACGGAAAATTGTTATTCTTTTGCTGCGTTTAATCCAGGATCGGTCGTGTTTGTGACAATCGTAAACCTAGTTCCAGTTCTCTGCTCAGCCGGAGGTTTCGAAATGGGGGTGGGTGGGTGTTTGGGAGTTTAACGTCCTTTTCTACCACATAGGGTGATATCAAAGACGGGGCAACGATGAAAAAGCCAGCACAAATATTTGGCCCCAGCCGGGATCGAACTCACGACCCGACCATTAGAAGTCCAACGCTCTACCATTCGACCACCCCGGCTCCCCGGAGGTTTCGCAATAGACTTGCTCACTTCTCAACGCATATAGACAAGGCGAAGTAAAGCACCTCAGTAAGAGATGCCGCGTGAAGCATATATATTGCCGATGTCAGCTTTCAAATCAAAGAAATGCAGGTACGGACGTGGTACAAATATTTTATTTTTCCAATTCGGTGCCCCCATTACGTAAAATACACCACACTCGTTTGTTGATTTCGACTGGGAAAAAAGTGCTCGTTCGGTCGAAATCAACAAACTCGTGTGGTGTATTTTTCGTAATCAGGGGCACCTCATTGTGACTAGTCCATGCACTTTCTAGTTGATCACTATCGCAAAATAAAAAACTTGAGGTTAGTGTCATGTGAAATAATTATACTTATCAGGACAACTGTTTTTGAACAACGCGATTTATCAGTAAAAGTTTTAAACTAATAATTGGTCTACTATTGTAAACTCATCATACTTTTATTTTGAAGACTACTAAATCGCTGATATTATTTTTTTAAAATAGGAAGGCTTGTTAGGGACACAGTGATTCGCGCTTTCGGAGAATTAATGTATGGATACCACTGACAAAGAATCTTTGGTCATTCTAGCGTAATCAATTTATCTCCTGTCGAACTACATAAAGTACACTTTTCTAACAGCAGTCAGAAACTTGTTTGTGATGAGAAGTCCTGTTTAAAAAAAAAAATCTGAATTTATTTTGTTAAATGAAAGGCTTAAAAGGAAACGAGTGACGAGAATTGTGTGTGTGTGTGTGTGTGTGTGTGTGTGTGTGTGTGTGTGTGTGTGTGTGTGTGTGTGTGTGTGTGTGTGTGTGTGTGTGTGTGTGTGAGTGACAATGACTCTGTAACAAATACAAATACATGTAAATAAACAAACAAATAAATAAATAAATAATGAATCAATCATGTAAATCCCTTTCAATCGGGACTTCTAAATAAAAAGATAAATATCAATAAATAAACAACAATAAATAAATAAATAAATAGACAAATAAATGAACCACACGTCACGAACAGACTGAAAACCCTACCTCAAAACTGAAAACCACATAAAGCTCTCAAATCCTCGAGCCAAGCTCATACGTGGTTTTAAAAAAAAGCTTGCAATAACAAGCAACTAGTGAAGCCGGCAGGCTGGCTGTGTGTGTCTGTTCCAGCGGCTATACATAGGCCACATTGACCGGCCTTTCAACACGGGCGCCCATTCATAATGAAACTTGCCATATATGGCAGCCCAGCTCTAGACCCAAGATCAATAGTCAGAGTTGGCCATGTCCGCCTGGCGGATCGAGAGAGAGAGAGAGGGAGAGAGAAGGCACTGTCGGGCTGGCGAAAGGCTATTTGCACGGTACTAAGAATAAACCCTACAACGGCGGAGTTTGTGGAGTCTGTCGCCTGCCAGGGCGAGGCTGAGGCTATTTTTAGCTCAGACCTGCCAGGGTTTCTAGTCAGTCAGTCGTTGACTGGAGAAAAGAATTTTGCGACGACTGCATGAGCGCGGCCATCTTTGTTCCGTTACTCTTCAGTGATTTTTTTTTCTCCGACAGAATCACCAAGCACGCACGAACGAACCAAAAGAAAAAAAGGCAGACGATACATTGCTTACAAGCGGGAAGCGCCAGCTCCGACTGAGAGGGTCCTTCACATCTGAACGGCCATCGAGGCTATTTTTAGCAGCAATCATTTTTCCAAAACACCAAACACACCAAGAGGGTTGTTATGCAACAGCTGTTGGGTGGAAAACATGTTTACGCATTTGTGTTTTGTAGCGGATTGCTTTTAGCTCTAATTTGTTGTGCTCGAACGCTTAACGAGGGGCAGGACGTTGTAAGTGGGCTGGGGTAAGGGCTGTGTATGTACGTTGCACCTTTTCCAGTCTATTTTTATGCCTTCCATGAACCCGCTATCGATTTTTTCCCCCCGGAGTGTGTTATTTCTACACCGGTGTAAGAGAGAAGAGATGCCCGTTTTGTAAGTTTGCACAGTCTGTCACCTTTGGGAATCAGTTATGAATTGTTATTTTGTCTCGGTGATTTGGTCAGGTTTTCCATGATTATGATACTGGCGAGTCCTCGGCCTCTGTCTGTCTGTCTGTCTGTCTGTCTCTCTCTCTCTCTCTCTCTCTCTCTCTCTCTCTCTCTCTCTCTCACACACACACACACACACACACACACACACACACACACACACACACACACACACACACACACACACACACACTTGAATAAAAACAACAACAACAAAAACTACAGTGCTGGCCTCTATTTCTCCTTAAGAAGCTGACCGATAGTAAACCTGCTGGGTACAGCAAGGAACGTTTCAAAGACATCTGTTTCACATGTAATATCGGGATTGTAAAAATCGTGGAGGTGGTGGTGACAGCTGTGGTGTTTCGGGGGATGGGGATGGACAGAAAGAGGAAGGGGGGGGGGGGGGGTAGAAGAATCGTACATGCTGCCAACAACTGTTTCCGTAGAAATCACTTACCAACACATGTGTAGGGAACATTTTTCACTTGACACCGGTGTAATAAGCCAGATGTACTCCCCGGCCCGTTTGACTCCGGGGCACTTTTCGCTTTAAAGCTGGATTAACTCCCTCTAATCCATGCAGACTAAAGACTCTTTGTTTCATTGGTGGAGTGTTTCCAGCATGGCGTGTGAGATTATGAGAAATATGTCTGGCTTTGACTAGAGGGAGTAGCCTGCATCCAGAGTATATCGATGACGATAGGTTTTTTGCCAAAAAGACTGTATCTCTGTTCTTTCTGTCTGAAAGAAAGAACCTTTTTGCAGGGAACCATGCCTGATTGTCATGTGATGTCGTGCCCGGCTCTGTGTCACATGGTTTCTCAAGTACTACTTATTCCACAGGAGAGATCAAAGAAAAAGAGGCCGCTAGGGATGATAATCCAATTTCTTGAATAAGCTCGAAGCGCCGCGAGCTGAACCCAACACGCACGCTCGCGTGAATCACACGCATTCTCTCGCACACTAGACATGAACACATTACAATCTCGTGGTGCGATGAAGGGCCAGCTCAGCTATTTAAGTTTAGGAATTTAGAACTGCATTCATTTTAAATTTTGTGGGCTGAACATTTCCAAAGCAGAGGAACGGGGGGAGAACATCCCTCGTGTTACACCGGTTACATCGATCCAAGATTTCTGCGCTTTCGTCTCCTTGTCAGAAACGTCATGATCGTCAGCGGTGTAAACATAGAATATTGATCCCCTCTCTCTCTCTCTCTCTCTCTCTCTCTGCCTGCCTCCCTCTAGCGCTTGTAATGCCTCTCAAAATAACCGCTGTCTTTAGAAGCGACCAGGAATTTCCCTCCGCTTCGATCCGAGATATTTCTAACTTGCTGAAAATCTATTGGATGAGGAGAATTTGGCGCATGCGCGATCTCGTGATCTTGCAACGTCATCAATCGAAAACTTGATGACGTCGTGGAAATCTCCGTAAAAGGAGAAAATACGATAGGACGTCAATCAAAAAATTTCAGTCAGGACTAACAGTGAATGTTCAGAGAGAATTTCATCGGGCTAGAGATAATTTTCGAGAAAAGGAAATATGAGTGCGCAAATGAGAAACTTTTGGGGGGAGGAAGATGCAACAGGCTGACTGAGATCAGATTAGTTGTAAACGTAAAATGTGCCAAAAGGAAACAAAATATATGACGTCGTTCCTGTGATCTCATCTCATCTGTGATCTCATCTCTACTGATCACGTCACTTGTTTGCATTTTCAGATTTTTTTTAAAAATCTTATTATGTTTTCATATTTTATTTTTTTATTTCATTTATTTATTTTTTTCTTATCTACTTGCTTATTTATTTATTTATTTATTTATGGAATCAGCACGTTTCAATCTGACGGAGTGTTGTCTTGTGGGCTGTAGAAATTATTGGTACACTGCTTTATCTAGGGGGGAGCCGGGGTGGTCGAATGGTAGAGCGTTGGACTTCTAATGCTCGGGTCGTGAGTTCGATCCCGGCTGGGGCCAAATATTTGTGCTGGTTTTTTCATCGTTGCCCCGTCTTTGATATCACCCTATGTGGTGGAAAAGGACGTTAAACTCCTAAACACCCACACCCACCCGCTTTATCTAGGGTAACAGATTGTTCTGGGCTGTTTTGGTGCTGTCAAATATCGCACCACTTAGACGTCTGTACAGTGACAGCATCTCACAAACTGGCACTGAGCCAATATAAGGGATAAAGGCGAATGGAAAATTGAGGCACCCCCTTATAGCGTTGCTGTCACTCACCGACTGGCACAGCTTCGGGCAGGTTCTTTTCAAGTCTGCGCGGCCGGTAGATGTCGGTGTGTTGCAGACAGGGCTCTACAGATCACTAAGATCCAAATACAATCTCCATCGTACAGGCGAAATCACAAGCGCAACTGACCCCCTCCCCCCTCCCCCAACCCACCTTACCCCCCCCCCCCACCCCTCCAAAAGGCTTCTGTGTAGCCTAGAAATCTTGAAATGTGTTTGAAGTACAAGTTTTTTTTTTTTTTTTTTGGATTTTTTTTTTTTTTTTTTTTTTTGGGACAGAACTTCATTTCTACAGCAACAATCTTTCGATGACATCAATGTTTGGGTTGACCATGGTATGTCTGTAGTTATAGGATGCCCGCACGGTGACTTAAACGGTGTGTGTGTGTGTGTGTGTGTGTGTGTGTGTGTGTGTGTGTGTGTGTGTGTGTGTGTGTGTGTGTGTGTGTGTGTGTGTGTGTGTGTGTGTGTGTGTGAGAGAGAGAGAGAGAGAGACAGACAGACAGACAGACAGACAGACAGATTTAAATACCTTTATTTGAAAACGGTAACAAGTTATCAAACGAGAGAGAGAGAGAGAGAGAGAGAGAGACAGAGAGACAGAGACAGAGAGACAGAGACAGAGAGACAGAGACAGAGAGAGACAGAGAGAGAGGCGGGGAGGTGGTGGTGTGCGGAGAGAGAGAGGGGGGAGGGAGGGGGAGGGCGGGGTGGGGGGGTGGGGGGAGGGGGAGGTGTCGCAGGGGAGGGGAGGGCTCGAACCAAAAAAAAAACAAAAAAAAAGAAACTACTTTGGTTTTAGATCACTTGACACTGACAAAGGTATGACATTTCCCCGTGCACACGTGTTTACGCTGCTATGTATCACTCCACAAACAGCGTGTTTTGATGCACGGGAAGTGCACAAAGTGTATCCAGCCACTGACTCCTGGAATGATGAATTCCAAGGCCAACATCAAAACACAATGTTTGCGGCGAGTGAGAAAAGTTTAAACCGCGCATATGCACTGTGGAAATTGGGAGCGTGCGGCGCATGACATCAAGCCGCATTAAATGCAGGTGATGCGAAGGGTCAGCCAGACAAACGATAAAAATTTCTGGGCTGAAGAAAATTGGCGTCCATTTCTTTGGTTGAATCTAGGCTGAAAAATTCCTGAGAAAATGTTGCAAGCTAGGAGAGAACCTTCGACGAAAGATTGTGTGTGTGTGTGTGTGTGTGTGTGTGTGTGTGTGTGTGTGTGTGTGTGTGTGTGTGTGTGTGTGGAGGACACATATCACCTCACCGACCAAAATCGCACTTACGGTTACCCACCTCTTGCGGGGCTCACCCTTTCAGTGATGTACGATGTAAGGGACAAAACTCCTACTCTCTGGGTCTTTCTTGATATCGATTGCGTACCTTAGTTTGTGTGAGCAGTTTTCGAAACAGTGAAGCAGGACTACCGGACATTAAACAAATGAAAGATTTCATGATGGTGTCTGTTTAATTTGTTTGCTTAACTGCTTTCGAAAACTAGATACAAACAGCTGTGAATGAATAAATTTTCCATTACGTTTTTTTTTTTTCTCTCTCTCTCAGGAGTTTGTATGTTTGTTTGTTGATGAATAATTGATTATTATTTTATATTTAATTACTATTATAAATTATGCCAAGAATTCGGACTGTAAATATAAATTCTGCGTCTGTAGTCATCTTTTTGAGAGGACTAGAACGACAATGCGTATGTAGTCACACTTCATTGTTCGAGTTTCAAAAAAATTCAGCCAATCTGAAAAAAAAAAAAAAACTGTGATAAATTGCAGCAAAACAGGCCAACTGCCGATCAATCTCTTGTTTCGTGTTTTTCGTTCACTGTAAACAAAATTTGATTTATGCTGTTTCTGTTTTCACAGCACCACAATCAAAACAGTTTGAACGGGCTTTTCTCCTTTATGTTTTTTTTTTTAAAGCATCACCAGCAAAGTTCCTTTCAAAGAGGTTAAACACACACACACACACACACACACACACACACACACACACACACACACACACAGAGAGAGAGAGAGAGAGAGAGAGAGTGTGTGTGTGTGTGTGTGTGTGTGTGTGTGTGTGTGTGTGTGTGTGTGTGTGTGTGTGTGTGTGTGTGTGTGCACGCGCGCTCGCGTGCGCTCGCGTGCGTGCCTGCGTAGTTCTTTATCCTGTAAAC
Organism: Batillaria attramentaria; assembly: GCA_018292915.2. Lineage (NCBI taxonomy): Eukaryota > Metazoa > Mollusca > Gastropoda > Batillariidae > Batillaria > Batillaria attramentaria. The sequence continues at coordinate 273,686 of JACVVK020000362.1, forward strand.
ATGTTTAATACACTTGTCAAACGCTTGCTTCGAAACAGCTACAGAAATTCCCACAGAACCAAGGAGAGTAGCTGATAAACAGAACGCCGGTGCACGCGTGAAGTATCTGCAATTCAGCGCCACTTGTAAACGCTGACACGCATCTTTCTACGGCCCAAGTGGACGACTGGTACATTTGAAGAGTTAGCTAGACATCCGTTGCCGCAAGATTGTTGAGAATCACATGCCATTGTTGGGGACCGCACGTAACTTCTCATCACACACACACACACGCACACGCACGCACGCACGCACGCACGCACGCACGCACGCACGCACGCACGCACGCACGCACGCACGCACGCACGCACGCACACACACACACACACACACACACACACACACAAGAGTCGTGTGGTCAGTGTTGGAATTGTTTCGATTCGACTGAGTACCGCAGGTGTGTGTGTGTGTGTGTGTGTGTGTGTGTGCGTGCGTGCGTGCGTGCGTGCGTGCGTGCGTGCGTGCGTGGTGTGTGTGTGTGTGTGTGTGTGTGTGTGTGTGTGTGTGTGTGTGTGTGCTTGTGTAATGATGTAACATTTGCGTGTTACTTCATACTTCATGTACATTGAAACAACGTGTGGGACATGTTGATACAGGCTACGGCACAATAAACCTGTGTGCGTGCGCGCGTATGTGCGTGCGTGTTTATATTGCTGCATCTCTTCACTTACGGGGGGTCAGCCCAGCGCCCGTCTCTACCACGCAAGGCTGATACCAAAGACAGTAAATGTTTCGCTGTCAGATCGGCAGGAATCGAAGTCACGCATGACTTGAAAATCCAACTCCTATCTTTCGTCTGTCCCTGCTCTCTCTCGTCCACTGTGCTAAAGGCCTTAACACACGATGACTGCCTGCAGCGAGCTCGCACTCCCGCCGAGTGGATGTTCTGTTCATACGATTCCAGCGCCCTGCATTGAGCGGACTGCGCTGCCGGCCTGTCGCTGGACAATACACAAAGGGGACAGCGCGCGGTCACCTCAACTGGTTGACGTGGCGAAGAAAATATAGGGCCGTGTTCTATCCACACGCGTGGCGACGGCGTCCGTGGGCAGTGCCCCTTTGCCAGCGAATATAGTTGCCGCTGGTAGGCGTACAAAAAGCGTCACGTGTGAATGAGGTTTTAGCCATTCTCGTCCAACACTCAAGTGATAACGAGGACTGATAAACCTGCATAGTTACGACACCGCCACGACGTGACTCGCCAGTTCAAGGACCAGCGGCCCTACGTGACCCTGCTCGACCCCAAACCACGACCTATGACTGACGTCGGATCAAGGGCAGATAAGTCTGTGCTCGTACCTGACCCTACCTAGCGGAATACCAAATTCTTGTCGACGGGACCAGCCGACGGTCAGGTAGTCTAAAACTGCTGACTGTGTGTCCACTAAATAAATGTGTTTTGAAGAGAGAGAGAGAGAGAGAGAGAGAGAGAGAGAGAGAGAGAGAGACTGACAACGACAATTTATTTTTCAAGGATGAAAGATTAGGTACAGCGTCGAGTCCTTTCTTCTATCTTGTCCTTGCTGCATTCTACAACTCTCTCTCTCTCTCTCTCTCTCTCTCTCTCTCTCTCTCTCCAAATTCAAGCGGAATAACATTAAATTGATGGTAACAAAGAAAAACGTTAAAAAGCACGTTTTGGTGCAGGCTCATGCCTATACAGAGAGAGAGAGAGAGAGAGAGAGAGCATTTGACTGACGAGTAACATTGTTCAGTGCCGCTTGTCCACTGAGGGGGGTGGGGGGGGGGCGGGAATTCGCAGTCGCCTAGTACAGATCTTTGCGCCTTCAATCTTGCAGGACAAAGAATACAAAAGCACGAAGCCTAAAAACTGTATATCCTCATAACTTTTGTAGACAAATGTCGTTGAAAGTACCACAAAAAAATGTACTGAACTTGGATAAATATACCAAATTAACATAATTGTGTAAAAACAGACTGAGGCACTGAAAAACAAACCCAGACCAGGCATCTGAAAGCCAAGCAGAGATCCTCTGACGTTGCCCAAAGCTAAGCAAAACAGCCCTCACACACCCCAAAGACACCCCTCACACACCCCTAGCCAAGCAGCCAAAGACACACGCCAGGAACAACTTGTCCTTAAGGGCCAAAAGCCATAGGACGTAAAGCAAGCTAATGATGAATAGTGTAAATGTAAATTCAACAAACTCTGTGTGTGTGTGTGTGTGTGTGTGTGTGTGTGTGTGTGTGTGTGTTGTGTGTGTGTGTGTGTGTGTGTGTGTGTGTGTGTGTGTGCGTGTGTGTGTGTGAATATTCACATATATACACACTTGCGAATGTCCTCCGAGTGTATATTGCTCGTTTTGCTGCTGCTAATGAACATGATTGTATTTATTTTGTTGTCTCTTTTATGTATTCGCGCATGGTATAATTATGTTTTGTTTAATGTCATTGACACGATGCACCATTTATGCATGTCTTGTCCCTTTTACTTTGTCTATTCCTCGGCCACACCCCGACAAGGAAGAAAGGAATAAAATCAATTAACTCTTTTGACTTTGAAAGTTCAACCTGTCAATCGTGGCTCCTTAAACATAACAGGAAAAGTCGTGAGAGGAACGTGAGATCTGTCGCAATGGAAAGATCATTTTAGGCTGTTCAAAGTTTTCCTCTAACTCGCATATCATTCTCCAACGTGATATCAATGAATGTACAGATTATGAATACGAACACCGCTTCAAGGAAATCAAGAAGTGTTTACAGGTTACACAACACCAATACCTTCCGGGGCATGTAGTAACAATTCCGCTAAATATAGTACAGAATTTTTGCCCCTTTTTACATTCGTGTGTAGAGTTTTAAAAAAATGGCAATCTGGGGTTGTTTGTTGGCTTTGTGAATAGGGTGGATGGGTGGGTGTTTGGGGGTTTAACGTCCTTTTCCACCACATAGGGTGATATCAAAGACGGGACAACGATGAAAAAGCCAGCACAAATATTTGGCCCCAGCCGGGATCGAACTCACGACCCGAGCTTTAGAAGTCCAACGCTCTACCATTCGTCCACCCCGGCTCCCCTGGCTTTGTGAATAAGTTTCATGCCAGGTAATAGTAGAAACAGTGAAAAATGAGTCTGTCATGTTGTTTCTCTGATGGACTGAAGCAGTATTATGTTTTTGAATCATAGTTCTGTTCTTAATTATGAAATTCATTTCTTAATAAATGTTGTTCTTAATCATTTACAGTATTACTGCTGAAGAGTGCGTATGGGTACATGGTTGATGTTTTTTACGTGGAGATTCTGTTCTTGTGTCAAGAGCTGTACACCATAAATTTCCCTGAGGGGATTAATAAAGTTATTCTTATTCTTATGTGGACCGTTTGTATTTATTGCGCGGTTGGCACAAGAGCAAGCAGACGAAAGAGGAAGGAGGGGGTATGTGGTCCCTGCTAACATTGCCACCACCACCACCCCCCCCCCCACACACACACACACACACACCTCCCCCCCCCCCCCAAAAAAAAAATGGAATTTGTTAAAATTTACTTTATACATGAGTCTTTGGCTGCTGGATTTTAGTGACTTTGTTGGAGATTTTTAAATCATTTCTGTGATGTCATGGGCACCGTTATGTTTAATAGGAATATACAACATTTTCTTTGAAATCCTTGTCTGTGGTGGGTAGCCTGAAAATAACACGTCGGTAAAATCCGCGTACGCGGATATGTAATTACATCAGACCAGGAAAAGGTAGGGTCTCTTCTGCTACATGTGAAATGCAGCCTTTGTATGTTAGTGCGTGTTATGAATATGATATTACTGGCAAACCGCGGAACACGTAGTCAGCAAGAATTATTAAAGATGATGAACATGACGATGACGTTGAAACTGTTATTACTTTCTTTGACAACGGTACAAGTGGTTGGTGTGTCGACGAGTTTTCAAACTTGCCGTTTAAAACATGACACAAGCAAAACTGACGTGAAGCCGAAGGGGAACAAACTTCGACCAGATTTAAACCAAATTATAATGCCAAAGTGGTAAACACACACACACACACACACACACACACACACACACACACACACACACACACACACACACACACACACACACACCACATACATACACACACACACACACACGCACGCACACACACACACACACACACACACGTTTGGTCAGGGATCACACACACACACACACACACACGCTGATGTCGATGACGTACTTCCAAAGAGTAATCAAGAGAAAAAAATCTTGATGGCAGTACTAATGGTTCAGAGAGAGAGAGAGAGAGAGAGAGAGAGAGAGAGGGTTGTAACGCATCATGACGTGGCTAGATTCTGAGTTGTTGTTTTTTTTTAACCGGAGCTGATGTCAGCCACAGCAGTCAAGCGCATAAAGTGGTATTCTGACTAATCTGCGAATGACTGCAGTCATGCGACATCCAGTCAGCCGAAACAATCTCAAGTTTTTTTGTTTTGTTTCGGTGTTTTGTTTTGTTTTGTTTTGTTTTGTTTTTTCCCCTAAATAAAGTGTTTTGACTTGACTTGACTTGACTTGACTAAATGCGTCATTTCTTAGGTCAGTGAATCATTAAACTACGCCAGGACTGAAACCAAGACAGAAAACATTCTCAAGGACTGAATCATTATCAGTGGGAAAATCACACAACATCCAGTCAGTCAGCCGAAACAATACTAGTCAATTTCTTCCCAGTTCGTGCGGTGGGCTCTGCTGCACCGATTGAGGGAGACCCGGATATAAGTCTCAGACTGGCTTCTCTAGGCTGAGACTAAAAGACTGATTAGTTCGAGATGCGGCACTACGATAAGCGGGAACTGGGACAAGTCTGTGACTATTTCAGGGACAAAAAGCTAATGATAGTCTTGACGTATTAAGTCCGGCTGACACAGACCAGAGCTAAGTGTCAGAGGCCGCGTAATCTAGTCTTTTTTCATGCACCGGACCCCTAATCAAGACTTAGTTATCAATCAGCACTATGAATACAGCGCCCTGGCAGAAACTGCAGGCAGGGTGGGTGGATGGGTGTTTGGGTGTTTAACGTCCTTTTCCACCACATTTGGGTGATATCAAAGACGGGGCAACGAGAAAAAGACCTGCACAGTATTCAGCCTCGCCGGGCCAGGATTCGAACTCACGACCCGAGCATTGAAAGTCCAACGCTCTACCGTCCGGCTATATCCCGGCTCCCGTAACTGCAGGCTACAGTGTTATGTGACGATCGAGCACTTTCAGTTCAACGAAAGTGACACCCATACTACTACTAGTACAACATCCAGCGCAACTGACTGATTAGCCAATATTTAAGTGTTTCCTAGTAATTAAGTTGCACTATTTATAACTTATTAGTAACACACGATGCAACGACTTGCACCAAGCCAGACTGAGGAGCAACGAATGGCACCGACTCATTCAACAGTACAACGTTCAGCATAGTCAATGAAGGCTAGTCAGTTCAGTCATGTGTCATTATCAAGGTTTTCCTAGTAATCCGGTAGCCCGGGTTGCTATAATCATAAACTCCAGTAATACACCATGCAGCGACTGACACCAGAATAGCGGACCACTTACAATTAAGGCTTGGTCGACACCCATCAGAATTTCTCGTTCATTTATAAGCGTGACCCTACTATGACCTGTTTTGCGAGCAATCTAAAATTGTCCCGTACGCCAGCCGGGAGTCGGGATTCCCTTGGTGTGACGTCACGAAGTGCAGACGTGAGTACACGCATGTAAGTTCCGAGCCTTGTCTTAGCCCGTTGTATCTCTCTTGCTACACAGTTGAGTTTCTTACCTCGGCAGACACACTCACTACGTCGTCGGTTAACGCTGTGCCAAGCTAAGTGCACCGACAGAGTTCGAGTCATTTTTCCTTCCCGTACATCTACTGGCGGGAAACGGGAGAATTATCGTCTGCTACGAACACGTCCGGGAGACGGAAAGCGCGAACATTGCCTACCTTGGCTGAGTGCCGACCCTAGAGTCAGTGTATGTGGGTAAAAGTATGTCTCTGTGTACATGTGGAATCGCACAAAAGTGCCGAGGTGCGTCAAAACTCGTGCGAGAAACAGAAACAGACCGACTCCATTTGCAAAGCATTCGCAATATCAGTCGGTCTGACTCTGCCGTGACTGAATGACTGATTCGACAAAATTTCAGTCACACCGGTCTTAGTCAGTCGATCACGGTCTCAGTGTCACTGCCGAGTCCGACAGTTTAACTTTTTCCTTACCACTATCTCGTTCCTTTCAGTGTGAAGGCAAGGCGAGGAAATATTCATTTCAGTGACTGACGATTGCAGATTTTTCACTGAGCAGCTCTTGTTGGTCTGCTACCTGTTCAGTCACGACGGAGTCACTGAGTCAGTGTACGCAAACCTGACATCCGAACTGCGAAATGCTGACTCTATCAGCCGAAAACTTCCTGAACAGAAGTAGTGAAGTTACACTGATTCCGCTACCGTGACCACGTGCCGGCTGACGATAACGCATCCTGTTATGCTAATCACCAGAACTGGTATAGGGCTGGGATCATTACACACAGTAGTGACAATGCCTGGATCAGTGACGGAGCCGAGATAAACGTTTGCTGCTCATCTTCAAGGGAAAAAGAGACTCAGTGAAACACCGAGACAGACCTGACTCCTATTGTCTGCAGGACGGTTTCGCCGGCCGACTGAGGTGGATTAGGAGATTGTCAGTGAAAACCTTGTGCGTGTGCTGTCGGGTTTTACTGAGCTCAGTAGCCGTCGTCTGCTCCAAAAAAAAAGGGAAATCCCCCGCCTTGTAAAACAAGAGCAGTTTTGCTGTTCATCAGATATCAAGTTTCACCAAAGCTCCGAGCCTGTGCGTGCCCGTATGGTGCAGCACGATAAGTTGAACCGGCCGGGGAGTTTGCCGGCGTTATTGCATTGGCAGAGCGGTAAGTATGATCCATCATATATTATCACACCTCGCAGCGGGTAATATTGCACATGTGCCGCGCAGTGTCTGATTTATGTATTGTGCATTGTAGTTGTGTGGATGTAGTGAGCAGAGCGTTTGCGGCATCTCTCTCTCTCTCTCTCTCTCTCTTTCTCCCTGTGTGTGTGTGTGTGTGTGTGTGTGTGTGGTTGTGTGACACTGAAGTAGCGACTGAAAAAAAAAACCCTGTTTTGTGCACACACACACACACACACAACACAACACACACACACACACAATGACAATAATCTTTATTTTCCAACGGTAACAGTTTTGGCATAAATACCATGTTCAAGTCTAACTTACCGTTGCTAAACCACGAAAATATGAACAAAGGAAGAAAAATCGAAACACTACAGAGAGAGAGAGAGAGAGAGAGAGAGTTCATGAAACTAAACCCGTGTCCCATTTAATGTCTCAACCCTCGACATATCTTAATCGTTACCTGTATGAAGAGTTAAACTCTTTCCTGTTGCCTAATCCGTTGTGACTCACGCTAGCCATGTCCCTTATGTCTCTTGCCAGCCCTTAAACATACTTGAATTTTTTTTACTATTATTATTATGATTAATGTTATTGTGCGGACTTGTATGTGATGGGGAGAAAGGGGGGGGGAGGGGGAGGGAGGCGGTTTGGTGTTAATGTTTAACACCCACAAACCCTGGTTCATACGGGCACTGTCATACAATCATGTACTCTTAGCGTCGATCGTCCACCACTGCCGCCTCGCGCGCTTCTGCTCTCGGTTCTCAAAGTGCATTCACCGTAACAACGTCTGTACGCGGATGAAAAATGAACATGACACAGAAGTATGTTGTTGTTGTTTTTTTGTTTTTTTTTGCAAATACCTGGCGAGGCGGTACGTGCGGCTATAATCTTGTCTGATTTGCTACCGTAGCAGCGATCTCCCAATTTGTTATTCGCTGTGTTGGAACCCAAAACCTACCCACCAAGTTATTCCCGGCTGGGGCCAAATATTTGTACTGGCTTTTTTGTTCTCGTTGTCCCGTCTTTGATATCACCCATATGTGGTGGAAAAGGACGTTAAACTGCCACCACCCACCCAGCCACCCACCCGGTTACATATAGACCTATATAGACTACTGCTGCATGCATTGTATTTGAAGGTACAGATATTACAAAAGCTGATAACATAGGTTAGGATTTTAGTGTTAGGGAATTTGGCATCGTTCAGGCGTCAGCGGCTACGGATGCTGAGGCCACTACGCGGCACCCTGAGGCGCATGATCGAATCGGGTGGGCAGGACTTTCAGTAGTGGGATTTTCCCACACCAAATCGAGTCATATTCGCGTGCAGACCCGTTCATGGTGCTTGCTCGACTTCGTGTTCACACGCAAGCACAATATCAAGTTCCTGCAGACGGGAGGAGCCACGGAAGGGAAAACAAATACACCGCATCATGAAAGAAGGAAAAAGGAAAGAAAAAAAATGGGCGGCGTGGCACTGTGGTGACGCGCTTTCCCCGGTGAGCGACTCGAATTTCCCTTACCCCGGTATTATGCTGTAATGGCAAATAATAATAATAATAACAACTGAGTATTGTATAGGCGCTTTACCCAATTTTTTGAATTGACTCAAAGCGCCGCGAGCTGAACCCAACACGCACGCTTACGTGAATCACACGCATTCTCACACACACTGGACATACGCACACAGACATACACACACATACGCGCGCGCACGAATATACAGGATAGTGTAAAACAAACGCAACCTCAATCATCACATAAAGCATGGCAACGCACGCGCGCGCGCACGTGCACACACACACACACACACACACACACACACACACACACACACAC